>VXBC01003477.1:1301794-1390529 GCA_013399945.1 Ploceus nigricollis | reverse complement strand
TTTTTTTTTTTTTTTTGCTGCCCCCCCTCCCAGCTCTTTACAGCCGAGGTGGACTTTGAAACTCATTGCTTACTTTGCAGATATGAGTGTGCCATACTACTTTCACCTCCAAGCTTTCTTGATGATTTAAGAGAACTTAAATATGTCTCGGTAGGTGTGGGAATTAGTGGAACAGGATATATTGTAGAGAAGGAGAAGACTTAACTAGTCGTGAGTCAAGGTAATCCTGAAGAAAAGCAACTATTTTTCATAAAGAAGATGCTGGTGGTACAAAGTGAGGACCTCCTGTCCCAATCTGGCAAAGTGGACAGTTGGCTGACCTAAACACCAGTGTAGTGACTGAAATGCTAGCCTCCCACAATTTGTAAAGTACTCTGAGAATCCTCAGGAAACAGGTGGGTATCTGTTAAGCAGTTTGTTCAGAATCAAAGAGGTAATTACTTACCTTGTGCCATATCAAGTGAAGTTCAAGAGGGAGGTACCCTGAAGGTATCTGTGAAAATATTGGTGACGTGAAGAAGCAAGTAGTGGCTACAAGTGTGTGTTTTCTTAAAATGATGACTTTTCTTATGCCTGGTGTTATTGGTTGAACAGCCGTGGGAGTGTGGAGCAGACAGGAGTACAGTTGCCCAAAATGCTGTAACCCAATCTTGGAATGTGATACCTGAATGCTTTCGGTCCTTGTCAGAATTGAGATTAAAGGCTGTGGCGTAATTCAAACTTGTTGCTGTTTTTCCTCCAGTGCCTTACTGTTCCATACCGTGGTTCTTGACTAGCTTGCTTTGTTTCAGAGGCTGACCAAGCAGGAATTCTGGCAGCTGGTGCACCAGAGCTATGGCTCTGAGCTGGGCCTGAACAGTGAGGAGATGGAGAGCTTCCACTCATCATCAGAGGACAACGGGCAGTCTCGGTAAGGAGAGGCTGTACAGCCTATTGAAACATCTGGGGAGAAGCAGTGTCCTCTTTCTTAGAAAGTCAGTTTCTAAAGAGCTGCTCTAGCCTTACCAAAATGGTTGAGCCTGTAGTGAAAGGATGCAAAGGCCTGAACTGCATAGACTGAGTGTGCATAAAAATTTACCTGTGTGAATTTTCTAAAATAGTAGCAGTGCAGCTGAGGCCCCTTAGAAGAGGAGAGAGGAAGACCTTGTTCTCCCTGGATCTGCTTGAGGACCAGCATAGGTTAGCTTAAATAGCAGCTTTTCACATGATGGTGCCTAGTCAGCACCTGTATGCCCTTCAACAGTTTGAAAGGTTTGAATAGAATGGAGCTATATTATTGTTCAGACACTTTTTTCTTCCCCTCCTCTGTGGAGACTGAAATATTGTTTTGCCTTTTTCTCCTGATATCTGAGGTCTTAGCTTATTTTTGTATGGTCCTCAGCTTGAATTAAGAAACAGGAATAATAATATAACAAGCTGGAATAATTGTAATAATAATGATGTGGTTTTTTGAAAGAGTTGCCTTGATTTTTTTTTTTGAACAGATGTGAACTGATTTATGACCTGCCAGTGTCAATCTAATGACAGCACTTTACATATCTCTATGTAAATAAGCATGACTCTACAAAACTGAACAATGTAATTTATGTCTCTTCAATCCTGTGTTATCTGAGTATGTTTGTGAGAAAAATATCTTGAGTTCATTACAGGCTTCAAAAGATATTCTATTAAATATTTTCTGATTTTTTTTTTGATTGATTGTTGATTGGTTTGGTTTTTGTTTTGGGTTTGCTTGGTTTGTTTGGTTTTGGGTTTTTTTTGGTTTGTTTTTTTTTTTTTTTTGTTATGCTTGGGGTTTTTTCTGTTAAAAAGTCACAACTTTGCAACTTCAGAATAAGCAATGCAGGAATAAAAATTTCTGACACTCTCTTAAAACATTTTCTTTCCAAATTAGTTGTAAGCTGTATGTTTCCTCATTTCCCACAGCACTCACTTCCTTGGTTTTATTAACCTTATGATCAGAAGCTGAATATTCTGAGAGGTGGCTGAAATGAGGAAAATGGCTCAATATTAATGAGCTGTATGTGGGAAGAATGACTTGGTAGTTTTTAATGTTATCTGAACAGCCATGTTTTCAGTGCAAAAATCACACGAGACGGTTTCTCAGCGCTTATATCTCCAAAGATATTTTCCTTTTTGGTTTGGACAGATCCAGCATTTGTGATGATTCTGGAGAAAGGGATGAAAAACTACCCAAAATGATTGGTTTAGTTCGTGAGCCCACGCTTCAAACAGAAGGAGAGTCACTCAACAGACAAATGTTGCCAGGCGTAAGTGCTGACCCAGCCTTTCTTGCTGTTTGTAGCTGATAAGTATATGTGCTTAACACGTATATCTGTAAGCATAGGCTGAATGGAGATTGTAACTTGCAAAGTCTTTGAGAAGTCAAGAATGTTTCTTAAATTTGAAAGTGAGCAAAATTCTGTATAAGAGAATATTGTTGGTATGAGCTTCAGCAGTGCTCTGTCACTAATTACCTGCACAGCCTGGCTACAATGCTGAGGCTTATGCCCTGGTCTGGTTTTTGTTTTTCCTTTAAAAACAAAATTTCTTGGTTTTTCTTATCCAATTCCCAAGGGGACCATATTTGTGTTTTATCCAAGTGCTTTTTGAAAGTAATGCCTTTTTCACTTCCTGTGCTTTTTGCTTATGCTATTTGTCATTTAAAAAGATATCTCCGCTTACATTACTATCTCTCCTATACTTATTAAAGGGTAGTTACACTTTGTCATCCTTGCCTTCAATGGTCAGTTAGTCTGCTGCTGTGAATATATTAAACCTTTTTTAATGCTTCAGAAGGAAGGGGAAAGCCCCCACACTTGCTATAATAAGGATGAATTTTACCTTGATGCCTTGGGTTAGTACAGCTGAACAAGCATGAGTGCCTCACTCGTGATCACTCATGTTGTATGAATTTGTGAGTGTGTTTGGCTGGTGTGAACAGCAAGTGCAGTAGTAGTGATATCTGAGATGGGCACAGTGTCTAGCACAGTTACTGGGGCTCCTGTGTGCAGCTGTAGTCCTAAAAAGTTGCAGATATTTTCTCTTGGTTATTAGATATCCCAAAGGTCTTGGAAAAGAAAATAAACCGCTAATGCATTTTTTATAAGCTTCACTAGGGCTAGGTACTTAATTGCCAGTTTTGCTTTGGAGAATATGGGGAAGGAAAAAAGGAGACTATTTTAATAGTTTTTACTACCCTACCCTATAAATCTTCTGGCTTTTGTCACTTGCTAAAACTGATCTGGAGGTTAAGTAGGATTTAAATAGTTTTGCCTAAATCCAAGTTAATGGCTAGAGACTTATATCCAGAAAATATTGGTGTTTCTCAGATGTTAAAAGCATAGTTGCTTGAGTGATAGATATTCCTCATGGAAACCCTAGCAGTATGAAGCAAGATTTTTGGAGAGTTGTAAGGGAGGCCTGAGAGGACTGGGGATGCTGCTGGAATTTGGACTGTTTGGGATAACTAAAAATCTACACAGGTAGCCTTAGTTTGCACTTTTAAGTCTTCTTTGCACAAGAACAAGCCATTTAAAAATAATTGCTGTGCCTGGAAAAGAAGCCACACCCCAAAATATCTCTTTCAGGTGCCAAATCTAATTAGGCATCTTGGTAAGGAGCAATGCCTGGGGATTTGGTCTGTAAAAATGCCAGGATTCTGCCTTGAATAAACTGCGTCTGAAAAGTCTTTTAATTATAGTGTAAAAGTGCAGTCTTGATAAATGTGTAACTAAACTGTTTAGTTTACTGTTTCAGGGTAACTAAAATGCACAGTGATTTTGTTTAGCTGTATGTGTCACTCGGCATTACTCAAGAATATCCGTGCTCTCTCCACAGGCCCAGGGTTGCAGCATATTTTGTAGAACCACAAAGGCAGTAGGAGGAGGCAGTAGTGCTTAGAATGTATTTATCAGAAGTCATCACAGTGATGACACAAAGCACACTTAACCACCTTCCAAAGACTGGAGGCTTAAACTGGACAGGACAGGCTTGAACTCCCCTTTATTGCTCTGATAGACAAAGTAAGGCCCAAAGCTCTCATAAGAGGAAGAGCTGAATAGTTGAGGGGTTGGGTCTAGTATTTGGCCCGTCTTGAAAACAATATTGTTAATGGCTGTCTGTAGTTGATTGAAGCAAGTCTATGTGGAACACCAGTCATGGCTCATCTGCCCTCTCAGTACGTGTGAATGTGGGAGCCACCTTGTTGCCTGTTTTTGCAACTATCATCTTCCCCTTGTAGAGAGGCCTTCCAGTCCCAGATCTTGCTGTTCAGAGGCTGAAAACCAAAAAACCCTTGGCACAGAGCTTAGCACTATGGACTAGCTCAGGACATAAATGTACAATAGGGAATAAATTATACATCTTTAATTCCAGCTGACAGATCTTAAAATCTTTCCTCTTTTGTGTGAAAAAAATGCAAACCAATCCAAAACTCCATTAAATCTGTGTTAAACTCGATGAGTTATTACAAAAGCCTCAGCTTGAATCTCTTCTTCCATGACAACATGAAAGGCTTTTTTTTTCTAGGAACTGTTGCTTTTGTCTTCTGATTTGAGCGTGGCTTCCCTGCTTTGCTCATGACATAGTGAGCTGCTCTTATGCTGCTGGTGGGAACCCTGCTTCACTAGATCCTGATCGTTGTCAAAATGCTATGAGAGTTCCTTGGGTTTGTGCTGGATCAGTGTGTCAATTTTTGGGCTGTTCTGTCACAACTAACTCCTTTTGGACTTCCATCTGTATTAATATTTTGACATTTAGTGTTGGTTCTGTCCTAGATCCTGTTATGTGACTGAGTATAACTTACATGGCAGCTTCTGTCAATAGGAGCATTTGTTAACTGATCTGTTTTTCTGATTCAGTCTTCCTTTATAATTTTTTGACCCTGAAGGAGTAATTCTGTCTCTTATACTGCAGTCAGATTTATGCCTGTCTCTGTTTTCCAGCCACCCACCACCTAATAGCCCTTGGTTGCACAAGGAAAGTAACAGGTTTTTATTTTTTAAAAAGACCCAAGAAGTACGGGAAGTACATGATGACTGTTCAAGCAGTGGATGCTTTTGCTTTCTTGAGTCAATGCTGAATAATCTTTAGGGATGCTGGTTTTGCAGATGAATCAGAACAACTCAGTTGAGGAGGCCTGATCATATTTACTGTGGTCCATGCACTGCTTTTCTGGGGCTGTGCTGCTCTTGATCCCAGATGTTCCACTAGTGGCAGTGGGGCCTTGAGGAGAGATTTAGAATGAAAACTGATTCAAAGTTGGTAGGCAAACTTTTTGGGTGGCATTTTTAGATTCACAAACTTTGTCCGTACAGTTTCCCTGGAGTTTTACTTAAGTGTGCAACGGCATGCATGCTTAGCTGACAGTTCTTGTTTAAGGTTAAGAGCTGCATCATTGATTCACTTCAGAGGGATTTCCTTCCTGCTTATATATTGGAGATGGCAAATGATACTCCATTGCTTTGTTTGTGAGAAGTAATATTTTATAAGTAGGATGGCTCTAGACAGTATTTTAAAACTTCTTTTTTCAAAGGGTGATGGCATAGTACAAAATAAGAACTTTTCAAATATGTAGTTGGGATAATCTAATCTTGTTGAAAGAGACGAGCACCCTGCCTGTTTCATTGTGCTTCCCCTCTGGGTTGTTGGACCCTTGCTAAACTGTTAGGAAAAAACTAACCTGATGAATATAAAGTAAATCTGTATAAGGTTAATGAATTTATAAATTCTAATGTTGAAGCAGGGAGGGGGCCCAAACTGTGCAGATGGGTGCAAGGGGACTGTCCTACTTAAGAGAGCTCTTGGTACCAACAGTACATACAAGTAAGTCTGTTTCTTGTTACCAGAGTTTAGTAAAATATTTAAATAAAGGGAAGAGAGGTTGGCTGGGGTAGAGTAACAAGGGGGAAATTAGTGCTTGACTGTGTGGTAATTGAGCAGATAGAACTTGTGGCTTACTTTGTATGGCTGTCTTCTTTTAGAGTAACTTTCTTTTTTTTTTTTTTTTTCCTAATGGTCTCTGATTGCTGATATTTTTTCTGCTCTTGGTTGTTTCAGGTGGAGGAGTCCTCAAGTGAGAAGCAAATAAAGAGTCCTCTTCCATCTTCAGAAAGAAAACCTGCTAAGCTAGTTAGGAGCAGGTCTTTAGAAAAGTCCTTGGACCTTAATGAGAATGAAAATCTTCCAGAGAAGAGCAGTGCTTCAGATAGTGAAGAAGGTAAATCTCTTAACAATTGGGATCTATAAGACAACATGACTTTGGTCTTCCATCTCACTTGTGGAGAAAGTTAGAGAACTTTCTGATCTTATGAAACTTGTTTGCTTATTTGTTTCACAGAATTGCAGCAAAAGCATTTTTTTATCTTCGTTTATGTGGGGAAAAAAAAGTTGTTGGGTGTTTAGAATGAAAACAAAGAAATTGTGGTTTTCTTTCTCCCTTTTGGTGGGTAGAGAGTTGCCAACAGCTTAAACTAAAAGTTTCTTGACAGTGAGGTGGTGCTAATTTTAAAGATGTTTCTTTCCTTTGTTTGTATTTCTTGGAAACTGAGGGGAAACATTTCTTGTACTTAAGTTTCTGAAAGATTCCCCCAGCCCCCCTTCTTTACACTTATACTTTCTTAAGGCTCATGGGCTTCATTGTCATTGGTGGAGTAAGCTGAGGAACTTAGTGAAAGCCCAGGGTTTCAGGAGAGTATTGTGCATATTCTCAATCTGATCTGAAGATGAAAAACCTGAATGGATATCTTGCAGCGGCTTTCACTCTCTGTGCTAACAGTATCTTAATGGATCCTAATATACCAACCTCATAACTCATATCTCATTACCCAGTACAAGATAGAAGAAACTGAGGTACCTGGATGAGAGACTTGTGCTGAGGTCTGTCAGTGCTTGTCCTGTGGTCCCACAGTAGTCCCTGACAAGTTCTCACTTTCTATGGTGAGATTTTCACTTACCCTGGGGAAGTTTTCTGTGCCAAAGGGCTGTAGTTGTTCAGACAGCTCATTGAACTTTGGTGGATATTCTGTAATATCTGAATCTTGGATTCTGTAAATGCCTTTAAAGTGAAGTGTGCACAACCTGTATTGCTTCCAAGCTGATATGGTGGGGAGAAAATAAAAGACAAAAAACCCCAACAGTAGTACTGTGCTCAGTAGCAGCTATATATTTCTTTCATGTGCAAAGAGAACTTACTTCATCACTTGTTGGCAGGAATAGAACAGTTTAGTTAATTGAAGGCAGTTCTTAATCTCACTGAGAAATTTTGTGTCTTGTTGTTTCAGAGTTGATAACTGAAGTTGTTTGCAGGTGTCTTTATGGGGGGATTGTTGAGGTGTGCAGGAAAGCTTTCAGTGTTACGGATTGAGTTGGCTGCCTTCAAGTTGTGATTTTTGCCTGGGGATATGCTTACATTAAGTTAACTTTGCTGTTGCTCCCCCATACTGTTTCTGTGTTGGCTTGAGTTCAGATTCAACTCAGTGCATGTCAGGCATTATCATTTTTGTGAATATACCTACTTAAACAGGCTGTACTCCTACACAGTTAACAAGCTTCACAAATTAATTTACTCTTTCACAGGTGTATCTCTTAGAGCAGCAGAAAGTTCAGGCCTTTGGATGTTTTAGATATTTTGCAGCTTTCCTATCTTCCTATTACTACATCTCTCTTCTGTCTCTGTATTTTATTTTTTATGGTGAAGGTCTCCAGTGAAACTGATTAAAAAGTAGTCCTGTTGTCTTTCCTGCTGCTAGTTGCCTAAACAATAGCAGTAAATATTCCCTGTCATGCCTGCATTAGTGATATTGAATAAATAGAGCATATTAAACTGGAGATATCTCTTTAATAAAAAGACATGATGACTTCATGCTGCCTTTCTTATTTCTCTTCCCTCCCCAAGACTTGTCTTTTTTTATTCAGAGCAGGATTTTCTAGACTCACAACATTAATCTTTTCTCTAAGAATCTTCATGCTTAGAATTTTTTTCTTCTGTTTCTCTGTCTGTTTTCTGTTGCAGTTGCCCCACACTCTTACAAGGTGAATTCCTTCACGCAAATGAAACTAGCTTTCCTACATGGCAAAGGTTTACCCATGCGATTAATTTCTCTTGTGTCCTCTGGCTCATACTCAGGCTGCCCATGGAGGTGTCCTGGCAAATAAGGTGAGGGGCAAGCTCAAGGCTGTTGTTCTTCACATTAATTCCCTTGTCCTAAGCAGTTCTCTCTTGGGGATGGGGGGTCTGCATCCCACTGTGCACCACTGGCCTATTGACCTGCATCTTGGTGTTTTTGTCCAGTTTCATAAATCAGAGTATAAATCCTGAGCCATGACAAACTTTTGGCTAAGCTAAACATTAATATCTGTGGCCTTAATTCTGAATTTCAGAAAACAGATTTTAGTTCAAGCATAGAATACATGTTTCCAACACAGGGCCAAGAGATCTTTATCATTTCCTCGAGACTCTTTAGTATATAGGGTAGTTTGTTTGTTTTCAGTGACCATGTTCAGCAACATGAAATGCTTCAAAGAAAGAAGGGGGAAGCAGGATAAAAAAGGAAACAGTATTTTCTGCTAGAAGGCTCTACTGTATACAGGGAGATCACACATTTCTGTTCTCCTTGTGTACCATGACAGAGTTGCTGTGTTGTTGCTGTGTGAACTAATAACCACCTTAAATGTGATCTGCAGGAGAGCATAACTGCCTGCACCGTGGTGCTGCAAGATGGGCACATCAGAGGCTTGACTGCTTGCAGATAGTGGTATATAGGACATACAGTGTTTAAAATACAGGACAGTTGAAATTAGGTTCAGCCCTGTGTTAGTTGTCCCCATCTTCCCCCGGAATGCAAAATTTTGGATGTACATTGTATGTAAGGAAGAGGAGCCCTGTTATCTTATTGGCATTTTAATCAAAATACTGAAAGGATATATTTTGTTGAAAAAAATTATTTACTTTGGTGTTTGGAGGATATATGTTTAAGTCACCTGAAGGCAAAAAGTGGTGGGGATTTTTTATCTTGTGGACTGGAAGAAGCTAGCATTGTGACAATACTTACTTAGTAGCTCCCCAAGATAACTCTGTACTTAAAGTATAGGAGAGTTCTCTGAAAATGGTTAATACTGCTGATACATTCTTTAAATAGATGATGTCTGGAACATGTTCACTTCTAGGAATTGGTTTTGTTCACTTGATTTCAGATGTATTAGGTTAAAAGCTTCTACCTACATATCTTTCATGCAGCCTGTAATTTTTCCCCATCCCCAGCAGTATAGAAATGTTCAACAGTGCCAAGATTTGCATACATACTTTTTAAAAATCCTGATCCTCCCCCAACTCTGTGGAGTGGAAAAATCAACCATCTTACTAATTTGTTTGATAGCCTCTGCTCTTATCAGTTCAGCTTTCTTAATTTGCTTATGGTATGTGTTTAGCTTTTTGCTGTTGGTTGTTGAGGAGAATTTCAATAACAATGTTTTNTTTGCACTGCAGATGTCTTTAAGCCTCTACCATCTCTGCTGCATATGGTATTATATTCAAACATTATTTCACAGCTTGCCTTGCAGTGATTAGAATGACCTTAGGTAGTGCAAGGCAGCAGTGGGGGAGGGAATAGACTTGCTGTTGTTAGGCTAAACCAGAACACTCTGGGTAATATGTTTACTTCTGTGGTTTTGGGTCCCTAGGGATCCTTACCTAAAGTCAGAATAATCTCATGTTCTTTTAGCAGACAGCTCCAATTCAGCTATGAATGTATTCAGGTTAAGAAAGTTAGTGTTGATAATTGTATGCTGCTGAGGGGTTAGAACAGCACTGAAAGTGAAGGAGTTAAACTGATATCTCTGTATTTGCACAAAACATTTTGTTAATAAAGAGCATTTGAAGCCAGTCTTAGGTAAAATGCTTCATGTTGCCCTACTGTTGTGAAAAACAAAGGCAGATAAAAGTTTACCTGTGTAAAATGAAACACTAGACAAACATGCATCTTCACTTGTAGCAGACATAAGTGGTTAAAGCTACGTGTTCTGTTTGAATTGCAGGTGTATAGCGTATGCTTATTCATTGCTATGCTACTGTCTGTGCTCACTGCTTCATCTAGGATTTCTACAGGTTTTGAGAAGCCCAGATGGAAGTGACTTGAAGCTTGTCAAGCTCTTGGTGTATCCTACTACTTAGTTCCACAAATGTGGAACTTGCAGTGTTTATACATACATGCACCTTCCAGACCCATTGTCCAGAGTGTTTACAGTTTTTCTGGAGAACAGCTGTTTGAATCCTAGCATCTAAATTAGCTGATGGGCCTGATATGTAAACCCAGGTTTAGCTTGGATTTTCTGATTACTGCTGTATGTGCTAACAACATTTAAAAAAACCCCTTTGTTTTTTCCAAGAGAGTGAGAAGGATTGTAAGTAGAAAACATATTTCTCAATAGATACTCATGCATTTGGCACTTAATTGACTATTCCTTATTAGAGACATGACCATATAAAGCTAGTGTAGGTAAATTAACTTATGGGAAGTTTTGTATAGACCTGTGGGTGCTTTTTCTTCAGACTCGCTAGAAAGAGGACAGACTCAGAGTAATAGAGCTTGGTAGCAAGATCTGCACATTAAGGTAATAAAGCATGGGCTTTGTGCGTATCACAAGTTGCCCTGGCTTACCAAATTACCTTGCATCAGCAAAGAAATAGTAGCTGTCCTCAGGCATTTCAGGTGAACGTGGAGTTGAGTTGTTTAGCTCAGGCTCACTGGGGCAGAGGTAACTTGTGTTATCTTGTGTTTGCTAAGACATATACAAATAGCTGACAAAGCTGATCTGATGCTTATCTGGTGGCTTGATCATGTGTCTGGGTGTCTTTATTTTTTTTTAAAGTGGTAGCAGATTGCTTGGGCATGTCAATGTCCAGCTGAGTAACACTCAACCACAGTAACTAGGTTTGAATTGCCTGGTAGCTGATGCCATGCTAGCTGATGCACAGTGTGTGGGAGGGATATCAGTATCTGAAACTTCCTGTCTCTTAGCAAAAGAGAGGATGTGGGGAGTGCACTCTGAAAGGAGAGATCTGTAATGTTGAGGTCTTGTTAAATTAGGTCAAACTTACAGTTCACTTGGCCTGCCTTTTGTTAGAGTTAGATTCAGTTAGGAGAGAAAATACAGTGAGCATAAGCTGAAAACTCAGGCTGAATTTCTGGCTTCCTGCAGAATGTTTCAGCACAGCAGAATTTGTATTCTATGTGTAATGACTGTGTATTGACTGGTTAAATAGGCCTCTTGAAATGTGTGTTTGCTTTCTGTCCCATCTCATAATTGTGTGGAATTACAATTGCATAAGCAGAACACGGCATGGAGAGGAAGTCAATCTCTTGTGCAAGCACAAAAATATAGCACTCACACTTCACTTTTGGGGTCCTACTCTGAAGCCTGGTGAGATCAAGGAGAGCTTTTTTGGAGGGAGATGTTCTAACAGGCTTCTAGCAGGCTAGGAGCAGCACTAGAGAGGGAGTCTGCTCAGTCAGGACTGAATTTCCTTGGGGACTGCTGTGGTTGTTCAGTTGGTGCATTTGCCTTATCAATACTGACTGCTACCAAGCCAGTAATGTTTTAAGTGCTGTAACCTTAGCCTGCAGGCAGCTTGTGAACTACAGTGTGATATTCAGGCTCCCTTTGCATTCGTGGCTGGCACTGACCTTTCCTAGCCCTGAGCATTCATTTGTATCAGTTAAAAGGTTGGCCATCCTGACTTGTGTCTGTCTGCTGCAAGATTTGCTTTTGGGCTGCTTGTTTCATTTTAGTGATGTGTGGTGCTGAGGGAGGCTTGTTTGTCTTGCTGGTAATTATAGTTTAGGATTGACTTTTTTCTAAAGCATAAGCAGATTGAGTCGGGATTGGCGCAGGAAACTGCTTGCCCTCCAGGATTATAGTTCTATCCCTTATCTCTTGCAAGCGTGGCTGAGAAAACCACAAAGCTGAGTCATGCCAGCAACCACCAAGGAGTAGAAATAGCAAAGATCAGTGCTGCAGCCACCGAATGCCACTGGGGTGCTCAATGGCTTTGAAATAGATGATGGCATTTGAGCCTCTCCGTGCATTTTTGGGGACTGCAAAATGGAGCAGGGTATCCCTTGTGTTCCTGTTCAATAGGTATGGAGTGAAGAACTGTTTGGGAGTCTACCTGGTCCCTTAAACTACGGACATTATCAGTATTACAAATGTTAAAAGCAGAATTCTGAAACCAGCCACAAGAAGAAAACTGTTACGGTTTTACTGCCCTTCTTTCTTGTCCTTTGTACAACAGACACACATATTAATGAAAATTATGCTAACTTTCTTTCCCCAATGCTTCTTGCAGGATTAGTAAAATATTGAAGGCAAAATTAAAGGGATGGTACCTTTTGCTGTTAATTTATCAATTTGCACAGGGAAGTGCTGGTAGTGGTTGAAAATCAGCTCTGGACCTTGTTCCTGAAAGCAACCTACCTACAAAATAATTTGCTGCTATCCTTACTGGGTTTCTGAGAGCAAGAAACAAATGCTGATGCAAGCTTGGGAAAGATTTAAGCTGTAATAAAGCCTAGAATGCTATCAAGGTTATGCATAATACTGTTCTTAACCTGATCTCTGTCTTTCTTAGCAGTGAAGGAGACTGTCTCTGACAATGATCTCTATGGGAGACTTTTTATAAACAGAGTTTTCCACATCACTGCAGACAAGATGTTTGAAATCCTTTTCACCAATTCTCACTTCATGCAGAGGTTTCTTAATTCCAGGAGTATAGTAGGTAATAAGCTTTTCACCCTTCTGCCTGTTACAAGCTACCCTGAAAATTTTTACCTCTGAGAATTGCTAAATAGGGCTAAGTTGAATTTTAAGTTTTTCCTTGCTTTAAAAGAATTTTAAAGCTTTAAAATTTCACTATGAAAGAGGATATTTAAAGCTAGACTATTGTTTCCCTAGGTATGCACATCTTGGAGTAAAAACCTCATTTCAGTGCACCACAAAACTGCACCTTAATGCCTGAATTTTGAGTAGGTTATTAAGTTGATGCATTTTGAGGTATTTCTGATTACATTGTGTCCCAGAAATAGTGAAATTTGTACAGCTGGTACACAGGCAAAAAATCATTGCATCCTCCTAAACGATACTCACAGGCTTTAATTTTCTGGATGAGTAAATTTTATTCACTGAGACTGTAAGAACAGAAAATCAAGTCGAAAAGGGTAATATTTATTCAGTGTCAGCTGGGAAGGCAATGTGGCAAAAGCTTTTCATAATTCACTTTTGATAAGTGAATCTATTCAACTTTAAGCAAATGGGAAATGACATATTTTCATTTAATTTCTTACTCTTTTCTCCACCCTATTTCAGTAGATTCAGGCTCAGCTATCCAGACCCTCACCTTTGTTTATTAGCAGACTACATGAGTATGGTTTTTTCTGGAAAAACCCCACAATTAATTGGAACCAGTTTTCTGTCTTTCCCCCTACTCCTGTTCTCAAACTGTTAAAACATGATAAGACAGGTAATTTTTATGTGAGATTTTGCATAACTTCTCATCTAGATGCTGTATCAACCCCTTGGAATAGAGACTCCAATGGCAATCAGTTGAGGACTTTGACGTACACTGTAACGATTAACAATCCGCTCTGTGGGAAGTTCACAACTGCAACTGAAAAGCAGGTACTGTGTGCACATGTGTGTGTTTGGTGCCCTTTAAAGCAAGGGACAGCTCAGCTCTGTGGTCTGTCAGAGTTCTCTGAACTGAATGTGCATCTGCAGTTTAAACAGAGCATCTCTGAGGGTGGCTTGCTGTGTCTCTCACCATTACTGAGCCAATGCTTATTAAATGAGAGAGGCTTTCTACCTTTACAGATGGCTGTAAACTCCTACAAAACTTGTGGGGAAAAGTATTAACATCTCCTAGGAAATGGCGGTGAAAAGGTGCAATTAAAGGCTTTCAGTGTCCACTTCTGGGCTCCCCAGTATGAGAGGTGGAGAGCCTAACAAAGGGCCACTAAGATGATGAAGGGACTGGAGCATCCCATGTGAGAAACGGCTGAGAGCTGGAAATGTTCAGCCCAGAGAAGAGAAGACTCGGGGGCATCTTAAAATTACAGAAGCATCTGAAGGAGGGTGCAAAAAAATCTGGGTCAGGCCCTCACATCAAAGGCCACAGATTTCAGTGGTGCCCAGTGACAGAACCAGAGGTGATGGACACAAACTGAAACACAGATGATTCCTTCTGAACATCAGGAAACACTTTTTCACTGTGAGGGTGACTGAGCAGTGGAACAGGTTGTTCATAGAGGTTGTGGTACTTCCTTCCTTGGAGGTATTGGAAAGCCATCTGGATATGGTCCTGGGCAACCAGCTCTAGATAGTCCTGCCTGAGTTCTTGGACAAGACAAGCACCAGAGGTGCCTTCCAATCTCAGCCCTTTTGTAGTTCTGCTTTGGGAAAGGTCTCAAAGAAAAGCTGTGGTCATGAGGCAGTGGCCAGCCTTGTATCTAGTACTTGAGGTGGCAGAAGTCCTGATGCTGCCAATGTTGGCTCTAGCAGGAAGCATCTTCTCTTTTTCCACCCCACCTATACTTGATATTCTTAACTGGTTTTTTTAGTGGTTCTTCAGGCTTTCTCTCTCCTTGAGTTCACTTGGAGTTGGTTGATCCAGCCTAAGGAAATCAGGCTGAAAGGGGGCAGGGGAAATTTGTGTACCATGAATATACCTTCTTAATTTTATTTTCTTTTTTTTTAGATCCTCCATAAGCAGAGCCAGAAAGGTCAGTCTTACCAGGTGGATGCTGAGGTCCTGACCCATGACGTCCCCTACCATGATTATTTCTACACTGTGAACAGATACTGCATCAGCCGCACATCCAGTCACAAGTGCCGGTTACGGTGAGCCTGCGTGGTGCACGGGGGGAGGGCAGAAGCCAAGCCAGGGATGTTCTGAGTTGATGATCAGTTAAAGATCTGCCAGCAGCACAGAGAATGTTGGGTTCTCTTCTGAAAAATAAGGTTAGTTTATTTCTTGTCACATGTATGCTGTGCTTGGATCTCATTAATGCAGTGAGAAATTAACTGAGATGTTGACTCTGAGGTACAGAACTCATCTCCAAGACTGAACTGGGTCCTGAGCAGCCTTGTGTTGTTGAGTGCAGCTGTGTGACTGGGAGAAACTGGAAAAAATTGAGATGCTTTATTAGAAGGTTCCCAGACATCCTTGCTAAGGGCCTGTAGAGGAGAATGGTTTCACAGGAATGTGCAGGGAAGATAGAATGTACTTAATTTTGCAAGGAGGGTACTCCAGTGAACTCTGTCTAGATATGGAATTTCCTCTCCCATTTGTTGAAAACATTGTAAGTGGTGCTGTCTTTAGTAAGAGCTTTTTTCTCAAACTTAATCAGTACTCAGGAAAGGTTAGCAAGGCTGGATTCTATTCTGGCTAATCTCAGGCTATAAAATTACTGAAGACTCGCTCTCTACTGGGAGAAGGGAAGGAAGGTCCTTGAAAGACTGCTTTGGATTTTTTTTTTTTTTGAGTGAATCACTGTTCTTTGAGACCTAAACTTGTTTTTTCTGAGACATGCAACAGCCCTAGGATAAGAGCAAAAACCTAGGTGCACATGGTGCACAGAGCATACATGTATAGAACAGAAGGCACATGATGATGTTACAGCTGGCCTTACTAAACTGTGTTTAAAATGGCTCAGAAACTCTATTTGAAAGGAGTTACTTTGTTATACCATACACAGTGGGCTTACATTGATTTGGAAGATTACTTAAAAAGTTGAAAAAAGTGTATTCTAGGATGTTCAGTCTTCTTGACTGAAATCAAGGACTTTGTCCTTTATGAATAGCTTTGGTATTCACTCAGAAGCATGCCTCTGAATGATTCTAGTCCAATTCATTTTTATTCTGGAAGCAGTATTGATTAGCTTTATCTGAGGAATGCAAGGAATGCACAGTAGGAATGTCATTTTCCCCTCTGTCATGCTCACAGAAAGACAGATTTTAATTTCTGTCTACTCAGGGTAGGATGTGAGCACTTGATGTATGAGTTGTAATAAAGAATTTCACCTTCTGCTATTGTAGTGCCCATGTAATATATCATGTGTACACATACAAAGTAAAAATCATGACTTTATTATCTGGAAGCCTGAATCCTATTTTAAATGTGTGTTAAAATGAGAATGCTTCAGAGGGTGGAAATCATCTGGTAGTCTGAGTCTGAAGGAAAACATTCCAAAATGTTTCACATTATTTGGACATTTAGATTTTGATGCTTTAGCTAGATATGTTGTCTTTGCTACTGTCTGTCTCTTGCATTTTTTCAATGAAAGTGCTGCCCAGCTGGAGAGCGATGGCAGTTCCAGTTGGTATTGCAGATTTTAGACATAAGCTGGAGGCTGCTTCTGATAAGAGATTTCTGCTGTCACTGTGCTGCCTTGAAGAGCACTTTTCCATTATTGCATTCTGTTTTCTAGGGTTTCTGCAGAAGTGAAGTACAAAAAACAGCCTTGGGGCCTTGTCAAGTCTGTAATTGAGAAGAATACCTGGGGAGGAATACAAGAAAACTTCAAACAACTTGGTGAGGCATTTTTTCCTTTGTGCTGGAGTAAGCAGGCTACCTTTGCTATCTATGTTTTTGTGTCTCTCAAACCTGGCTCCTAGAAGAATGGCTTGAAAAAAAGGCAACACCTAAGCAGTCTTACATTGATGACAGGAAGTTCTGTCTTTATCTGCCAGTTCCAAGGTATGAAAGAAGCCTTGTGGCTAACAAGGAGCTCTTCTATACCTGGCCATAATGACTTTCAGAAGGAAAACACAAGGAGCAGCAGGAAAGCTGTTATTCTCAACTGCATGTGCCTGTCTCTGAGAATTTCCTTGACTGTGCATATGAGAAGAGAAGCAGTGGCACTTGGCAGGCTCCATGAATGTCTGTTCACAGCCTGGCCAGCCACTGCTGCAGGCTCACAGTCTAACACAATTTCTAGCCTCAGTCTAACAGTGTCTTGCAGTGCTCTTCCAGCTGCTGTCTGGCATAGCATTGAACAATCCTGCCTGGGCTGAGTGTGCACCACCTCTGCAGAGTGTTCCAAGTGCCCTCTAGAAAATAGAACAGGGGTGGAGGTCAGAGTGTAGTTTGCCAATTACCTGCTTTAAGTTCATGTACTGGAAGGTGTGCTTGTTCCTCTCATTGCCACCTTGCATATCTCACAATTTGTCTTCAGCTTTGTTTTTGACAGTTTGGTGACCTTATTTTTTTCCCCACTGTAGAATCAGATCTCCTAATGGAGGAATATGCAATTAATCAATCCATAGAAGACTCTGGGAAATTACTTGCTCTGAGACGAAGGCGACGCACTTTACACCGGGGTTTGGCAGAATCACTTCCCAAACGCTCTTCCCAACATTCCTCTGGTGACATGGGAGTAGAGTCCCAGGGCAGCTTAATAGGTAGGAATTTTTTCTATCAAGTGTTTTCCAAAAGGTATGTTCAAGAAAGCATAACTCTTGAAATAGTGCAAGAGTAGCACTCGTATATACATTACTCTTGTCTGTGACAGCAAATGCTTTAACAAGTTCAAGCTTCTTCAAGCTTGCATAAAGTATATTTGGAGCATGCATGATCACTTTTATCATGAGTATCTCATGAAATTAAGGCTAATATCACCTTCAGTTTTAAAACAAACAGAAATCAGCCAAAATGTTAAATTGTGCTCTGTATCTACAAAGGTTTGAGAATGAGATTGGATCAGGGGAAAAAAACCTGATTCTTGTAAAGTTTCTGAAAATTTTCTTTTTTTCTTCAAATAACTGCACACCCAGGCCATGAGTTGATTGAACTTTGCCATTTGCCTCTTGGCCCTGTCATCTCAGTTTTGGTTATTGATTTTTAATGTTAAGAAGTCTGTTTCCCATATGCTTCTGTAATTTCTGGGCCACTGAAGCATTTCTTGCAGTTCTGTTGCCCTTAGGCATGACAGACTTGGCCACCAGCATATACAGTATTAGTTTAACCTAGGTGATGCACCAGGGAATGGTGGATTCCATGACAGAAGTTGAATTGTAAACAGTGAGGTAGGAGCAAGTACACATCCCTAAAGAGCGAGACAACGCTGAGTATAGATAGCACTAAGAGAATATTTGGATCAGCAGCATGTGTAAAGGACTCTACCTATGTGACATTGCTTCCTAATTACTTAATTTTGCTACTGTTGCTCCACCTTTTCAGATGAGCGTGTCTCTGTGTACACTACAGCTTTTATGTATGTCTTTTGTGCAGGGCAGGATGTGCAAAATTAATTATATTTAAAGATCAGTGTGCCCACAGTGATAGGGGCTCAGTTTGGAGAGAACGTGTACACTCTGTCCCTCAGTGTCTGATCCCTGTTGCCTGCTGACCCCTGGCCTCTCGAAGGGCTGTTTTCAGGACAATAGATAAACCAAGCCAGTAAGGATGGGACAAGTTACAGGAAAATGTGACTGACACTGATTGTCAGAAAGATGAATGTGAGCTGGAGAACAAGCAGGAGAGAGCCACTTTGCAGCCTGTCTCTGCTATGTGTGACTAGCAGCACATATGCATGTTAGTAATGGATGGACTGCAACCTTCTCAGGCTATTCAGGTTTAATGTGACCATGCCCCAGCATTGTGTTCTTCCCAGCACAGTGGGTAGGGGGAATTCTGATGGAAGAGCCTGACTGTTCAGCCAGCTTCAGAGATGACTGCAAAAATGCCTTGGTGAATGTTGGAGGTGATCCTGTGCACCTACGTGACCTGATTTTTTTTTTTTTTCCATCAGAAGTTGTTGAGCTATTCTGTGTGAAGTGCTGGGCACTGACATGTATCTATCTGCAGACATCCTTTAGGAATGTTCTTTAGTACTTTTTAACCTCCTTCTCTTCCATGCCCTATAGGAAGGAAAAGAGATGCAGTGAGTAGGACCACCACCATCATTGTAGTAATGAGTGTCTTGTAAGTACTCACTTGCATTAAAGTGTTGCTTTACTCAAGCCCATCTTGGTTTTTATCTGTATTTGTTCCTCATTTGCATGTTAAGATTGCATGTAGCATGATAAACTAATTTGAGTGGAACATGTGGGTATAAAAGGGCAATGGATTGACTTGGAAATTACATGCAGGATGAAAATGCTGACTTGTCAAACTAGTCTACCTTACAGGTTTTCTTAGGTCTGATCCTATTAAAAAATAAAGTCTAGCATCTACTAATTCCTAATTTTAAAAGTTCCAAGAAGGGATACTGCTATTTTTTTGTTATTACCCAGCTTAATGGCAACTTCTAAGAATTTTTCAGATAGATAGTAATTTTCAGTATAGTGCTGCCCCACACCTTTTTTCTCCCAGGATGCTGGGAGGATTGTTTCCTTAGCTGTCTTTAGCCATGATTGTGTTTGTAGCAGTGCAACTGAAATTGTTGCAAAACTTGATTTTTGTTCTCTTCTATCTACAGTTTGCTGCTCTTGGTCTTGCTGAATATAACACTGTTCCTCAAACTCTCAAAGATAGAGCATGCAGCCCAGTCCCTTTATCATGTCCAGCTTCAGGAGGAAAGCTCTTTGAAGTAAGTTGAATTCACAATCTTTGCTTGTTTTCTTCTTCAGCTTATGTGAGAATCTGATCTAAAGAAAGAAATTGTAAACAATGAAATTGAGTGGCAAGTTTTCAGAAGTGGCTGGGGCTTGCTGTACTTCTGTGGTCTATGCTGAAATCCAGTGACATGTCTGACTGCATCTTGCAGTAATAAATTTCTTCTTTGACAAGCTGTTTTGGGAGAAATGGTAACCTTAGTTTGCATTTATCAGCCTGCTGTGACTCATCTTCTGTGAATATCATAGTGCTGATCACAGAACTGAAGTGTTCATCCTGTGTGAACCAGCATGTTCTCAAATGGAATGTTAAAGATTCATAAAGCTTTTTAGCTTCTCTCTGTGAGTCTTCTAAATCTCCTCTCCTCCGCAAACTTCCATGTTAGGTGCCTTTTGTACTCAGACACAGAAAGATGTTGCTTCCTCTTGAATACAGTATGAACAAAAAAGTTAAAAACCATGTCCTGATTTTGAGTCTGGAAGGGGTGTGGGGACCTCCCATAGTGACCATCTCAGAATTGGTTAGAGCAACTTTCTTCCTAAGAAGGATCTTGCTCCCAGAAGCTTGGACCTTACATTGCAAACATAATGTGAGCACAGTTTTTTCTTGGTGGCTGTTGCCTGCAAAGGTCTGAGATACTAGCTTGAAGAAAACAGAGATTGGAATTCAACTGCAGGCAGCTTTGTATGTGGCTTTTGTAAGAGGATGCTTTTAGCAATGGCAGAGCAATGGTGGCAGAGAACAGTTGCTTTTAAAAAGGCATTGAGGTGCTTGTTTCATGTTTCTGATGTAATTTCAAATCTTTTTCAGCATATCCCCAGAAATTGTATCAAAAGAGGAGATACCTCAATATGATAAGGAACAGGTTAAACATGTGAAGGGAGTTTTAAGAGACTCAATTGAAATGCTTGAGCAGGTAGGTCTGAAAATCTTTCCTGGTGATGTTCTTGTTTCTCAACAACTCAAGTTTTCTCCCTTGTATTATCATAGCTTTTGTTTGATGTGGTCTGGTGCTAGATAAAGTTTTCTTGATCTGTTTTGCCCTAGGCTTGAGTTTAGTTAATAGGCAGTGCTTATGCTTCTGATGTTTTGGGTTGCTTTGGTTTTGAATTTGTTTCTTGGAGGGTTGGGGTTTTTTTTGGTTGGTGGATTTTTGTTTGGGTTAGTTTGTTTGTTTGTGGATGGGTTTGTTTTGTTTTTTGTTGGTTTGGGTTTTTTTTATTTGACTAAGATGTAAGTGCTCATGTCAATTTTCTTAAACTTGTCAAGTGCTTAAGGGATGTGTTAATGCAGTTCTGAATCATGACAAAGCAAAGACTGGAGTATTTCAAAACAGATTTCCTTTTCTAAGAGCACTCTTGTTAAGATTTGTGAAGTGTTTTCCCATCTTATTATGGGGTTTCTTCATTCAGGTCTATCCTGGCATTTTCTCCCCACTACTCTTCTAGATATTGGCAAGAGCTTCACTTAGTGTTGGTATCAAGGGGCTGCCTAATCTCCAGTGAAAAATAAATGATTTCTGCAGACCATATGTTTCTGAGAGGCTCCATAGAAGATAACCCTCCTTCACAGTAACTTAAAATTTTAGGCTCTTGTATACTACAGACAAAAAAAAAAAAAAGATGAATACTGTTGTGTCTCTCTGATCCTGAAGTCCATGACTGTTAAATCCTTACAATCCCTAGGCTGAAATTTCAACTCAGTACCTGAAGAACAGTAAATTCATGCTTTAGTTTTTACTTACTACTCAGGAATATTCTGATTTTAACTTTGTTTATTATATCTTGAAATGCGATGGAATAAATTATTAGAGTAGGAAAGCTGAAGGGGGAGTTCACATGTACCTTTCTCCATTGTTTGCTCTTTGTTCTTCCATGCACTAAAGGAGGTTAGGAAAAGAAGCCATTTTTTATACTCCTCATTTAGAGGTGTCTCTGCATGCACAACTGCCATTAATCTATTAATTAACCACTTTGATCACAACTTGAAAAAGCCTGAGTGCTGGAAGTTTCACTTTAGAGACAAAATTTTCTGGTTTTCATGCCCTTTTTATTTTCTCTGCTTACTATCCAAACAATTCCTAATTCTGAAGTGTTAAGTGCTTTTTGAACACACAGTGTAAAAAAAGAAAAGTGAGAATTCAGCCACCTTTTTCATCCAGAATAACGCTTTTTGTCTGGAAGTCCTGACACATCTTAATGCTTGCTACCATGTGTTTTCTGAGGGTTGTCAATAGTCTAAACACGTTTTATGCACCAAAATGCACTAGAAGGGCCAGGTAGTAAAAGAAAATTCATGTTGTCCTGCCATGTTCCTTGGAGTATTTGCACTGAACATTATCTGTGACTAAAAATGAGTGGGGTGGTTTATCTACTGTGCTGTTGTCTGGTGAGGTGTTAAGACTTTATCATCCTGGACTGTTAGTATTTTTAAACTCTATAGAGTGTAGCTGTTAGGAGAGCACAGAAAGCCAACTGTTTATGGAAACAGGGAGGAGGAAATCACATGAAATCTTTAAAAGAAAAGGAGGAGGGAGACTTTTATTTTCCTGATATCACTCACCCATGCAGGAGACTGACTTAAGTAATTGGTGGGGGTCGGATTGTATCTTCACAGCTGAAGATTTCCCTTTCCATGCTCCAAAGAAGCTTTGACCACTTGAACAGGACACAGAGCAGCAAGACTGAGAGTTAACAGCCACATCAGCTTTTCCTTCAAGATGTCAGAAGAACAGATGTGTGTGTGTGAGGGACTGTAACTGTCTCCTCTGGACTCTTTACTGTTTAGCTCAAAAGCTGTACAGAATAAAGGTTTGTGGAAGAAGTAAGTCGGGTTCTGCATTGCCATAGCTTGGCAGTCTTGTCTCTCCTGCCAGCCTTCTACCCTGGGGAGTCTCTATTCCAAACAGTGCAGAGTTCTTGGATCCATCCCAGGGTGAGTGAGTGAGGGCAGTTGTACTGCTGGTGAATGGATCTGAACATTTCAGAGGGGGAAAACCACCCTCAGCAGAGAACTGGGCTGGTCTCTTAAGAAATTGCAGCTTTTTATGTCAACGTAGAAAATGGCCATCAGTCAAGAGTGTTTTGGAGAAAAAAAGAATGCTAGTGGATTCACAGCCACAGGATCTTCATAGGCTTTTTTTTAGCCATAGGGACCTTGTGAAACAAGTCACCATCTTAAGGATGAATATGCCTAAGATTAATTAACAGGAAAGCATTTGATATCTCTTGCATACTGCAAGCTTTGGCAGGCTGCCTTCTGCCATATGTTTCCAGCTCTCCCAGAGAAATTTCAGCCCTCGGTGTTTTCCCTCCATCAGGCTGTTTGCTTCAGTGCTTCAGCGCTTCAGCGTGGTGTGCCCACTGATGATGAAACTCCTTTTCATGTGCTTCAAGCGTTTTCCAAGCAGGTTGAGGGAAAGAAGATGAATACAGAAAGAAAATCCAAGAAAACGCAAGGGCCCCCTCGCTCGAGGCTGGGCCGTGTTAGGAGGGCAGCGCTGGCTCGGGCGGTGCGCAGCCCGTCGGGCAGCGGTGCCGACACGGGTGCGGGGCAGGGAGGGGGTGCAGGCTCGGCGCAGCGGTGTGCGGGGGCAGCTTCCCGCGGCCGCCACCTGTTGCGCTGCCCCTTTAAGGCAGGTGCCCCCGCGTGACGGCNCCCGGGAAACTTGTCGGGAGAGAGGGAAAGGGGAGGCGGCGGGAGCGGACGGGGCAGGGGCAGGGGGCGCGAGCGCGGCT
This sequence comes from Ploceus nigricollis, assembly GCA_013399945.1. Lineage (NCBI taxonomy): Eukaryota > Metazoa > Chordata > Aves > Passeriformes > Ploceidae > Ploceus > Ploceus nigricollis. The sequence goes on along the minus strand of VXBC01003477.1, from coordinate 1,367,183 downwards.
GTCCCGGTGCCAGCCGGCGCTGTGCTCCCCGCGCTCGCAGGTGGCTGACGTGCAAATCCCTGCCCCCGGGAGCGCTGGAGAGGATCGCCGACACCATCGCGGACCGGCTGCGGGTCCCCTGGTTCTCGGGAGCCGTGAAGATCAACGTTAGCCTCGTGCCGCCGCTCGTCCTGCTGCCCGTCTTCCTCCACGTTGCCGCCCTGCACTTCCTGCTGGGGCTCATCATCCTGACATCCCTGCCCGTCGTGGTCCTGTGGTATTACTACCTCACCCACCGGAGGAAAGAACGGACTCTCTTCTTCTTGAGCCTGGGGCTCTTCTCCTTGGGATATATGTACTATGTGTTTCTCCGGGAGGTGGTTCCCCGGGGCCACGTGGAGTATTCCCAAGTGGTCACTCTCACGTGCGGGTTAATTCTTATGCTTGCAGCCCTGTCTCGAGCCAAGAAGGACCCTGGCTATCTTCCCATCCCAGCAGGCAACGAGAAGCCATCGCACCAGGGTTTGCCCAGCAAGAGTATTAGAGGGAGCTCCAGCGGGCTCCATGGCATCTCAGGTGCTGCCAGCAGTCGTGCTGTGAATGGGGAGGCTAAAGGTTATTGCAGGATGTCAGCTGAGCAGCCAGCAGGTGTGAAAAAGGACTGGTGCACTAAATGCCAGCTGGTCAGGCCAGCCCGAGCCGGGCACTGCCGGCTTTGTGGCAGGTGCGTGAGGAGGCTGGACCATCACTGTGTCTGGTAGGTTTTGCTCTGCTGAGGCTCCCTGTGTTCTGAGTTCCCTCCTTTTTAAAGTAAGCTTCTTTTTTTACAGTCCCTGGCAAATAGAGTTGCTTTTGCTATGTGCAAGACCTTATAACACTCTTTAAATACAAAAAGCTTTGTATTTATCCTTTAAAAGAACAGTTCGAATAACTGTTTATTCTAAGTGGGTTGACCTGATAGCTGAAAGCTTCTACAGCATACTTTAGAATTGCTTTTACTTCTCTACTGTTTTTCGTCAGTTTGGGATTGTTTTTGGTTTGGGTTTTTCTTGAATTTGTTTTTTTTCTTTAGACTTGGTCTGTGGAGCACTACCAATCCTTCAATTAAGTTGCATTATTGCCTGCAATTAAGTTGCATTAGTGCTCTCCTGGGGGAAGGGAACCCAAAGCTGCCTTTTGGGTGTGCCTTTGGTGCTGGAACCAAGGGGCAGTAGGGTGTAATGTCTCTCAGCAAAGGATACTACCCCTGCTAAAAATTTGACGCAAACAGTCTGCTGCTGTTACCCTACAGGTCTATTGTCTTCTAGACAATAATAAAGTTACAAAGATTCTATATAAAGTTATAAAGATTCTTTGAACATTTTTCAAAGTTCTTGGCCTGTGTTGACTGGAAGCACCTTGGAAATCAGGTTCTCTGACAGCTGGGGGAGGGAGAAGAAATAGAAGATGGTTTCTTTTCTTTTTGTAAGCAAAGTAATCTTTTCTTTCCTTTTGGAGGATTAACAGCTGCGTAGGGGAGCAGAACCATCAAGCTTTCATCCTAGCACTCTCCTTCTTCATGCTCACCTCTGTGTATGGGATTACCTTGACCCTGCACACCATCTGTAGGGGCCGAACTCCATTTGTGGCACTGTTCTACTGCCCTGGGGCCTATTCTGACTACAGGTGAGATGTCTGTCTGGGAGAGAGCTGGGGTGGGAGCAGGCTGGCTCAGGCAGCTTAGTTCCTGTTCCTCGTTCTGCTGGCTGTCAGACCTGAATGCAAAGTGCTCCCTAAAATACTCTGGAAAGCAAAGATGCATTTCTGCTTTTGCCAAGGTGGGCAGCCTGAGACTTGGAGAGAGCTCACTATTTATTTGGAAAAAGTTGAAGGAGCTAGGATTTGAAGTATTTATTGTGTTATGTATAGATGTACTTTTAAATATGTAGGCCCCCCTGATGCCGGTAATGGTCTGACAGCCTGGAATCCAAATGCTCTCTCTGGCTCTCATTCCTTTCTATTTATCTAGTGACTGTCTTCCAGGTTATCTGCCTAGAACATGCGCTGTCTGGCAGTGAAGGTGGTGGGAACTGTTGGACATGTGTTCAGAGACCAGCACTACCACAGATGGGCAGAGTACTGCTAGTACTCAAGTGACTCTTCCTTCCTCTACTCCATCTCATGACCTGTAGAGTGAGAGCATCCTGGGGTCCTTAAATAAGGCCTGAGCACCATTACAACAGGAAGAGTAAAGAGCTAGGTTGTGTGACAGCAATGTGCAAGAGTAGCTCTGCTAGCAGTAAAAGCTCTCATTAAGTAAACCCTGAAGCTTTAATTTTGAGAAAGCCTTAAAGGATTATCTGATGAAAGCAGCAAAGTGAGATCACTGTGGCAGATGTAGACAGGGATTTGAAAGGATAGTGATTACCAGGGAGAGTCACTTTAAAGCAGCTGCTCCAGTACTAAATGGCTTTCTTCCCATCTTTTTCCCTGCTGCCAGCTCTGCTCTGTCGTTCACCTGTGTATGGTACTGTGCCATTGTAACAGCTGGCATGGGATACATCCTCCTTATCCAGCTGTTGAACATCAGCTACAATGTGACTGAGAGGGAAGCTCGGCTGGCTCTGCGGGACAACACCGGGCGCAGACTGCTGGGCGGGTTAGTGATAGACACTGGCCAGTATAACAGGGGACTCCTGTGCAACTGGAGCCACTTCCTGAGCCTCGGGTCTTCTCCTCCACAGCGCTCTGCCGAGGACATCGTGTGACACCCCTCTTTCTGCAGATGGCGTTGTGTCATGGCTCACTGACTTTGTTTAGCAGGGGAGCAGCCCTTCCCACCAGGACTCCTCCTCACACAACCTTTCCTCGTGGTCATTATGTGGGCTATCCCCTCACTGACAACAGCAGATGTTTTCCCCGGTGGAATGGTTCTTCACATGCTGTCAGCCAGCAATAGGATGCAGAAAGCAGTAAGCCATATGTGCAGGTGGGGTAAGGAGGAGCCTGCTGCCTTTTTCCACCGTGGGAAACAGTGAGAAGAGCACAAGGTTTTGAGAACTTGAGTTTCCTTTAGATGTGAATACTGGCATCAGGAGGAACCTGCTGCTGGGCTTCAGAGAGCGCACTGGTTCCTGCAAAGATTAAGGAATCCTTGGGTTTGTACCTACGTGTGGCATTTTGGAGATGTCAGAAGAGTGAACTTTAGATACAGATAACAGGTGGACCCCTGCAGAAACCAGGGTCTTTGGCTAAAAGAGACTGTCTAGGCAGTCACTGGGCAGTGCTCTCCTCTCTGGTGCATTTATTTATTATTTTTACTATCTCTGATAACACCCAGCTGTGTACATGCTTCTATTAAGTGCCTTTGTGAGCTACATTCCTGTAGGACTTTGTAAGATCCCTTCACCTCTTGACCCCTAGAGTTGTTATTCCATCCCTGTCTGTCTAAATGAGTGAAAAGAGATTCCATTGTTCTTTCTGCAAGCTGGGTCTGTATTGGTTTGAAGGCTTTGCTCATCTCTCTCAAAGTGTTTCTGCTCTGATTATGGGTTGTGACATGTGACAGCAGGTAAATACACCAAGTAAGGAGTTTTGAAGCACGTGACAGTGAACTTTGAGGGCAACACAAGAGTGCTGTCTGTCTGGTATTACTGTGGCTTTATGGAAATTACCTTCATCCTATGTCTAAGGGAGAAGGGAGTCTGTGGGAGAGTAGGCAATTCTGCTAGCAGCATGTTTGGTAGGTAGCATCTTGGTTGTGTTGCTGTTAGCACAGTGATCTTGTCTCCTCTCAACCCGATTACTGTGGAGCTGCCTGACTGTAGATCTGATTTCTCAAGCCAAGAAGCCAAGGGACAGATCAACCCTAAGGTACATAGGGAGAGGTAGAGGATGTGTTGGAGGTGTTTGTTTTTGGGATAGATGACCTGTACTGGCAGGTAAATGAATCTTTTAAACTGTGCTCTACAAGAGTGCCATTTTTTCCTCATCAGCCTGCAACTGTATTATGGTCTGGACTTGAGCTTCAGCCAAAATAACAAGGTTTTGATGGCCGTGGTTTCTTGATTTTATGGGTGGGATTTTTTGTTGCTTTTTGTTTTAAACCCTTTATGTATGCTGTTGGCCCTGCAGTAACAGGAAAGGTCTGGCTGGAAGAGCTGGGATCATGGCACAAGGATTACAGGTTGAGCCTAAGGTGCAAAAGCAGAGATAGAGCTTTGTCCTAGCTATGGTGTTTTCAGATATGTGCAGCATGCATGGGTCATGCCGGCCCCTGAGTGCACGGGCATGGCAGGCAGCTGGGGGGTGTTGGGCAAGTGATGCACATTCACTGTGCTGCTGTGCAGTAGCTTTGAAGAATAAATGGATGGTGCATGGTGCCAAAAGAAAGCAGGGTCGGGGCTGTCCCTTGGGATCCCTGCCATATATTTCGTGAGTGCTCCTCATGATATGTCCCAGTTTAGGGCAAAGACTGTGTCACTCTTTGCACTGTTTGGTTTCCTCAAGTGGCACATTTTATAACCAGCAGATAATTGAGGAGCAGCTGCATTTGGAATGTGGCTGTACAGTTACTAAATTTCCCTTATTTCTTGCCCCTTTTCATCCAGTGAGCAGTTCTTTATAAGAAGGAAAAGGGACAGCTCTTTTGCTTCCTACCTCTAACCAAGCACAGTAGAAGGTTCTGACCACTTTCTTGACCCTAATGTGAATAAAAAAGTACCCAGCTGGACTGTGCAAAGTGTTCCTTTATGACCTTCTGTTTGGAGCTTGAAGTCTGATCCTAGGAGTTCAAATTGAGACAAAGTTGCTTCCACTTGATTTGTCTGTAAATGTTTCCATGGCACGTATGTATTTTGTGATGCCTGCTGAGATGATGTCAAGCATGGCAACCCTGGAGATAAGGATGCTGTGGGCTAGCAGGATCTTCTTAGATCTTATCCTGCTGGCACTGAGGAAGATAAAGGCAGAAGGACCTCCTGGACTAGATGAACCCCTGCAGTGGAGACAGCCAATTTGTCCATCCCTGTGTGCTGCGTGCACAGGAATCGATCATGCACCCACAGACTGAACAAGCTCTGGGAGCTTTTGCAGGTTTGAGATAAGCAATTTCTCAGAATCCTGCTACTCCTGGCTCGGAGAAGGCAGAGCAGATCACAGGGCACTTCCCTGGCAGTGCTAACCCTGTGGTGCTCACTTGCTCCCACAGGCAGAGATTGGTTGCACCTTTGCAGTCTGTCTGTCACTGTAGCCTTGTCCCTTGTCTCTTAGTGCGTGGGAGGTTTCATCTGAACTGCTTACACCGAGACTCTCTCTGGGCTGTTTTCCCAGGCAGTGTGGAATTTGGAGTCCAGATTAGTAACAAAGGACCTGAGACTAATGTAGCCATTCCATACCTTGGTCAAACATGCTCCCGTAGAGTGGGGGTAAAGTGCTAAAGTAAATTTCATTTTTTGCATTGGCTCCAGGGGGAACTGAAACCATTCAGGGCACTAAAGGGTTGCAAGGATGGAGTTTTTTTCTAGGAGGAAAATGCAGTGCTGGTTCCTCAGTGAATAGGAGGTTCAGGTGGCTGTAATCTGCATAGTAATAGTGACTGTTTCTTTAACGGCATGGCATTGGTTTACCTCTTCTTCCTGATAGGATTTGTTTTGTGAATGCGTTGGGAGATGAGAAGCATAAAGTAATAGGATATTTGAAAGGCATCTAAATGGGCGGAAGAGTTTCAATCCCTTCAGATGCATACGTGGGAGCTCTCCTTTTAACATCCCTGAAAATTAGCAAGAAACCCTTGGAGGGTAATGCTGCCTTTCCAGTTACTGCAAGGGCAAACTGTTGTGAGCTGGTGTGCTCAGGAACAGTTTCTTCTCTGAGTAATTTCAGTTGAGCTTGGTACTGACCGTGCTGGTAGAAAAATGTTAAAATTTAGGCATACAGAGTCAGTCCTTGGGCTCCCTGTGTTAGTAGGTGCCTAGATCCAAGCTGCCTGGGGGTTGGAGCAGTGGGAGCAGCCTGCATGTGACAGGGGACTTGTGGGTTGTCTGTGGCCTTCAGGCAAGGACCAGTGTCTCACCTGTAAAGCTGTATGCCTGGCAGTGCAGAAAACAGTACCCTGCTGGCTCTTGAACATTTCCCCTGTGTGTGAAGAGAGGACCTAAAGCTGATCAAGAGCAGGGAAGGATTTTGGTACTAGCCAGCCTTGATGTTTCTCCACCCAGACTTCGGAAGTTAGTTTATCTTGCTTTACCCATGACCTTTTAAGAGGCATTTGCTGTTTCACAAATAGTGTGGATGTCTGCAGACCAGGCAGCTCTTAGGGGGCCAGGGTTCTGGTTTTGCTGGTGTTGTAGTGTTACACCCTCTGTGTCCAAATGCCATCACCCCACTGTTTGGTGTCTGTAGTAGGAACAGTGCACCATTAGATACACCCTGTAAGTGGTGGCTTGGCACTCTTTAACTGTGTCTTCCTGCATTGTGCTTTTTTGTAGGCGAGTCACAGGTCCCCACGTTGACTGTTCCTCCATTTAACTTGTCCTCAAATGACAAAAGTCACTGGTGAGCCTGAGCTGGTGCTGCTTGTGACTCCTAATCACATTTCAGCCTTCATGCTATGATGGTGCTTTTTTTTCCCTTCAAAGTAGGTTGCTTTCAAGTGTCTTAATGAAACCATTTGCTGTAAAATTTCTTCTGAAGATAAAATGGATACTGCCTCACTGCCTAATGTCTTAATAATGTGCTTGGTTTTTTCCTCCTATATGAATGTATATTGCCTCATTAGGGCAGGAAGCGTGTGTGATTATGGATGTGTTTTCCTGTATTCCTTTCAGTGAAAAATTCTACAGTTACCTAAGGACTTTTTTTTGCCACTACCAGGATGTTCCTGCAGCAAAAATCTGTTTGCAGACAGGTGAGGTTCTTTCTGAAATGTGGGAATTCAGCCTCCCAAGATCTTGTCTTTATGGAATTCCTCTACTGATAATGTGAAGAGTGATGGGCTCTGGAAGAAAATGGAAAGTATTTTTTTTTTTTAACCTGAGCTTTAGGAAGAAATTTTGTGAAACATTTGTGAGCTTTTTTGAAGAGACTGGTGTGTGTATGTTTGTGTCCATTTTGCATCATGTTCAGTGTTTCCAAATGGGTATCAAATGAATCAAAATAAATTAATGGAAAGGATCTGTGGAGTGGCCTGTTGATTTATGCTGACACATGCAGGCAAGCTGAATGATCAAAAGCTGCCACTATCTGATGGCTGTTCAGCTGTGAGCTGGACTTGGGAATATGGGAGCAACAGGCTAGGGAAAACTTGGGAAACAAATGTTCTTCCAGTTCTGCAAAAGCTGACCTTTGGGTTTGTTGGTAGTGAGATGAGAGAGAGACCTGCTGGCAGTTCTCAGCATCCTAGAAACATTCCCTCATGGTAGCAATTTGAATGGGCATCTTTCATCCTATGAGAAATGCATTATCAGTATCTGAGCAGGTTCCTGGCCTTTTTATCCTGTGTCTTGCTTTCCCCCTGACACCTGCCCACATAATCCACCCAGAACCCCAAAAAAGAACAATCTCTTGCTTTAAACCCTTTTCCAAGCCATATTTGGAAATGACATGGATATTGTCCTTGTAGATAGTGGGAAGAGGTATAATGTTTAATTCTGGAACTTGGGACAGCTGCTCAAAGTCAAGATAACTTTTAATGAGTAGACTCACAGGTGCCTTTGATTGTTCCAGAGCTCTCCTTTGATTTGCCTGGGTGGTACTTATGTCTGATGTTCAGCTGTTTGTTTGAAGATAACTTTACACTGCTGACAAGGACCTTCCAGCAGGATTTTAGTTGGATGAGACTGGTGTTTGCAGGATTTTAGTTGGATGAGACTGGTGTTTGCAGAAGGTTGTCAGACTTGGACACCCAAGCATGACCAGCTTTGTTAACTCCAGTGCTGTTGATGGGGACACAAGAAACTTCAGTCTCTCCCTAGCTTTTATTTTTTCCCCTGTTGTGGCTTGCTGTGCTGGNGGGGGCCCATGCCTGGAGTTGGCAGCTCCTGTGCTGCCAAGGTGCACTGCTGGGGCAGGTGCCCGAAATGGATAACAGGTCTGCAAAGATGTGGGCTGTGGAGCACACTGCAGTGGTCCATGGACCCCTCCCAGGCTAACTATTGTCCCTCCCTGCCTAGGGGGAGCAGAGGAAATTGTTTAATATTTCAGGCATCCTTTCAGATGCAGTTTGTGCAGGGCCTGGGGGACTTGGAAGTGACTGGTGTACAGATTTAATGAGAAGATGGTACTTCTGTGGTTAAGGATTTTGGGAAACAGTGTAAAAATGCTGTAGGGCAGGGCTGTCGGTAGAGGATGGGGAGTTTGCAATCACTTCAAGGTTCTGTGTTTGCTGATGTACTGCAGTAAAAGTCCTCTCCCCACCCCTGTGCAGGAGAACGAAAGCCTGGCTGTGCAGCCACCTCCCTCTCTTGCTAAGAAAAGCAAGGAGCTGACAGGCAGGAGTGTGCCTGAGCTGTGAGTGTGGGCTGATGACCAGCATTAAGGCACTGACATCTGCATCTAGCCAAGTGTTGGAGCAGGAGGAATGCTCTGGCACAGCTGCAGGCTGAAGCTGTTTCCTTGGTCTGACAAGCTCTCTCTCCTGTCACCCTCCTGTGGGAGCCTCAATTTGCAAAACACCAACATTGTGCCAGGGATTTTAGGGGTATCCTGTGCATCATCTGGCACAGCCTTGCTTCTGCCAAGGAGGTATGAGTTGTTTCAGCCAAGTGTGGATCAATAGGGAAGTCAAGGGGCTTCTCATCTCCCTTTTGATTTAGACCATGTTCAGTACGAATTCGCCTGATGCCTGAACATCTTCCCTATCCCTCAGCTGGATCTAGTTGAAGCTTCAGCTCCATGCTTGCACTGGCAGTAGGCCAGGGCTGTCAAAGCACAGCTCCTGGATCTTCTTTTGGCTTCTTGCTGCTGCAACTGTCCAACCAAAGAGTGTCTTGTCAGGAGAATCTTTCAAAGCTACTAGGAACAGAAGGCAACCCTGGAAGGTAAGAGTATTGGAAGCAAAGGGCAGTTTCCAAAGTGTTGACTGTACTTCAAGTTCTTTGGAGGCAACTAAGCCCCACATAAGCAGCATTATTTTCATGGATGGTGAGTCGGCACTGAGATGAGTGGGAGCTGTGGGCTTTGAGGACAAAATGTGCATTGCTGGGGAAAGAATCTGCAGTTTAGTAAACTGGACAACAGCCCTGAGTAGCCAGAGTGCCAAGCCACCTTTTTAGCTGTGCAAGATGTAAATTCAATACATACCCAGCCTGTTACTAGGGTCAATTCCAGGCTGGGCACATCCATGCTACTGCTACAAACTCCTGTTCCTCCCCTTACAGCTGCAGCATGTCCTGTCTCTGGCTGGCTGGAATGCTGCCTTCTCTCCAGATGGAGATGCTTTCTCTCTCTTGCCTTTTGTCCTCTGGTTCACTATTGTCCTTACACTGTAAATCCAAGTGGAGGGTGGGCCAGAGGCCTTCCTTGCTGTGTTCATTGTCAAGCCCCAGTAGGGAGGAAAATTCCAGCAGAAAAATGGGAGTATAAGGCTGGTTCAGGAGTTCCAGGAGCTTGTTGGGCACTACATGGCAGAGACTTCCAACGGGAAAGAACGTCCTAAGAGCAAGTGGATTGCTGTTAGCACGAAGTGTGGCTGCTGGCTGCACTGGGGCATTACTTTGGGAGCTCAGCCCCAGCTCTGCTCCTCCCTGCCTGTTTGCCTCAGTCCTCTGCAAAAAATGCTCCCTGCTCTTCCCTGCAACACGTGTTATCCAGCCTCTCCCAGCTTGTGCTTCCTCTCACAATCTGCCTCTTAATGCAGCCAGATGGTCTGAGCTCGCCCACACTTCACGCAGGCACCCTCAGCTCCCTGCGCTTGGAGAACGCGCGCGTCTGACCTGCTGCTGCTCAGGTCTGCACCGCGCCTGTGGAGATGGGTGATGCTGGGGTGTTGCAGAGGATGGCTGTGGGAGGTACCTGGGAGTGACAGCTGTCTTCAGACCTTCAGACAGCCTGGCTTTGTGGGCAGGTCCTTTTTCTGGCTACAACCCTGTGTCCACATGGACAAATTCCTGATGCTAAAGCTCTGGAGTGTGCTGCTGTGCTTGGGCACCCACCCTGTCCCATGCCACTTCGTCTGCAGCACTTAATGCTGGTCTAGGTCCCTGGCTCTGGCCTTTTGTCCAGGGCCATTCAGTTGGCTTGACACAATCTGCACCAACAGCTCAGTTGTATTAATTTCAGATTTGGGTTTATTGGAAACTTTCAGTGCATATATGGGTATTACTAATGATCTGTTACAAGATAACAGTCAACTGTTGTCTTTCTGGTGTTACTCAAGTACTTCCTGTACTGCCAAATGCTTTTGGAGAGCTTTGCCTATCTTGCTGTGAGAGGGAAATGATTCCAGCTTCCTGCCTTATGTTGTTACTAAGACATAGTATACCTGAATGGCATTACCCTGTCTGCATTATGCTGCAGGTTAAGGTTAAACAGTAGTATGAAACTTTCATTTTAATAATGTCAGCTTTAGTTTCTCTAAAAGCTACAGTCTGCCTTTTTCTTGGAGTTTTGTCTTTTTTTCTTTGAAGTACTGGATCAAGTGAAACAGCCCAGACAGATTTGGACAATACATCCTGAAATATTAAACAGCTTGGGAAGTGTTTAAATGACAATTGAGGCTCATAAACTTGGGATCACTGCTTGGTACCAAAATCAAAGCACTGTGCTTGTGAACTGGCCAGTGCTGCAAACAAGGCAGCCTCTTGCAAAAGAACCCAGGTTTTAGGCTTTCCATATGCAATGATGTGATCTGGATCATTAGCAAATATGGTTTACATAAAAAACTCCTCTCTTTCCCCCTACCATCCAAACCTTCCTGGCACAGTTAGCTAGAAACTGTGCTCTGGGTGGCCAAGTTCACAGCAGTAGTTAGGGGTCAGCTGACAGTCAGATCTGTCTGCCCTCTGGACAAGCTGTCACCCTACAGAGTACTGCCAACAGAAAAGCACCAGGTTACTGCTTAGGCAAAAAGAGGTGCAGTTCAGTTCTGTGCTTCCTTGGATGGAGGAAGATTCCTGTCATTGCTGCAGCTAGCACTGCATGTGGAAATGGCCTTGGCCTCAAAGACACCCTATGCTAGGCTTTGGTTATCTGGGCTTCATAGTCACCAGCCAAGACACCCCTACAGAGGCTTAAAAGGAGTAAGTCCATGAAGTGCAACATGGAACTGTCAGATAAGCTTCCATGTCTGCTTCGTTTACAACAGTGACCACAGGGAGCTCCCTTTGGCTCTAAGACCCTCTGCACTTCATAAGCCTTCCCCCTGGACTTGTTTCAGTCAGTAGGGAGATAGCACTGAACTGAACTGGTCTTGGTGTCTCCTTCCCATCTCATCTGACTCTCTTCTGTCATGTTTGGAAGTTGGGGAGAATTTCAGCTACTCTCCTGCGTAGCTGGTTTCTTCTTTCTTCTCTTTCCCTTTCCTTTTTCATCAGTAATGGGTACTGCCTCCATGCCTTGAATACGTTCAGTGTAAGTTTCCTGAAAGAAATTAGGGACACAAGGAACAAAGTGACAACATGCAGATGTGTACATGACATAACAGGCAATCGAAACAGAACTTCTGTTTGAAGGGGGAATTCAGATCTTGAAGATTTGTCCTTTCTGCTGTTAGTCAGGGCTGTCACACATTAAGCATCTACGTGCAGACCATTTCATTGAAATGTCAATCATGCTGGGGAAAAATAATATATTGCCCTTTTCTATTCTTCTCCACCAAGATTTCTGCTCTTCTCTCTGACAGGATTCATTAGCTGGTGTTTGCTTAGCACTCTAAAGATGAAAGAGGTTTCCTGAAGAATAAACAGGGCCTCTGAAAGAAGTTTCTTTAGGAAAAATGCAGGCTCATTTGGTCCAAACCAACCCCTTGGGAGTACAGGCAGCTGGGTTCCAATTCTTATCTGATTTTAATCACCCCATCAAAGGTGCCCTTGCCCTGGGTTCCCATACAGGCAATAGGGAACCACAGTCCTGTCCAAAGAAGAGTTTGTTATGGCAAGGTCTGAACTGCCTTTTGCAAGTCGAGAAAGAGATAAAGAAGAATGTCAGGTGATTATGCTCCTAATATCCAGTCTCTTCCTGGGTCTGACTTTCCCTTGGTTCTTCCAGTTTGCTGGCTTGTTAAACTGTGCACTATTCAGACCTTACTGACACAGCAAGCTAGAACAGGTTTGCTCTACCACATAAGAGGTGAATTTAATTTCATTCTTCCTCTAAGGTGCAGATCCTGTTGGGGCTGTGCACAGGCACAGCCTATTCATGACTGCATGCAGCTACCATGCTTCCATGATAAGGCAGGTGAACAGGTTTCTGTTTTCTGCTGAACTTTGACAATAGTTCTTTCTTCCTGCTAGAATGCATTTTATGGGACAAGGAGTGGACAGGGTGTGTCCAGCTCCAGTCACGATTGGTAGAACTGACTGCTCTAGTTTGTGCTGCCAAGTCAGGCTGGTAATGGCATAAATGTAAAGACTCCTTAAGTAGGATTTCTAGTTGATCAACTTTGGATTTGTGAACTAAATCATCTGCTGTGGACAAAAAAGTACTATGTAATTCCTACACAATCATTTGGCTTGCTATAATTGTACTTAAAGATTTTCCTAAGGCAGCTTTTAGCAGAAGCTGCATGGCCAGATCTGCTAATCAGCTTAGAAAGTTTCAGCTCCTTATCCTTACTTAGGCTTTCACTGTATTCTCTTTTTTTCAGATTTAGAAGTCCTGTGAAGGGTGCCATTACACTTTCTTTTCCAGACTGCATGGAAACTTAGCATAAACCTCTGCTGATGCTGTCTGTGCATATCACAGAAGCAAAACATCAGCAGTATAGAACCTGTTCCATGTGCTCCTGGGGAGAAGCTGACCTGTCAAAAGTAGCCCCTAAAATGATCTACAGGGTATATTAAACTAAAGAAAAAGAACTGCTAGTAAGGGTATACACTCACTTGTTACTGTGTTCAGCAGCAATCTTCAGCCTCTCCCATAAGGCCCTTTTTTCCTCCATGATATGATCAAACCATGCCCAGAAGCACTTCCTCATGAGGCAGACTGTGTGGAAGGTACTCGCTCTCTCCTCCTGAGCAGAGAGATAATCCTGGTACTGGGGAGGAGGACAAAGAAACAGGTGAGAATGGCTTTTTTTCTTCTTTTCTCTCCCAACCTCTGGCCCAATAAACAAAACAGTGCTGAGACTGTGGCAGTGAAGGGTGGTGGGCAAAGGAGTGGAGGAAAATCAGCAGGGAGCAGGGTGAGACAGTAGATGGTGGAGGAGCAGTGTGTAAGAGAAAATTCTGTGTGGAAGAGTGATGGAGAGTGAGAAGCTGAGAGAAGGTCTTTGAAAAGGGGAATAATGTTGCTGGAATGGGGAGATAGCATAACTTGGCAAAGGTTGTGCTACAGGTGAGTGAATTGGCACTGTGGTTACAAGAAATTGTGGGAGCAGCCAGCTCTCTTGGTATCATTTCTCCACTGTGGTGCAGGCCAACCTTTAGCCAGCTCCTGAAGCCCCATCTCAGTAACATATGGGAATAGAAGTCCTCAGCCCGAGACATCTTCTCCCTGAGACTCTGCTGGGCGTCCTGCAGCCAAGTCATCAGGCATTTCCTCTGCAGACCCATGCTGTGGTGCCTTTGTGCCACCTGAGTGAAGACAGCAGCTGGTTACCTGAACTGATGACTACCTAAGTATAAAGCCACAGAAAATTGGGTGCACTAGAAAATCATCTTAGCTTTTTGGGGCCACCCAAATCCAGATTTCTGACAGCTGGAATAACTTAGAGGATCCCACAAAGAGGGGTCAGCATAAGGAACAAGACCAGTCTCTCTACCAGGCCACTGATGCATCACTTCTAGAGAATACCCTTTTGAATGAGATGCTCAGTTTAACTGATTGTGAATGGGGCAGAGGCATAGCCTGTAACAGCTTAGTCCAAGCCTGTCCATAATGCTGACCAGCAGGGTGGACATAAGGAACAGCTTGTATCCATCTACTTCTTCCCAGCTGGAGGCCTGTGTGCATTTGGTCAAGTACTGTGAGTAGCTTCAGTTCCAGTGACTTAAATGGAAGCTTTCCAATTTAGCCCTGGGCGCTGACTGGATCTTCAGGATACAGCTGAGTGTTATCAGTCTCTCCCTGATAAGGGATGCTGACTCAGTCACGTGCGGAAATGTTTCTTTAGCAATACTCCTGCCTTGAGGTCTTGGAAGCTGCCACTCGCTGTCCTGCACTCAGGATAGGGCCAGGATAGAATAGATTGTTGGATTATCACCTGTAGTGTCCTGCCACTAGCAGTGGCCAACTCTGTACCAGCAACTTCATAGAGAGTGAAAGCCCTGATGATAGGCTGGGGTTAACTCCTGCAGCTAAAGTTGCTTGGCGGTATCTCACTGATAAGCTTTGCTGTGGAGTAAGAAAACTGGCAGGCGCGTGTCATATGACTTTAATTTTTTTTTTTTTGCTGTTTAATCCTGTTTAATCAGCTATAAATGAGGATGCCATCCCTGCAGGTTTTTAATGGCTTTTCATGATTATTGTCAGATGGGCTGATTTAAAGAACTAATATAAGGCAGGGTATGCAGGGAGAATTTTGCTTTTTCCATCTCTACCTGGCCTAAAAGCCTATTAAGGCTTCTGCTAAGTGCTGCATCTACTTTTTCCCTTCCTCCTATGGCACCAGTCATTTTCTTTACCCTCAGCACTTACCACTAGGTTTTCCTTGGCTTGCTCCCTCAGCCTTTTCCATGGCACTATTCCCAGCTTTCTGAGAAGGACCTTCTCATAGTGATCTCTAGCCTTTTTCTGGAGCTGCTGCTCTTTCTCTAGCCTCCTCTGCTTCTCCAGTTCCTTCTGCAATACAAAAAGCAGTAGTTTTAATTCCCTCAGGATGAAGAGGATATTAAGCAATGGTAATAGATTATCATATTGGAGCTGGAGGTTCTGACCTGACAGGAAACACGGATCTGCATCATCTTTAGCACTGCAGACCAGACATGACCCCATGCAGTAGAACCTGTGTCCTAAAGCATCTGTCTTCTCCTGGGAGATGATGGTATTCCTGGACACTCCCTTGGGCTGTGTATCAGCACTGCAGTTTGGAGTTACTGTAACAGACATGTCACCTGTGGCTACCACAAGTGCTGATGGAACAGGAACCTTCTTTGATGTCCAGAACATGTCCAAAAATGATTCTGAGTTTATGCATGGACCCTACCACTTAATCTAGCCTAAACAGCAGGGGAGGGATGTGGGTATTTCATAACTGTGTAACACTACTTTTGACGGATACTCAGGAATGGAGGTCAAATGTTCTAAAACACTCAATCCAAATAGAACAGTAGCTGTAGGTTGAATTCCTGTAGGATTTCAAATGTGCTATTTGGGTTATTAGGACAACTCATTTCCAAGTAACAATAATGAAGTACAGCTATTCCTAGGTTAGCTCCAAGAGAAAAAGGTGCCCTTGATATAACTGTCAGGCTCATTAACTTCTGAATCATGTGTTTGTGACTGCTATCACTGTGTACATTGGAGGGGTGACAAGAATGGAAGGAATCTGAGAGTAGACTGAACATGCTGCCACTGTGAGGGGCTTATGTGGCTGTATTTCAGCAGAGAATGTCCAGCAGCTGGGACCTCTAGTCCTGCCGAGGAGACAGGCAGCATATACTTCATAGCACATTTGGGACACAGCCCTTCCCCTCACACTGGCAGAAAGGGGGCATTCTGTGCGTCTGTATTGTGGGTGCTGTGCTGTGGAACTCTGCTCTACCAATGAAGACCTTCAGTTCACGTTACTCTGGCTGCTGACTGAGTACCAGTGGGTAATGGATCTTCTTCCCTATCCCTGCTAAAGGGGAAGAAACAGGTGAGGCATTTGGTCACCAGCTTCTGCTGCCTTCTCTTCTCCCGGCGTTTTTCCCGCTGTGCTTCCTTTTCCTCGGCTTCCTTCCTCTGTCGTGCTTCCTCTTCAGCCTTCAGCTGGGCCTTGAATTGGAGAAAGGTGAAATTCAATTTGTTTCACGTGACCTTTTCCATGAACACAGATCTTTAAACTTTCCTAGTATTCCTCTAATATTGACCAGCACCTGAAACTTCAGCAGGTGAAGTTTCACATACTAGACACAATCTGTGCTCAAGGGTGAACTGTGGAAGGGACAGGGAGGAGGGACTGTCCTTTTTACTGCCAATACACATACCTATATCTATCTATCTTATCTATTTTTCTATGTATGTACATGTGTATCTTTGCCCTAGGTTATAGTATTTGTTCACTCTTCCTCTAAAAAAAATGTAAACCATACACCAAGTCATTTATTGAGAACTTGATTACTGAAGTCAGTTCTGAATCCCTAGGCTCTGCTCTCAAGTTTCATTTCCACATGCAAAGCAGCATTACAGGTACCCAAACATTTCTTCCCCCAGACACTGAAGATCACACTTTCTAATCCTAATGCAATGTACTAGCAATATTTTCAGTAACAGTTTAATACCCTGACTTGAAGAAGGCTCCTCTGTTGGATGTGTATCTCAAAATTTGTGTATTAACTATACAAACATTGTCAGTATCTTCCCTCTTCAGCAGAGATTTGCTAGAAAGATGCAGATTTTTATTAGGTGAGACTGCATGTCCTCAAGCTGCTCGTGACCAGAGAGGAAAGGCAGGGAGGGGAACCCCACCACTGCCAGGTCCCATCAAGTGGATCTCTGTGTGCTCTTCCACCCTTACCATTCTCAGCAAAGACAAGCTACAGTCATGGGGTAGGTGTGAAAAATGTGTTGGGGGGTGGTAAGGGAGGCTGCTTCTAGAACTGCAACGTCAAGATGAAGTGTCTGCCTATGATACAGGAAGGCTGGTGCTGCAAAAACAGCAGTAACTACTTCTTTTGATGTGTGATAGATATTTGCTTTGTCACAAGTCATAAAACTTCTGCTTTGGATAAAGGGCCTTTTCTAATTCCCTGACTCTGGGTTTAAATCAGCATTTCTTGTAACTGGAATGATTTATTTTATTTTCCGCTTCCCTTACCAATTTTTCCTCTGCTTTTCGTTGTTTGGCTTCTTCTATTTTCTTCTTCTGTTCTGCCCGCTGAATCGCTCTCTCCTCCATCCCTGCAGAAACAAAGGACATAAGGCTTAGTGGAAATGAGCTATGGTGTAATGGCAGAAGTTTGGTGAACAAGGATGCACCGCTCTAAGCCAGGCCCGCACTGCCCTGGCAATGCCAGCACAAAGGGACTTGCTTCCTGCTGCTCCTTGCAGCTGGCAGTGTCATGAACAAGGAACCTATAAATGTTTGTGAGATGACTCAGGACCATGGCAATTACATTCTCTCCACCCTCCTTGGTTGACAGTCACAACCATGAGGCTCAGTTATAAAAGAACTGTGTTCAGAGGGTTTGTCCCTCCCTGCCTTGCCTGATTGAGGGCTGAGGCTCAGGGCACAAGATTTAGCAGCAATTCCTCTGAGGTCTCCAGTAAGCTCTAACTGCTTATTTAAAAGCAATTTCATGACAGCATCACTGTCACAGGGACATACAGGTACTTGGTCCCACTAGTAAGAGACTACTGCTTCTTAGTGCTTCTTTTGGAAGATAAATTGCAATGGAGTGAGCTTGCTGGCCATCAGCAAAGGTGTTACACACAGAACATGCAGAGGAGTTGGGAACCTGTGCTTGCTTCCTCTGCGGTTGCAAACAAAGCACAGGCTGGAGCAATCAATAACTGGGAGGCATTGAAGCGTTTTGACCACAGTATGTTTCCTCAGATTCTTTTCTCCTCTCAGCTGTCCCAGGATTCTCGGCCAAGGGAAAACCATTCAGTGATAACTTCTTCACTGAATTCTTTTGGGATATTTAAACACAACTACTTGAATGCTCTGAAGAATATGTTTACTGTCTCTAAGGTGTACAGAGTTCAGGCAAATCAGGGTGAACGATGGCTTGGACTAGGTAGCATTGGAGATGAACACAGGTAGTGAAAGACAACTATTAATGCCCAACTGTCATGGCCAAAAAGGTCTGCTGATCCCAAACTATTGAAACATTACAATGATTATATTCCAGACAACCTTTCATGCAGACTGTCACTACCCTGCATTGATACAGAAGAACTTGACCTAGGGATATAACAGAACCCTGATTCTACTTTACTGATGACAAGGCATGCAACTGATGTTGCATGTTTATTGTGTGCCAGTGTGGCCAGAGAAGGGGAGATATCTTACAAAAGGCAAGGATCTGGAGTTCCTTCCCCAGCCTGGCTATTGTTGTCTCACAAAACCTTGGCTAGGCACTTAATTCCCTCTGAAATCTCAACACCTCTGTCAAAGTTGGATGAAAATGACTGGCTAGTTTAAGTGTTTCTTGGATGCATAACAAAGGGAAGGAGACTGATGGCAAAAAACATTGTACAGCTTCTCTGAGTCTTGTCACAGCAGAGACAACCACAGGTGTTGCAAGAATTGCCACAACAGTGTACTAAGTGTGGACATGTTAGACTGGGAAAGAAAGTGCAGAATTTTAATTGCACCATATCATCAACCAGCAAAGTTGAGGCAAAGACAGACATTTCCATACAAGCTCTCAAGAAAAGTTGTCTGGAATGGTGTTTGCTATCTAGAACAATACCTTTCAGTATGGGATGAGGTGAGGTCAGCTGGCTGGAAGGCCTCCTGCCTTGCATTGCTGCCCTTGTTTTTTCTGGCCCATGAGAATCAGGTGGGCTGTGAAAGAAAAAGAGCAAGAAAATTCTTCAGTGAATGTGGTCAAACTATGTCTCACGCCTACCACCTATGGCTTTGTAGTTTCTGTTCTCCATTGTGCTGCATTATCCCTGATACACCTTTCTTCTGCTTGATATGGGACTGATGATGCACCCTTGCAAAGGAACTGAGTTCCAGGGCTCCTGCATGGTCTGAAATAATGGAGGATGATGCTCTTTTTTTTCATAACTGAATAGATCCCTGCTGCTACTATGGGTGACACTGGTGTTGCTGTTTCTAAGTGGATCCTGCATGGATCACCTGATGTTGAGCCAGTGCAGGGAGGGAGAAGGAGAGAGAACTGCGGCCAGTCTGATACTTCCTTTGAGGCTAAGTCACAGCTGAGAGGAACAGCAGATAGCACTTGCATGACTGAAATGTGCCTGGCAAATTCTGGCTCAACTTGAGTGGGAATGAGACATGATGACTAAATGACCCTGCCTTATGGAGGGCATATACCTCAAAGGGATTGTATTCTTGCATCTGGATTCTTTTTTCTCCCTGGTTTGAGAAACAGAACTGTGAAACATCTGGGTTACAGCCACAGCTTGTGCTGCCTCTTCTTTATCTCTGCTCAACTTCTGATTTTCCTGCAGTTTAAGGATCAGCTCTTGCTGTTTCTGAAGCTGCTGCCTCTGCTCCTCAATCACGCGTTGCTGGAAGGCATGACGGTGCTCAAAACGACTACCATACGCAGGAGATGTCTTGGGACTGGGTGCCTGAAACTGCTGGAGGACTGTGGCTATTTGATTCCTGTACATAGTCTGGTTCTGGGCACTCAGCGCTGCATGTTTAATGGTAATCTCCCAGGCAAATTTGGGGTTGCTGCAGAAATGAGATGTGTGAACAATATCCCAACAAGACTGGTCTCTGGTCTGATCAGGCTCTTTCTGTATGAGGCAAG
Source organism: Ploceus nigricollis (assembly GCA_013399945.1). Taxonomy (NCBI): domain Eukaryota; kingdom Metazoa; phylum Chordata; class Aves; order Passeriformes; family Ploceidae; genus Ploceus; species Ploceus nigricollis. The sequence continues at coordinate 1,347,471 of VXBC01003477.1, read as the reverse complement.
TTTCAGTTGGCTAGGGGAAAAACAAAAAGAAATGAGAAAATTTGGCATTGATTAAAACCAAGCACTCTTCTGCCCTTCCTGCATAGTGTTTTTTTTAATGCTAATCTAGTGAGATGCCTGAGAAGTAGGGTAATCTCAGCTATGCAATCCTTATCCAGTCAGGCCAGAGGGGCCCCATTATGCACAAAGTGGAGACTGTGGGAAAGAACGCTTAAAGAAGCTGTGTGCCATTTCACTAGGAGGAAGAAATCCTGATTCGGCAAGAGCTTTGGCGGGAATACATCCTGACTATTTTGTTAGGGAGCACATCTTAGGGCAGCTCATTTCTCGGGGATTAGCACATTCCCTTTTAGACTGTGTTGTCTCTGCTCAGAGCTCAGATAGAGAATAAAATTAAAAACAGTTCTTGAAGTGATCTACACAGCCTATCTACTGAACAGTCCCCTTTTAAATGGAAGAGAAGTCTTCAAGGTCCTGCTTCCTCATGCTTCTTTTCCAGCTTTACCACAAAACAAGGGCACAGTGGAGAATGAGGCTGCACCTTTCTGACACATGGTCATTCTCTGAAGAGGCATCAGCTATACAGTCTGCTTTCTGATTCCTAGGTCAAACCCTAAATTCAATCCCATTCCTTGAGCACAAATTTTACCAGTGCAGCAGAAGAAAAATACGGGCCTACTAGGATACTATAAGCACTGAAACAAATCAACTTTTGCTTACACTTAAGCAAACAGAAAGCTTGACCTGTAATATGTGTGTGTGAGCTCTGATACTGACATTAGAGCACTGATGTGGTACAAGTTTTATAGACAGAAGGGAAGGTGGGGATCTAACTTGACAAATGACAATTAAAAGAAGCAACCTTTGATTCTCCTCTCTTACCTCCCTGTGATGTGCATTATCCTGAAACAGCCAGTGACAACCTTTTTTTCCCCCCATAGTTAAAAGCAGGAAAGCTGCACTGGCATGAAAAATATCTCTTGTCAGGCAGTCAAGTTATTCTTTTTAAGTCTAAGCTGGCATCAAAGATGTAACTAATCTCTCAGTAAAAGTGATCTGGGGGTGGGATGCTCATTGCGACTCAGAATACATGAAGGGTTGTTCTTTGGCAGAACTAGAGATTATTTTTAAAACTCATCCATCGTCCTTCACATTTGCCTCTGATTTTTAGACTTCTCTCTCCTGAACAGCTGCAGGCAGGTATTTGGGGGTCATCCTGGGAAAGAAGCTTTCCTCTAGGACAATGTACTCTTTATTTCAGACTGCATAAAGTAAGTACTTTCTAAGAGTACTGATATGCCAGTAGACAAAACTGCATGAGAAGGATTTACCTTGTCTTGCTGTAAATCTTGATGATGGTTTATTTCTGCTGTCCCAGGCTTGTTAACCTCCAGTGGCCTGTCCCCACCTGTCCCCAGGGATATAGCCTCCAGCAGCTGTTGCATCTTTCTCTTTGTCTGCTCCCTCTTCATCTGCAGCTCTCGCTTTTCCATCTCCGCTCGGCTCCAGTGCTGCCAGGCCAGAAAGCAGCAGCGCAGGAGGCGTCGCTGGTTGTGCTCCACAGCCAGCTGGGTTTTCCTGAATGAGAAAGTGTTTGTGTTATGGCAGAAGTGAGGCTTCTGCCCAGGCATAAAGCCACATCACTTCCTGAGTCTTTTTGCTGCTTAACTCTGAAGGCCCTCTGAAGTTGTACAGAGCTCCTCCAAGGAGGAGTGGGAGGGCAGAAAGGATGCCTGCTATTCAGAATTACGTTTCACTAGTTCACACTTTGCAATTTCCTGTGGCATCTCTGGGATGCAGGAAAGCTGCAAAAGAGGTATCATGTTCCCTGGCCAGCTGTATATGGGGAAGTGACAGTGTCTCACCACTGCAGCCTGCCAGACACCTGCGAAGGGAAGTATTTTCTCTGGATGATAGGGAATTCATCCAACAGCCTCTTTAATGAAAGGCCCTGGCCAAAATGATCTCTGCTATACATCTACTGAAACAGCAAATACATTAATCAGGAATAAATTTGGCAACTCGTATTCTCTGGAGTCCAGAGTGAGCCAGGGTGAGTTTTCTAGGAAAGATACCTACAGAGACTGAGACACAGGCTTGTTGCAAAGTGCTAAAGCTCTTGTTTATATCTGTCCTCCTTTTCATCTGTGCCACAACGCCTCTGGCAGACTGCAGGCTGTGTAGCAATTTTCTCAAAAAGCTGCTGTTTCCCTCCTGCTGGATAACTGACAAGCTCCTTTTACAGTCCCTGATCACTGCTCTGCTCAAGTACAGCTGCAGTAGGAGGAATTCCACAGTAAAGGGTCACTACCTGTTTTGATCTTGGAGATGAACTTCCAATTGCTCTGTCTCCTGCTCTACTTTCTGGGCCCAAGTATAGTTTCTCCAAGCTCGCAGGGCCTTCAGTTGGCATCTCCAGTCAGCAAGGGCTCTGGCTTTTCCCATTTTAATTCTGTGCTCCAGAATGACTTTCAGCCAAGCAGAGAAATGTTGCTGCAAGCACTGCATAGGAGAGTTTCAAAAAACCAATGAGCAAGATACAGCCTGTCACACAAATACTGATCCTCTCTGCCCTTTGCCTATTCTGGCCTTCCTTTCCTCTTGATTCTTTTTTTAATCCTCATTTTTGACAATTATCTTGAGGATTTTAAAAGAAGTATTGCAGAGCATGTGCAGGTCTTCTACAAAAAGCAGAAAAGATCTAGAAAGAGACATCATATCAACGGGCTCTATGCTTTGGAGTGAAATGCACTTAGTTCACCAAGTATAAAGGAATAAAATGGGTGAGGAACATACAATTTCTAGAGACAGGGAAAATATTTTCAAATCTAGAAAATGTCTAAGATGCTACAGGTAAGAACACGTCTGTGAATAACTGCTGCTTTTTTTTAAACAAAGAATTTTTAACTTAGACAAAAATCAAGACACTTCCTAGAGTGAATTTATGACATGGCCTCAGCTCATCCTTGTTCCAGCAGGAAGCCAAACCTTTCCCCTGTTGTGTAATTAGACTCGCTGCCTTGGGGAGTAATTTACATTGTACAGAGCAGCAATTTGCTGTCTAATCTACCCCATAATTCTAGCCCTGTCACTGCAGACACTGTTCATTTTGATCCTCCAAGTGGGTCAACTTACAGGACTCTGCTGTTCCCCTTTTGTCATAGTGCCTTGTGTTAATTGCATTCCTCTCTTGCTGAAATCTTCAAATGGAGACTTACAAAAAGTCAATGCATTAGCTGTTTCTTTCTGCTTTAGCAAAGTAATCAAAATGTCACTATTGCTTAGCTCAGCCAAGCTGTGTCTTCTTACATTATGCCAGTCCTGAATTGTTCTGTGGTTTCATTCAGGCTTATCTTCACAGCTTAGACTGTGCTGGAGAGAGGTTGTGTACTGATAAATAGCAGCCAAGCCCAAATCCAGCAGATGGGCAGATGGATTGAGCTGTGAGGAGAATCACCATAAAATCTACAGGATTCTTCTGCTGAAAAAAACCCTAAATGTAGATATATAGATATCAATGATGATGACTGCTCTATTAATTAAAAACATTATGGGATGGATGGCATTCATACCTGCACTCGGGAAATTTATTTCCTTTGCTGAGACTGCTGACATCATATAAAATTATTCAGTACTAAAATATCACTCTTTAGTTGCAAATATTTGATACACATTTAACCCAGAGCTGACCATGGTACCAGAATAATGAAGGTGAAACAAAGGGGTTCCTATTAGGGATTATTAAAGTTTGTTTGCCTCAAAAGAGCTGTTGCAGTAACACAGAATATCCTACTGCACCCAGTGGAAGGGATCCTTGAGGAACCTGCTACTGTGGATGTGCTGGCATGCATCAATTCTCAGAGCCACTGCTCAAAATTCATCCCAGGCTGTAGCATTTCTCTTTCCTCTCCCTGTTCCTGAACTAGAGTGTGCAAGGCAATCTTTAAAATGTCTTCCCATGCACACAATAAGGGCTTCTCAGGCCTTTTTTCTGCCACTTCCCCCTTTTATTTACTTCTTTAAGGGAAAATAAATCTCACTCCACTTCCTCCTCTGTACATCTCCTTATTTCTTGACTGCAGAAGCCTTTATGGTCTCATCTGTCTTGAGAGCCATGTCTTTTCCACAATTTTAAGTGAAATGTCCCACTGAATACACTTGAGGCACAGGCCCAGTGGGGTTGGCACCTCAAGATTTCTTGCTCCTAGTCTTGTAAGACACTTTTGGCCCTGCCTTCCTACTTTTCTGGTATCAGGAGGTCTTTGAAAAAGTAAAAAAATCTGTATAACCACGACTTTTTACTTCAGGTTTGCAAATGGTAACCAAGGGCAGGTAGCTCAGAGTCTCAGATAAAGAAAGGTGATGCTCACTCTCTGCTTACTGGTGTGAATCCTGCGCAGCAACTCCTGAGTCTTCCTCTGTTTCTCCTCTCCTTGCTCTTCTCTCTTCAGGACCAGGGGTGGTGACACAGCAGACACCTCCTGCACTGACAGCTTCTGAGTTTTTTCTTGTCTCTTCCCCTCCCTGCAAAGTGAACAAACACACAGATCTAATATCTAAAGTAACAATCTAATACCTTCTAATACCTTGGCTTTTTGGCCAACTGTAAGAGAACCACCTCTACAGCTTAGAAATTTGCTGATTATTTTAATTCAGCCTCCTTAAAAACCACCTCTGTAATAGTTTGGGGCCCCAGAGATTAAGCAGTCCAGTGCATTTCCTAAACATAGAAGGCAGAAGAAAATAGTAAATTATTTCAGTAAATATTTCATTAAAGCATTTGTATAAGAAGATTTAGGATCTTAGGGCTGTTAAGTAAATAAATGGCATCCCTAAAAGGGACATCTCTGTGACAATCCAAGCTCAGCAGAAGAAAATAAATAATGTCTCTGCAGAATTCTCAGCCAAGAATGCTCTTTATTCTCTCATAGTAGGGAAAGTATTGCAAGTGCTAGACTTTCAACATAGACTTTTGTTCTTTTATTTTTTTCCATGTACTGGCTTTCATGTGGCATTAGATGCTAACAAGACTGGATGTAGCCACAGAGTTGATGGAGAGAAGGCACAGTGGTGCAAACACTCTGCTACTTTGTGATTCAGTGCACACACTGTAATGGCTGAGGGGAGGATAACACTATGCTTAGCACACACTCATGAAAAACTCTGCCACTGATGTTGGTAACAGAGGACTAAAAGGTTTTGGGAGTGTTCAAAGTCAGCAACAGCTGTTTTGTTAGGAATCACCACTGCTCTTATATTTAACAAAAGGACCTTATAAGTGGTTTTTATCTCTCCATACCCCCCACACCCTTCCTTACATTGTCCAAACTTTTGCCATGGTGTACTTCTTCTCAGCCATTTCCTTTCTCAGCTTCACTATTTCCCTCTGGATCTCGTCTTCCTCCTTCTTAGCCTGCAGGGCCTTCCTTCTGTCCTCTTCCTGTGCTTGGAGCCTGGCCTCAGACAGAATTGCTTTCTTCAGGGACTCTTCTTGTCTCTGAAGCTCTAAAGCCTTCTGATGCCTCATTCGGTTTTCTTTCACCTGGGCAGGAGAAAACTGGCAAAAGTCAAAGCAAACACCAAAGGCTGAGGAATTTGAAGTTCACTGTACACTGCCAGGGTAGGTCACAATCCACCTTTCACATTAAGCAAGAAACCTTATCCATAGCAGAGACTGACTGGAGAGACTGTGCTCTTGACCAGCAAAACACTCCATGTGAGAGTGTGAAATTAAATCAATATTCCTTAATGGGAGCAAACTCAGAACTGACAGCTGTGGCAGCTCTTCCTCTCAGTCTTCAGAAAAAGGGGGAAAACCTGAACAGTTTTAGTGAAAGCTGACTGTGCAAGCTACTGCTGGAAGGCTGATGTGCACATGGAAATGCAGTAAAGTTTCAGCTGAACTGTGGAAGAGTATCTTTGGTTAGTTGCTTCCAAGTCAGAGATTATTGCAGGCTCTGAGAGAATACTGGGGAGGTATCACTGAGCATTTACTCTAATCCTATAATCCTCCACCTTATTCCTTTTAACTGAGCTGCCTTGCCTGCTCACCTGCTTGTGTCTGAGCTCCATGATTATTCGTGGATCTGCAAGTTTGTTTTTTTCCTTGATCTCTTCAAGTCTAAGACGCTTCGCTATCCCACAGTTCACAGCTTCACTCTGCAAAAGATGCTGGAGGTACTTCTGGACAGAGGAACTTTCCATTTCACATTCCAGATAGCTGCACAAGTCTGAAATGAGAAATTCAGATTATCTCAGGCTAGTCTGAAATGAATAAACCCTTCTGTCTCAGATCACAAAGCCTAATGTAATTAAAGGGATCACTTCCCAGACTGTGAATGCATTTCTGATGAACGTGGACACACTGACTGCACTCCATTTATCCCCAGAGTCTTAATCAGTCTCCCATTGAACACGCTAGAGCAGTAACAATGTTTCGTCCATTTTTTACTGTCTTGCATCTCAAATGGCTGTATAAACTTGACAGGCTTCAAAAATACCTGTTCACAAAAGAAAAAAAAAATTCTCTTTTACAAAGGGAGACATTGAATGTTTATGAGTCACATTTATGCAGCCCTACAGCAAGATGCTGTAAAGATCTGGGGGACAAAATCATCCCATTTAATCTTGTTTCTACTGAGTCCACTGTCCTGGCCTCAAAACAACTGTTACCTTTCAGTCTTCCAGACAAACCATAAGGCCTGACCTCCTTCCCCAGCACAGCCTCAGAGAGGAAACCAGGACCTGCTTTGCAGTGCTCTCACCATCAAAGTGCTCATACTTTGGAGGGGCTGCAGAATGCTCTTCCTGAAGGACAGAGTCAACTTCCTCTCCTCCATCGCTCAGCTCCAGTTGCAGTTGGGACTTCATCCAGTTACTGAGCAGCTCCTGGGCTACCATGAAGAAAGAGACTGATGACTTCACTTGCTTAAAAAAACCCATATGGCTAAGTGTAAACTAATAGTCTGGGATAGTTATAGCACACGCTAGGAATGACTGAAACTTGATCTGCAACAGAAAATGGAATAAAGCTAATAGTTCTGTTCTTATCCTCTTGATCTGTAAAAGAACAAGAAGAGAAGGTGGCAAACTTTTTCCCTGTCATTTATATCAGAAATTAATTCTTCTCCACCTTGTTTTTACTACAATTCTGCAGGCATTTAGATCACCTGTGATCATTTTCTAGCATTTATCAAGGAGATGGAATTCACATGAGGTAATTAATAATTTAGATAGCTTTCATATGTTTTACCACTGCACTTGCAGACACTTAGATGGTTTCCACATGCACAGCCAAGGCTGTCATATGCTAAATTCAAAAGAACCACTGTTTGGACAAACTTTTGCTTCATGTGTACAGGTTAACCCTTTGCAAGTACCACAGAAACAACTGGTGAGTCTAATTACAAATCTGTCAGGTGGCAAACTTCACCTGGAACTCAGGGTCATGGGTGCAGCTACAGGAATGCACCCATGATGGATGTGGTACTCCTCAGTGAGCTCAAATGCCTAATGAACAACTGGATATGAAGTCCTTCAATAGACTGTTTGCATCTCCACTCTTTTCTGTGGAGAAATGAAAAAAATTCCCTTTTCAGAGTTTCTTCTCAAAAGCAAGGTCAGCTCATATATCTGCTGCCTCAACAAACCAGCTGGCCTTGCTGCATGGGTGGCCCAGCTGCTCCTGAAGCAGGACACGGGGCCGTAAACTGCAAGGCATCAGGAGCAGCCCCACGAGAAGCAGAGCCACCCTCAGCCATCCGTGCGGTGAGGATGGACAAAGAGCCGGGATCCCAGCAGCCACTCCAGCGGGAGTCATGACACAGGGTAAGACAAACAGTCAATGGACAGGAGCAAGCAGCTGCTCCTCATATCCACTCCTAACACACAGTGAAGATGCTCCCTGGTATTTCTAAGGCAATAAAGCCTTTTTCAAACTTTCTTTGAAAATTGTGAGTTTTTTGAAGAAAACATAAATCTAATGTTTGTTGTTCTTCAAATCACTTTTATTCTCTTTCATAATCTCTCCAGGCAGATCAGGAACAGGGAAATATATCTGATAACAGAAAGAAGAGCAGAAAACAACTTGCCACTTGGGGAAGGGTTACTTTTTTGACTGGGGTTTGTGATCCTCTTGTAACTAGAGTAAGTCTTCTGGCACTTCTCTTTACAAAGTGGGCTTTATGTAGTTACTACTGTTAAGTATTGTAATAATGGATTCCAGGTGAAAGACTTTCAGTTGAGCTAGGAATAATTCTGAGGGACTGGTAGCTATAAGATGGAAAATCCTAGCAGAAAAGGATTATAAAATTTATTATATATTTATTATAAATAATAAAGAAACATGAGGAAAGCAAGCAACCTTTCCACCAAAGGAAAAGACAAGGCTTTTCACTACAGCAGAGACAGCTCCTTTGGATCCATTGGCTGTATAATGCATTCAGACAGTGCACTGTAAGCAGGTAAGTGTATTCCATGCTGTTGGCTGAACCCTTGATGATTACAAATGAAAAAGCTGACTTCCTGGATTGAAGTGGATGCTCTTAAGATGTGTCATCATCCTGTTCTGTAATGCTGACTTTTGATTCTTAAAAGAATGGTTAACTTAGTTTTTAAAATACTGTCTACTATCAGCTTTTTACACTGCAGACATATTTCTAGCACTGATGGGTGATAATTTCCCTCCTTTTTGTTTTTGAAACCTGCCACAGCTTTACTTTCAAACTTCAGCAAGCACTTTTAGCTGCAGGCTTTACAAAAGAAATATTTCTTTAGGTAACTAGTAAGGAAAATTTTGCATGGGAATCAAAACAAAACCACAGTTATTTATAGATGTGAAATTTACACAGAGCAACTCCATTTCCACAATTAATCTGCTATCATAAATATGTCAGGTGATTTCACCTGGTGTCCTGTAGCGCACTAACTTGGTTTTGACCATACAGTGTATCTTCAAGGGCAGTTCTCATCCTTGTCTTGACCTGGTATCTCCAGGAGACAGAGAGTTTATCCTTCTCTCAGGTATGCCATTTAAGATCTGCCTTGAACTCCAGCAATTGATCCTTCTTATGCCTTTCTCCATTAGATGAAAGACATCTTACTATAAACTGTTTCTTGTGAACTCAAGCTTTGCAAGAGCCTGTTCAGGTCAGAAAGACAAAGCTGGATCAAGAACAATTCATTTTAGGCATCCTGTGGCAAGCAGAATTTTACCTCACCTTCCTCACAGGCCTCACGATGAACTTGCAGCCGTTCTGCAGTTTCCAAACTTGTCACAGGACCCCAAGGCCTCTGTGGACACCTTGACTTTTGAAGGGAAGAAGCTTCAGAGACAGCATACTCAGAGGCTCGGTCCACTCTCTTAAATTAAAGAAAGGAAAACATTTCTCAGGATATTCATTTTTACACTTCCTATATCCACATTTTTCCTCCAGAGAGCAAACATCAGTGGGAATGTAACACAAAAGCATGGCTATTATAAAGGAATAGATTTTTTTTAAAATGCATTTCTACAACTGCTTGATTGCATAAACTGGACTTGGAAGTCATTAGGCAATAAACACTCATTTGACAATTAGTGCCAAACACAGAGACTGGAGAACACAGAGAGAATAGAAACACCCAGCCCCTGGGGGCTGGATGGAGACTTGCTGAGCTGGTGCCCAGCAACCAGCAACTATGAAATTTGGTATCAGCTTTTTGTCATAGCCAGGCTGAGAGAATTCCTGTCCCATATTCATTTTTCTGAAATGTTAATGGTCCTGACATGTCACTGTGTTTCCACAAGTAACACCTGTGCCCCAGACAGTCCAGATTTCTGAATTCCTTCCCTCTGTGCTGCTGCCAGAGGCTCAGGATACTGCCTGAGGAAGCAGATACACACTCCTACCTGCCACAAGAAGCAAGCTGCAGGTTGGAAGCATGGGTGTGCCCAAGGAAGCAAAACAAATGGAACCTCACCCTAGAATTTATTTTCATTGATCTGAGGTGATTGCAGGTGCAGGACACAGTGCTTTGGGGTAAATCTCTTGTATTGCTTGCCCTAAAAACCTGCAGCACTCCTCAACAGCAAGTTTTTTGTGTTGAGTTTTATGCATAGCAACAAAACACCTTATTCTTCATAGAGTTTGGATTAGAAGGTACCTTTACAGGTCATTTAGTCCAGTCTCCCTGGCATGAGCAGGGCCATCTTTGATAACACGAAGTTGGATGGGAATATTGCTCTACTTGAGGGCAGGAAGGCTCTGCAGAAGGGTCTGGACAGGCTGGATTGATGGGCTGAGGCCAATTCCATGAAGTTCAACAAGGTCAGATGCCAGGTCCTGCACTGGGGTCACAACAACCCCAGGCAGCACCACAGGCTGGGGGAAGAGTGGCTGGAAAGCTGCCTGGCAGAAAAGGACCTGGGGGGGGCTGGCTGACAGCAGCTGAACATGAGCCAGCAGCGTGCTCAGGGGGCCACGAAGGCCAGTGACATCCTGGCCTGTACCAGCAACAGTGTGGCCAGCAGGAGCAGGGCAGGGATTGTCGCCCTGTGCTCAGCACTGGTGAGGCTGCCTTGAGTCCTGTGTCCAGTTCTGGGTCCCTAAATTCAGGAAAGACACTGAGGTGTGTATTCAGAAGTCAAAGATGCTGAAGGGTCTAGAGGAGCAGCTGAGGGTACTTGGATTGTTTAGAGTGGAGAAATGGAGGCTCAGGGGTGAACTTGTCACTTTCAACAACCACCTGAAAGGAGGATGTAGCCAGGTGGGGGTCGGTTTCTCCTCCCAAGTAACAAGTGACAGGATAACAGGGAATAGCTTCAAGTTTTGTTATGGGATATTTAGATTGGATATTAGGAAAAATCTCTTCACTGAATGGAAGACCAGGCATTGGAACAGGCTGCCCAGGAGGCAAGAGGTTGAGTCACCATCCCTGGAAGTGTTCAAACAACCTGTGGATATGGACTTGGGGTCATGGTGTGGTGGTGAACACAGTGGTGCTGGATTACTGGTTGGACTCAATGATCTTAGAAGTCTTTTCCAACCTTAATGATTCTGTGATCTTCAACCACCTCAGGTTACTCAGAGCCCCGTCTAACCTGATCCTGAATGTCACTGTGCAAGTTATTCAGCCTTGGCCCATTGTTCCAAGCTACCCAAACCTCGGCAGGGACTAAGGAAAACCAGACTCTTCCAACCTCCCGTGCCTCTTCCTGAACCCGAGTTTCACAATGCCAACTTCAGCGCCTTTCGCTCGCGTCCAGCGCGGACTTCCCACCCGCCGGCAAACCGCACGGCCCTGGGAAACCTCATCCGTGATCCTGGGAAACCCCTCCGTGCTGAGTGCCCGCGATCCCAAGGAAGCGGGATCCCAGGGAAGCGTCCCCCCGCCGGCTGCCCCCGAGTCGCTNTACACGCGGACCGGCGCGGCGCCGCACCTCACCCACGACACGCTGCGGGAGGTGCGCGGCGTGCCCGGCGTGGCGCACATCGCCCTGCCCGCCCTGTGAGTACCGCGCCCGGGCCGGGGACCCGACTCGCTCTCCCGAGGGAGGTGCAGGGGCGGGGGAGGAAAGGTGAGGGGAAGGGAGCTGGAGGGCTGCGTGATTTTTAGCGTATTTAGGCCAAACCCGTCGTGGTGGCTTCACAATCATCTTGAGGTGGGCAGCAGGGCGAGGAAGGCGATTCTGCCCCTCTGCTCTAGTGGCACCCCACCAAGAGTGCTGCATGCAGCTCTGGAGCCCGCAACATGACAAGGATGTGGGCCTCTTGGACCAGGTCCTTTGGAGCACCACAAAGATGCTCAGAGGGCTGGAGCGTCATTCCTGTAACAACAGGTAGGGAAATTTGGGCGTGTTCAGCCTCGAGAAGAGAATGCTCCAGGGAGATCTTTTAGCAGTCTTCTGATACCTGAAGAAGGATTATAGGATGGACAGGGACAGACTTTTAACAGAGCCTGTCGTGGCAGGATAAGAGGTAATGTGTTTTAACTATAAGAGGGTATCTCTTGTAATGAGGGTGGTGAAACACTGGACCAGGTTGCCCAGAGAGGTACCCCATACCTGAGGACATTTAATGTAAAACTAGAGCAGCAAGTAACTCTTAAAACTAGTTAAGTTGCAACCGAAAGGAAAGGTTAACGTGGTAAAGCTTGTGCAGTTGTTGAATGATGTGAACACATTAGTGATTCTCCCCAAAAAGTCACAGTCTAGCTTCATGCTCTCCGTCAAGTCAGTGGTCCCTGGTCAGTGCAGGTGAAAGCTTTACTTTTTTGCCACAGAATTATGAGTGTCCCAGGTTATGAGCTGTGATTCTAGAGCTCTGTGACTCTGGCATTTCATTCCATCTGTCCCTGCCTCACTGCCTGACAGCTGGATGGGAAATACCAGCTCAGTGTCAGACAATGCATAAGTATGGAAAAAAAGGCCTTAGTTATGGAACCACCAATCTCTCTAGACAGTTATCTGCTTAATTAATATGTTCCTATATCTGGATTGCAGGGCAGAAATTCATGACGTCCTGGAAGAGTATAAAGAAGGAGCTGCAAAATTTATGGGTAAAGTACAAGTATTTGCTTGCATATCTGAGAGATAATACAGGTGGATCCCACTAGAGCATGTTCAGGTAGTATAGTAGGCAGAAAGACGTGGGCTTTGCACATTTAGGGATTTTCTCACTCAAAGTGGCACTAGGGAAGACTTGAACTTGTATGTTGTCACTAGTATGGCCAAAAATCCTTCAATCAGACTATGGAGTGAAAATGTGTCTGTAATTTCTATAAATTACAGACAGTTCTTTGTGTATGGAATCTAGCACATTTGCAAGAAAAAAAAATCAGTTGCCTAAGCTTGTTTTGTTTGTTTTAGTTTTTTAAAAAAGCACATAAAAATTTGGGACATGCATTTCATTATGTATTAAAAAAAAATATGGTTTGGCTTTCCAAAAGAAGTTTGCACCCAAATTTCAGTAAACCATACCTGTTTGTAGCAATTTACTCCTTCAAGAAAAATTGAAAAATGTCTTTTTCTGGAGGCTTTACCAGTTTCAGTGACTTTCTCTGAAGAGAAGGCTGTATGTCATAGAGACATACTGTCTAGCTTTCTGATATTTGAAACCTCCAGTCCAGCAGGGATGATAAATTTCTCATTTGTGTAGTTGATATGTTCTTTCACTCTCCTTTTTCTGTGAGAGTGGTGAGCCACTCAAGTTGCCCAAAGAAGTTGTGAATCTCCCATCCCTGGAAATGTTCAAGGCCAGGTTGGACAGGGCTTTGAGCAACATGGTTTAGTGGAAGGTGTCCCTGCCCATGAGGCATGATCTCTAAGGTCCCTTCCAACCCAAACCATTCTGTGATTCTACTTTTGTCCTTCCTTAAAAGTTCTAGGCTTGGGATTGTTGCTAGTTTGGATTGTGTCAAGTGTCATGTGTCTCCAGTGTATCAGTTATCAGTTGAGTGGCTGAGTGAGTCAGCTGTTGGGTCTGGAAAATTTTAATAGGTGAAGTATTAATCAAGAAGAAACATAAATAAATCCCAAGCAGCTATGCAGGTTGCAGAACCAAAGGGTATTGTTTCATGGTTTGTCCTGCTGCTGCACTCTTCTCCAGGCAGTTAGTAAAGCTGGGGAAGAAGTCTGTCTTCTTTGGTGCTGAGAGATAGATGAACAATATTTTCTTTGTCAGAATGGATGTATTTGTGTGGGGGACAATACCCTGTTCCCTTTTGCACATCTGCAAGCCACATCTTTGCCTTAGCTTTGCTTTGGTTCATGAAACTCTGCTCTGGATCTGTCTCTCTGTTTTCAGGTATGCCAGATGCTGTGCTCTACTGCTCCCTTCATGACCCAGTCACTCCCTGCCCTTCTGGCTACAACACTAACAAGGTACAGTAGCTGTAAAGACTTGAAAGGGTCCATCTACATTCCCAAAAGCAATCTGCCAATCCTCCCTTTATCTCTCTGGGTGTGCTCAGACAGCCACAAGATTAGCAAAATAAATCTTTGCATAAAGAGGATTGTCATTTACATGCTCATACCTCCAACTAAATGAAGCTGTACATGTTCTTACTTGGCAGTATGTTCCCTGAATGGTTCCTGAGCAGTTAAGTGGCAATTCAGGTAGAAAGGAGAGCTCTGGACTACCATGCTGTTGTGGTTTAAATGGCAGTAAAAGAAAATATCTGTGTTTTAGCATATTTGCTGTACAAGCTTATGCTTATGCCACTGATGAGCAGTAAATCTGCCCCCCTGTGTGTGTATTTACATACAGCCTGCTACAGGCCCACAAAGGAGAAGGACATCAGAATTTTTGCAGGAGGGTGGCTCAGCAATCCAGGAGTGCATCATTGCAGACATTTGCCTGTTGCACCCCATAGGCACACGCACTGCTGTGCAATCCACACACTGCCTGCTGCCTGACACAGCTTCATGCTGCAGCTCCTGGCACCTGCTCAGATACAGTCAGTCCCAAGGCCTGTTTGGGTATGGCCACAGTTGGTGGAAGGTCACTGAGTGATGGAGGATAACTCCTGCCAGACAGCTATCAGTGTATATATTCCTTGCTGCTGGGATCCAGGCTAAGTCCTGTCTCTCTGCAGGGAAGGAATTACCTGAAGCTTCTCCCACTGTTGTGTAGCTTTGAGGTGAGAGCAGCAATCTAAACCTGGGTGTTGCGAGTTTGATTCAGAGTTTTTTGGGTTTTTTAAATAAGCTGGTGAAGATATCTGTCACCTTGTTGTAAGGCCTTCTGCAGCTGGATCTGTGCTGACAAATACTTATGAAAGCTTTTTGAAAGCAAGGGGACAGAAAGCTCTGTGCCAGAAAGCCTAGCACTGGCTGGATTTAAATAATCACAGGATAATGCTCAACTCTCTAAGCTGCATGGCTATTTTATTTATTAAAGCAGCTTTTTTCCTCTCGAGAACAGAATGAAGGTAACTAGATGTGATTACACTCTGCCCTTTGGCTCAGACAACTCTGACTTTCCTCTGCCTGCCTTCACCAGCTGTTTCTTGATGCTCTCACAGTAAGAGGCAGCAGGTATTGTCTGAACAACATGCTGCTGCAGAACAACACACAGCTGCTGTGTTTCAGTTATTCTGTAGATGCAAATTTTGGAACTCCTTTTGGAGTTGCTCTTTTTTTAGTTGGAAATTTGCAAAAAAATCTATTGCTTTGGAGACTTCATTCAAATTTGGTGAAATTGGCTGGTAAGGCCAGAAGTAATCAGGATGGATGGATGGACAACAGGCATGTGGTATACTTGTGCAATCCTTTTGGGTCTTTGTGGAGACCAGACCAAAATAAAGGCTTCTGCTCATATTTTTTGCATCTGCTGATGAAATTTAATTTGCAAATTAGTATACATGAGAACTGCTCTGCTTAATCTGTCTGTCTGACATAGGCTAGGAGAATGTGTTTGTACCCTCAGGCCCTAAAAAGTGCCCATAACACTCCAAGCTATATGCTGTTTCTGATGGCTGAAAACCCTCTCTCATTTAAAAAAGCATGAACAGAATTGCAGATGAAAAGAGCTGACTTCCAAAGAGCTCAAGCTCTTTACTTAACCTACTCGAATACCCCTTTAAAGTTTTGGAGCAGCAGTTTCACAAGCCTAACAATAATACAACCAAAGCAGTGGCCAGGCTGCACTCACAGGTTAATTACAGATTCTGCAAAGTAGGCTAAAATGTGAACATTTTATGAATCTGAATGTTTAGTGAATTGAATGGTGACATCTGCTAGCCTGGAGGTGTTCAGGTAGGATAACCTCTCTGTCCACGTGCTTTTCTCTTGCTATAAATTCTTTTGAGGGTATCACGGAGTAATGATGGAAGATGGGGTCCCATGTATGCTGGCAGGATGGGAAGCATGTGAAGAGACAGGGAAATGTGTGTGAAATCCTAATGGGCACATGCCATTCCTTACCTTGGCTCAGTTTGGGTATTTCAGTGCCTTCTAGAGTTGCTGGATTTGGGAGCTAAAATAACACGGGGTTCTAAGATTGAGTGCTTAACAAGGTTTTGTATTCTTCCCAGTCTGCATGGTTTATATAAACACATGCATTCACATGCGTTGTGTGAGTTAATTGCTCAGAAGAGGAAGTAGTTTCTTGGGTTTGCATTTTGTACAGAAAACTAGCAAGTTGTATTTGCCATTGCAGCCTTTGCTGCTTTTTATAAGCTTTTGCTTACTTGACAAATAAGCACCACCAAGTTCGGTGGTAATTCAAGCTTTTTTTTTTACCCCAATTCTGCCACTAATTTGTGTGATGAGAGGCCAGGTGCTCTGTCTTGGATTTTTAAATATGGAGAAGTCAGTGTTGAGTGGGCTGGTTTCACCAAAGAGTATAGTAGAAATTCCAGTTCAGTCATTTATCTCCTTTCATTCATTGTTCCAAGTGCAGCTGATTATCTGAGCCATGCTCCAGGGGAATCTATCTAATGAACTAACATTCCAGTAGCTGGTGTTTCACCAGACCAATTCCTTCTCTCCTTTCACCCTTAAGATCTGCTGTCCTTTGCAACTGCTGTTCATCCCTGTTCTTCCTGTACAGACGGTCTCCCTGTGGGGAAGCTCAGGGCGCATGGAGATGACAGCTTCCAAGTTCATGGACATCCAGCGGGCCGTCCAGCCAGACTGGTTCCAGTGCATCTCTGATGGAGACACCATTTCTGGGGAAGCTGGCAGAAAAAGAGCCAAGAAGTCTGTGGATAGGTCACTTTCTTTCTTGGATATATGCCTTCAGCTGCAAGAAAAATCACCGGTAAGGTCCCCAGGATACTGAGGCAGTATCCCTGCAAGTACTTCTTGGTCTGTGCTGCATCCTGGACCAGCCCCAGGAAATTATAGTAGGAAGTTGTGTCACATGTGTATCAGAGAATGCCCAGCTTACAGTCCAGAGTGAGGTATAACCAGTGAGTTTTCTTTCCTTCCTTTAGTAAATTGTCTTCTGCACCAGGATCACCCCTCATCTCTACTCGTTGAGGAGAACTACGTTTTAGGATTTTTCTTTCTGCTTTTGGGTTATGATGCATTTCTTTCACTTACCTTATTATTAGATGCATTGGCAAAGTGGGATCTTCTTATTCAGATTGAGAAAACCCATCTTTTTGCTCTGAAGTCCCCTTGATTCCAAGTGAGGGAGGATTTGATAGAATTTGTAAGTGCTATTCTTTATTTCTTCCAGCAGCTTTGAAACTTCCCTCCCTTTTAGTGAAAGGAGACATACTATGTGAATCTGCACTACAAGGGAAAACAGGTGACAGGAGTTGGTGTTTATATCTTCTGAAAGGGAATTCCCTGTGACATCTGGTGTCTGAGAGCCAGGATAATGGCACCTGCTTTGTATTTTGCACTAACACACCCATTGCTGAGACCCCATCCATAAAAAGCCATGTACAAAGATGGTGTGTGGTTATTGCCTTCTGTAGGGAGGTGGGAAGAGTGGCATCAAAATTCTCAGTGAGTTAGTATCAAGGCAAGGAGCAGAATCTTGTCTCTGCTAGTCCCATTTCTGACACATGGACTTCACAGAGTTGTATGGGGAATAGTCTTACATGAGATGAAACCCCATGGTTCTGGCAAGTTCCTGGGAATGTGGGGCTTAAGTAGCAGGCATCTGAAGTCTGGGCTGTGAGATGTCTTTCATGACTTTGGCAGACCATGCTCTAACACTTGTAGCTTTCTCCTGGGACAGGAACTACAAGGAAGTGTAATGTTTGGGGCAATTGAAGGTGGAGATATCTTGGAAGAGAGGCTCAGATCAGCCAGGGAGACTGCCAAGCGGCCTGTGGGTGGCTTTCTGCTTGATGGCTTCCAGGGAAGTGCCATGGCCAAGGAGACCAAGTTGAAACTGATAGCTTCTGTCACAGCAGAGCTGCCAGAGGATAAACCAAGGTAAGTTGTGTGGGCAACATCCCAAGAAATCCATCTGTCCTACTAAGAGGAGCATCTACAGGCTGCTGTGCAGTGTCTCTGTAGGAGATAATCACTGTATTGCACAGCTCTGTATGTGCCAGGCTGCATAAATTTTACCATTGTCAGGCTGCAGTCTTCAGCACTTGTTTCAGTTTTAAGCTGCAACTGGCACCAGGCTTTGCTCATACTCTGGGTTTGAGGAGGAGTTTTTAGGAAGAGTTAGAGGTAGGATATATCAGGGTTACTTGCATTTGGAGGCTGTGGTTTACTTGAATTTCAGCTTGAACAAAACCATTATTATCAAGGTATTTTGCAGGGACTTCTTCTCAGTAAAAGTGTCATGTTTGCAGTTCTCTCTGGCCTGAGCTGGCGCATGGCAGAGAGGGTTGCTGGCAGAACCAGCCAGTGCTTGCTACACGATCTTGGTAGCCAGCTCTGTCCTAGGACCTGAGGCACTGAGCCTGTGCACTACCCAGGGTGGTACAGGCTGGCCCAGAACAGTGGTGTTCTCTTCTTGGACCGTGTGCCGCTTATTGCATATCTGAGGTGTTAGTTGTGCCCATCAGACCCATGCCAAGGACTGGACAGGAGTGGCAGCTTTCTTGATTCTTATAACTGACTAACAGTAACTGAAGGCTTCTTGAAAATGTGTGCTAATATTTGCTAGTGGTTCAGAAGTGTAGGGGTTTCTTTATTGGGTTGAGCTCGCTGGATTGTTCTTACCAGGGCAACTGCTACAGAAATAATATGGTTGCTTTTTTCATCATTTCCTGAAGAGAATGTCTGGGGCCCCATTATGTTCCTGCTTCCCTCTGCTAGCAGAGCATTGCTCTGACCTAATGGTGTTTAAAAGGAAATTAAATGCAAGAGCACTGTATCTGGTGTTGCAGCTTGTTCTTGCTTAGGGGTGCCTGGGGTTTGAATTTTCCTGACAATTAGGAGGCTTGCTGTGTTGTTGCTATCCTGTCTGGTTGAGCTACTTAAAAGATCCCCTGGGAGCATTAGAGTCCAATCTGCTCAGCTAACCTCAGTGTCTACCAGTGCATCTGCCTCGTCTATCAAATAGTTTGCTTGTCTTGTTAAGACAAGTGTTTCTGACCTCTTGATAGGAAGAGAGCTGGTTAGCCCCAGGGGGTCTTGGAAGTGCCTCACGTGAATTTCAGGCAATCCTTGCTCCTGAATCACCCTTGTCATTCTGGCTGGAGAAGTTGTTTTTCAGTTCTGTTCTACCCCAGCATGAAATTCTCTAGAAGACAAACACTTTTTATGCTTCACTCAAGAAGTGGCTGCTTTTTGTGTGATGGTAAAATGATCTTATGAGTGTACTCTTTATGAAGAATCCTTTCATGTACCTAAAGGGGCTGAAGTCTCTTGATAAAATTTGTTTTCCTTTCCAATAGCATAGGAACGGTTGCAAGAACAAATGTTTGTCCTTACCTGTGCACAGATGAGTTTCAGCAAGGCTTTGATCATATATGCAGAGCTACTGTTTTGACTTTTGCATTTCATTTTCTCCCTGTCATGGGAACCTGAAACATAAAACACTCAACTGCTGTAAACTTCTCCTATCCTTATTCTGTGCTCATCAATTTAATTGGAGTACTTAGAAAAGTGACTAAAAATGGCACCTTGTGACTTCATTTATCAGCCCCTGTGTATTTTCCTAATTATCTGTTTAGCTCATTGCCCTACATTAACTTCTACTGCTTTCAGCCTATGCACCTGCAGGAGAGCAGGCACTGCTCTACTCTCTTACACTTCACCCACCCTCGGTGAAGCTGCCAACTAAATTTGGCTGCCAGCAGGATCTCTATTACCACTGATGGCAATCCAGCCAGGCTCTTCCTGGCTCTTAATGCCGTGTCTCAGGAGATGTTACAGCCCACGTTCTTGGGTAAATCATTCGAGCAGGTTGAGTGTAAAGAGAAGGGAAGACTAAAGCAAGGAGGTTTTCTCTTTCTAATGATGTCTTTCATTAGTATGTTCTCCCCCAGGCAGTTTTCCAAGTGCAATAGGATGTGTCTGTCACCTGAAGGACTTGTATCTTTGACCAGCAGTCTGCTGCTGTCTCTGTTGAGACTCTTTTTAAACAGCTAACAAGCAAAAGGGTCCATGTGTCTGGGAATTGGTAGTTCATTGGGTCACAAACATGATTAAGGAAAATATCTGTTCTATGGCACAGATGTGATGCATCTAATGGTATTTATGGGTATGTGAAAGAAATCACATACAAATCACTTCTGATTTGTATGAACACAATGAACAGAATAGGGGTTTTCCACAGTAAATGAGGGATTATTGCTGTCTTCCAAAGGGCAAATAATGAAAAGCCTGTTATGTACTAGATATGTTGGAGGTGGGGAAGCGGAAGCAAGCTGAATTCTGAGTGATGAGTGTTACCAGTTGCAGAAATAAGCCACATGTGCTGCATGTGACCTGGAGGTCTTTTCCTTCAGGTACCTGCTTGCTTCTACTCAGAATATTGTAGATTTTTCTTCCTGTGTGTCTCCTACAGAATCATTCATGGTGTAGGCAAACCAGATGAGGTGCTTGAGTGCATTGAAAGGGGAGTGGACATTTTTGAGAGCTTCTTTCCCTTCCAAGTGACGGAGCGAGGCTGTGCCTTGGTTTTCAGTTACAACTGCCATCCAGATCCTGAAGCAACAGGTAGGCTTCTTTATGGCTGTTGCAGTTTTTGCGTTTTATATTGTGCTAAGCATAATTCATACTTGGGAGGAATCTGTATTTGAGGGCTTTGTTCCTGAAATAAGTGCAGTGACCACTGGAAAACCTGGGATTCCACTACCATGTGTTGCTTTTGAAGGCGGGGTGCTTTGGTGTGATATCTCTTGAGTAAAACTTGGCTCTGAATGTCTTATTAGCCAAAATATGATGATTAAATATTTCTTAAACACCTCCTGAATAGAGTTTTAGTTTCACACCATTGGTAAATTTTCTGTTACCATTAGCAGTGAAGGCTGGAGCTATTAAGCGATCACTAGAATTAAATTGTCTGTTGTAGTAATAGATTTTTGAAGTTCTTTTTTCTAGCTGTCAGAAGTTTCCCATTTATTTGGGCAGTTTTCCTCTCTGTCCTTGCATTCATAGGTTTATATCAAAACCAAAATGCTCTGCTCATTACACTGTGAGATGGGAATGTGTATCATCCATTAAAGCACCTATCAAATGTGTTTGAAGCAGCTGTTTTGTTTTGGCCTATTAAATGTTTTTAATACAGGGAAACATTTCACATTTTTTCTCTTGGGTAGAACCTAATGGCTTTTCATGCCTGGATAATTCAGAGCCAGCTGAATAGAACAGAACATCTTGTTTCTTCGTGCTTGCTGCTATTTTTTAACCCTTTTCTTTGTTGTTATTTATCTTGTCTTACTTTATTCTTAAATTATAAGGCTCTGGGTAATGGCAGTGTTTTTGTCCTGTATCTGTTTTAAACATGGTAGGCATGGATTATGCAAACAGTAATATTGGTATTTCAAGATACATCTCCTTCTCCTTAAGAACAAACTTAAAAAATGCAAACCTATAAAAGCATGGGATGGTTCTTTATTTTTCAGATAGATGCTGAAAAGGCAGATGTGGAACCACCTCTTCTGAATTAGTGCTACCAGCCTCTTTTGATTCCAGGGTTTTTTTTTTTTTTATTTTAAAAACAAGAGGCATCTAAATCCCTGAGTGATCACAGCATGGAAAGTAGAATGACTGAATGCAGATGAATTGCCTGTCTACTCTAACAAAATCTCAATAAAATCCATTTGTTCAGGTGATTGCATTCTATTCAGCATGCAATTCAGACAAAATACTTTTGACATTTTATAAAGAATTCAACTCATAGTGCAGCAAAAAGTTAAACTGTTGTTTCAGCTCTAACTTTTCATTAGTTGTAGTTGATTAGTTTTCACTTGTCTCTTGCTGTTTTGATCATCTAAAAGTGTATTTGTGTTAACTAATCTACAGCAATTAAAGTAAAATAATCTGCTTTCTAGAAAAAAGAGGTAGAAACTTGTGGCAGGAATTTTCAGCTGGCAAGAAAGTAGCAGAAGTATCTTCTCTAAGGTTGCTACCCTTGCTCTGCTCTTGCTCTCTGTTCTAAGGCTGTTGTCTTTTTAATTTAATCAGTTTTAACACAAAATGGGATCCAGGACCTGGAGAAGAATGGTGCTCAAGAAGACCAGGAGGAAGTCTCCAAAGTTGACCCAGAAATGACACCATTTGAGATATCTCTGAAGGATAAAAAGTATGTGAGTTTGTGAGGAGGGTACCTGCAGCTGTATGACTAAATATGATGCTTTGGTCCTCTGTATTTATTTGCAACTGGTCAGCAGATGGATGAGAGACTTCATAAAACATGAAGCTGTTGAAGAGAGTACTTCTGGACACTGAGTGGAGAGTGTTGGACAAGCATTCTAGCTTGTTATCAGGCAGCAGCCTATCTCTGAAAGCGCTGTCTTTTGCCTGACCTAGAGGCAGGGGTTTTGTGATCATTTATTCAGCAAACATTCTCTGGTCATAATTATGTCTCAGCTGAAAGACCATAGGTTCACAGAGCTGGTCTGGGAATCACTTTGGTCTTCCACATCTAACTTGGGTCGTCTTGAGATACTAGGTTTTATATACACTGTGGAGACCTTCTACTCTCTGACTCAGTTTGGGCAGCTGGAGAGCAGTTCTGCCATTTCTGGATACTTCACAAAAACTTTGGCCGTTGTTACCACTTGTCCTTCCTTCTCTTGGTCACAGCTACTTCCAGGCTATCTGAGTAGACAATTGTGTTACTTTGCTCTCTCTGTGAAATGGTGCATCTCACAGTAGAGTGGAATACTGTTTTGTGAATAGTGGGATTAGTAAATCTGTGGTTTTGGTGGGTTTCTCTTTCATAAACTGTGTGGTAGCTGTCTTGCACTGCAGCTTTTCTGCCAGAGAAGGCATAGATGAGGCCTCTCTCTGCTGTTAGCTGTGATGTAGTCAGAGTTATTCTGACTTAAATGTATGGCCTTCAGGCTCTGAAGTGAGTTCTGGCATGAGGGGGCCTGGGGCTTTCAGCAGCCATGGTCCCTTTTTATGGCAGGGTGTGGGGGAGTTACATGATCTTTAAGGTCCGTTCAACCCAAACCACCTCTGATATCTGACGTCCTTTGTGCCAGGTCTGGTGCTGGTCTGAGTTGTCAGCAAATCTGGATTAAGGACCTCAGGACTTTACGGCTTAGATCCCTGCAAAGGGGCAGGTGGTTGCAGGGAACTCTTTATTGCTTGGATGGCTCTTCTTAGCTCTGATGTTACCCAACATTGCTTCTTCCGTAGGTACCACGATGATTTTGGTCCTTTGCTGGAGGGATGCAGCTGTTACTGCTGTCAGAGGCACACTCGTGCCTATGTCCATCACCTCCTGGTGACCAACGAGCTGCTGGCCGGTGTCCTGCTCATGATGCACAACTTCCAGCACTACTTTGGTTTCTTCAGTGCCGTTCGGGATGCCTTGAGGGACAGTAAACTGGACCAGCTCAAGGAGCTTGTCTTCAGGCAGGCGCTGCAAGGCCCGGCAAACGCGACACTGAGACAGTGAGCTCAGAGAGGACAGAGGAGGCTGCAGGCTGCATCCTCATCCAGTGGGACTCTATCACCTGGACCTGTCAGTAGTAAACTGCCTTTAAAATGCCTTTTTTTCTTCCTGGAGGGACCTGAAGGAGACATTTGAAGGAGATCTCACTTCCTGGTGGAGAAGGATGATCTTGTTCAAACGCCTCTTTTGGTAATTGGCTTGGTGCATTCTTGGTGGATGGAAGAGCCTGGACAGTTCACCAGTAAGACCAGTATGGGTAGGTTTGTTTTCAACTACTCACTGTTGGTTTCCCATGTGCAAGGACAGAATAATTGAACTTGTGATTGAGGATAAAGCAGGGCATATACTTAAAATTAATCCAGCTGCCTGGAGACTCAGCAGCTGCTTGGGACTCTTGTTCCATACCTGACAGTAATTATTTTTCTAGAAAAACCTAGAGGTGTCCTAGTCTCTCATCATGTATCTCCTTGGTGAGAAATCCCACCTCAGTCTAACACACTGTCCTTGTAGCCATTGCCAGCATCTGTGTCCTTGGAAAGAACTGACTGGAAGTGCTGCTGTGTCCAGTGGCACAAGGGACTATGTGTGTACTCCTCTCTCAGGCCACCTGCAGTGCAGAATGTTCTCTGGGCCTGGAAGAAGTCTGCCACCTCAGCCTGGCCTTGAACACCCCTGCCTCAGGAGTCCCATTCAGTGACATTAGAGCCAGAGAGAAGAGAAAGTGTTTAATCCATGTCCTGCTGTAGGGTTTTTTTTTAACTCTGTGCACTTTTTTCAGATTTCACTCCCCTGTTAGCACATGGGTGACAATGTCTGTACCATTCTTTCCAGCGACTGGTCACAGAGCAGGCTACACAAATGTCACTGTGAGATGGAGCTGTGGAAGGGAAGTGTCATAGGAAAGGACTTTTAGAAAACGTTCTGGTGGGTCCTTGTTTTAAAATATGACTTAGTTATGTTACATTCCTCTTATTCAGTTGGGTTTTTTAACTGTCCCTTACTGTGGAATCATGGATTTAATAATTTTATATCACAAAGCAACAATAAATGAAATTTATTATTTGTTACTCTGGCTCCTCAATGTGTGACAGAAGTGGTGTACCAGAGAGTTTGAACTCAAGAAGATACCTCCTGAAAACTTGACCTATCAGTCTGATGGAGGACATTATCTAGGACTGTCCTGTCATGGAGCAGGTTTTCAGGTAATCTGCTTCAAAAGAATGTCATAATAGACTTGGAACTGTTGAAGACAGCTGCCTGTCCCTCTCCCCATCAGAACTCTACTACCTTAATTAAGCTTGAAAAAATACTACACTTAATGGCCTTAAAGCCATTAAGGATTAATCTGTAGTTTGCTCTTCACAATTTCTGCAATACTTTTAAGATTTTAGTACCTCCCATCAGAATGATTTTACCATCGAGTATAAGGGGGTTTTAGTTTCCCTGTCTCTTTGGGCAACTACACAAGGTTGTCATAGTCCTTTTTACCATTCCAGCCTTATTCATTCTGTTGCACTAACTACACTTCTGTTCCACAGGATTCTAAAGAAACAGTGCAAATACTGCTCTACTGTTGTCTTCAGACAGATTACAGAGAATGATTCGGCCACAGAAACGACATAAAATACAGAATTATTGTCCTCACTCCAAATAGTACTTTGTGGTTGTTAAAATTGATGCAGCACTGGGAAACTTGGAGATCGTGTCCTGGGTATGCAGCATGAGGTAGAAAGAAGGTCTGCCTAACTCAAAGAGCGGGAATTGAAACAAATGAAATGAAACAAAAATGGTTTCTGTTTCTTCCAAGAGGAATGCAGTGGTAGTGCATGGGACCTTGCAATGCTTGTTTCTGCAGTGCCTGTTTCTACAATGTTGCAATGCAAAATCTTTTGGGAGGGGACAGGTTTTGAGACTTCTCATTCACTGACACTCCTGTATCCACATATTGAATTACTGCAATGCCTGAGTCAGCCCAGCACTCGGGCACCACGATGGTTGTGTCCAACAGGTCAGTCAGGGATCCTCTGTGTGATGACACATAGGACAAGGGATGCTGGTGTTTGTGTCCTCCTCACCATTTCCTACATACTTCTTAGGTTGGTAACCTTACTGCTGGTTTTGGAATTGCTGTTTTACACCTTTTGAGGGCTACTTGTGAGCAGTCAGTCGCCCTGTCCTGCCCCACCTCTGTGAATCATTTGGATTTATTAATTTTTCTTTATCTCCCAGCTTGGATGTCCTCAGGAGATAAACGTAGCTGTGCTGGGATCTTAGTGGCCTGCTAAGCTGAGTGCCAGTAACATGCTATTCTCAATAACCCTTCTCTTCTTCTGGCTTTCCAGTCCTTCCATACTGCTGTGTTATGGTTTTTTTCCAGTCCTACCCATTAGGCTTTCCTGTTACAGTTCTCTGGTTAGCTTCTATGTGTGCACCTGTGTACCACTGCACAAAGTAAACCATTTTATACTGGGCAGAATTTGACCAGCTACATCATTCAGTATCTAACAAACACAAACATCACTAACCCTGAAACCATCTTAATGTGTTGTATTTTTGCAACTTCTCAACATGTCAGTCCTCTTAGTTCACACTGTAAAAAATCAGCAACGTTTTTTATGCTAACTTAGAAAGTTTTTAAATTTATTTCCAGGCAGAGATCTAATTTCTTTCAAAAACAAAATTCTTGCCCTAATATGGGGATGAAAACTGCATGAAGAAAGCTAAACTTTCTATGGAGAAGTGAAAATTGAAATTAATAAGGAGTGGAAAAATGTCTGTGCTAAATTAACTTCACTAAGCACAGAAGACTGCAAAAACATCCTTGACTGCCATCCATCCCCAAAGGGCAGAATATAAAAGAGCAGAGCAGAATACAAAAGAGATGGTGTGTTACAAAAACATTAGACCCTTGAATATCTTTTCCTTAGCAACTTTTAGTGTAATCTTCCCCTTAATAAAGAAAAACCTTTCATGCTGATGAGAATAACTGTCAGGGCCTCATGTTAAGGCCTGTGTCTTTCTGACCACTTAATCAATATTCTGCTCAGTAACTTCCTCCTTCCGGAGCTATTTTAATGTTGCAGACTCTTTAGCAGTTTCAAAGGTATGCTTTGAAGTGTATTAAGGAAAAAAAAAGTCAAATTGTCTTATTACAAGTTTTCTCCTTTCCTTCAGGTTTGTAATTTCCCACCCCCCTCCCGCTGTTTATCCACCCCATCCTGTAAATTGCTAGGACACAGTGTCCAAGACACTCACAGTGTATATCCAGCCTTGTGCGACAGTTTCCAGGTCTGCTCCTCTGTGGCTCTGCAGGATCACAGGAGCTGCCCAAGACTGGAAATGTTCCAGTAGGGTGTTCAATTTATTTCTACATCTATAAGGTCCAGCGGGTTTTCAGATAATGGGATTTTTAGGTATAGAAAATTTAGTTCCAGGTGTGTTTCAGAGGTGTTTTTAAGCATTGAGTAGGTTTTTTTTTCTTCATACCAAACACTGCTGGTTTTTGATTCACAACCTGAGGTGGCAGACGAAGGGCTCCAATAAAATGTTTAAACCATTCTCTCAGTAATTTCAGAGCTGTTTCCTCTGTGATGTGGAAGGCATGCATGAAATAGATGATGGTGCAGGCCAGTTTAATGGTTTTGTTTGTACTACTCTGGAGTGATCTACATAATTCCCTGGGAACCTCATCTCTTTTCTGGTAATGCAGCACTCCTTTGGACTATTAAAGATGTTCAAGCCACGTTACCATCCTTTCTTATGCACATTCCATGAGCATGACAGGACTTTTCAAACAAAAAGAGAATGAATTTAAATTCCTTTGAGAAGTTGGATCTAGACTGGCAAAGTTGGTGCTGGCACAAAAATGATGCAATAAAATGTTCTTGCTTCCCTTTTGATGTTGCCAATGTGAACGGTGTCTGTCAGAGAACAGTTCTCCTCCCTAGGAACATATTGACTTGGAAAAGCAACACCTTTCCTGCCTCACAATGAGGTGATGATGAACTGCCTGGTTAAGTCTACATCTGTTGTCTGTATGTTCAATTACATTGGTCACGTGAAGGTGCAACACAGTGGGATGCTCTGTCATGCTTCTGACAGCTCCTCCAGCTCCTGGCCTTGCTTACCGCCCATCATTACAAAATCTTTGGAGAAAGCCTGGTCTGTTCTCAGCTATTTGTGTGTCTGAACATCTTGCAGAGCTCTTTGGGAAGCAGTTTTGGATGAGAAAAGGTTATGTGGTTAACCAGGATTGTTTCAAGCTTCTGAAGCCTGAAAATCTAGGAATCTGTTTAGTAAGGACCAAAGGTAAAGGAATTATAAATAAAGGCATTTGGATCTGCCAGACAGCTCAGGATTAACCAGCCTTCTGTCTTCCCTATGCCTCTGCTACTGTGTAAAAGCATTTTCTGGCTCAAGGGAGTGGCCAATGCACTGGGAAAGGCAATGGCAGTGGCTCATGCCAGAGGCTCTGCAGGACAAGGTGTATCTTACTGCCTGTAGGTGCAGAGTTGATTGATTTGCAGGGTGCTGATCAAGAAAATATCTAACAACTATGTCCCTTATATGCAATGGCCCAGCACAGACTTTCACAAAGAAAGGAGGGTTCCAAGGTCCTTCGGCCAGAGTTCCTGGACCCATTCCTGTGCTCTCTGTGTGACACCTTGTGCTCTTGAGCTGGCTGCCTTTCTGAGCTGGTGGATGTGTTGCAATGCGTGACACGAAGGTGGCTTTGTAGCAATGCTTTGTGCTCACTGCTCCCTCCTTCCACAGGAGAACATCTGGTTTGCCTTTTGATGAGGTAATCAGGGGAGGTATTGATGCAGCCAGCATCTTGCAGGAAGTCAGCAGAGTCTATGAATCTGTCTGGAGCTTTTTTATACTGCCCTTCCTGGGCCAGAATGGAACCATCTACAAAGTAATGTCAGCTTCAGTGGTACTATGTGCTGAAAAACAGCTGAAGAAACCAGCCCTTAGGAAAGCCAGATGCTTTCCTCAGACAAAGCTGAGGGAACTGGGATGAGAGAACAGACTGGCAGGAAGCCAAAGCCTTTAAAGAGATGCAGCCTCTTCAAGAAAGGGAACAGGAGATGGAGCGTCTGGGAGGAAGGAACATAGGCAAACAGGATGCTTAGGATTTGGCAAGGCCAGCAAAAAAAAGGAGTGGGAGCTGTGCAGTATGTCCATGGGTAGCACTGCCAACATCAAGCTGCAGAAGCCCCTGGCACGTGCCTTTTTCCATCCCTTGTTTTGTGCGCATCTTGAGGAGGAAGAAGCGCTCTGTTGTGGTTCAGGGAATTCAGCAATGGCTGCAAAAAGGCAAAAGGCCACAGAGTAATGCTGGTAGCCTTCAGAGCTGAGGCTGACGGGGGTACTTAGTGCTGGACTCAGCTCTGGTACCTGGCTCCTCTGCCGCCCACAGCCAGTGCCATCACAAATATTCAAGGGAGTTCTGTGGCATCAACCATCCGCTCACGTGCCGTGACCTGACCCCCACAGAGAGACAGAAGTGCTGCTGCCTCTCAGCTGAGGCATAGCAAGGTGAGCAGTCCACCTGCACCACAGCCCTTCTGCCATGACATAGGATGGCAGAAAGAAATGTGATTCCCTCAGTATTTGTGCTTCTGTCTGGTGAAAAGTGGTCTTTATTTGGGCTGTTCAATTTGCCATTCTCACAGCTGTGCAGTAAGACTTATTAAAACTGACAAGAGTCCCCAGGGCAGGAAGCCAGAAAGGTCTTCCCCACATCACCAAAGATACAACAAGCCTGATGCTTGTCTCACTGAGATGCTTAAATCATTATACTGAAATTAATTTTTAATTATGTTCGTTTTCTTCTTTGGCCCCAGGGGTTTTCTTTGCCTCACATTTCTAGAGGCATTCAGGGATGAGACCAGTGTCAGGCAGGAAGAGATTCACTTCCAGAATCACAAAGGAAGCTCAGGAGAATTCCTGGCCTGAGCCTCAGAGAAAATGTATCCCTGTTGTAGAAAGGTGTGGTTGGCATCAGAGCTGGTGGGCTCCTGGTCTGACACTTGAGGCAGTAAGGAACCAAGGAAAGGTGGCCTGAGTCATGCCAGGAAGGCATAACAAGAAAGGTCACTGCTGTATCTTAAGATTGACTATTTGGGGAGTAACAGAGAATAATTGGATCGGTGGCTTTTAAGATTGAAAGGCAGCATTGGTCTGGGATGCATCTTCTACATCCTGTTCAATGTCATTCAGCAAGAGGTACATAGCAGCTGATGCTGACTTTGAAGAAGTACAGTTTTGAATCCCTCACACCTTGAAGTTCCTCCAGTCTTGTGAGCCTTCCTTTGCTCATAAGGCAGGTGGAAAAATATTGCCAGGAGACATTTTTATGTTAATGTTAATTCATTATTACCATTAGATAAGGAAAAATTCACTTCAATGGCTCATTCAAAGGCTCATGCAGATTTGGGATACTTG
The DNA here is from genome assembly GCA_013399945.1 of Ploceus nigricollis. Taxonomy (NCBI): domain Eukaryota; kingdom Metazoa; phylum Chordata; class Aves; order Passeriformes; family Ploceidae; genus Ploceus; species Ploceus nigricollis. The sequence goes on along the minus strand of VXBC01003477.1, from coordinate 1,317,547 downwards.
CATTGGTCAGAGAAAGAACTGATGAGCCCATTCTTGTTAGATGAGACACCTCACAGCCAGGTGTGTTTGCAGACTGAAGGCTGCCAGGGTCTGTCACTTTGTGACCAAACCATCACACACTTAGCTGAAACTAATCAGATTGCTACCAGTGTCCTCTGGGTTGTCCACAATTCCTATTTGTAGTTTTCTGAGTGTCACCATATCAGCAGCCTGCAGGCTGTTGATCCTTCCTTGAAATGCTGGCATTCATTAGACATTCTTCAGAAAACATCAGCAACAGCAATAAGCTGCAGCCAAGCTCTGTCTTCCAGGAGAGTTGCCATCCTGAGCAGGTTGTGCTGGCCCCAGCTGGGAACAGAGAACCCCCTGTCACTCCAATCCCCCTCAGAGAGGCAGACTCCAGGTGTACCTCTTCCCAAGGGGGAAGCTCCCTGTGCTTAGCCCCACAGTGGGGTCCAGCTGAGCTCAGCTGAGTATCTGGCCAGCCCAGCCCAGCCCCTAAGGCACCTAAGAAGGGTTACCTGGAGAAGTGAGATTTTTCTGCCAAGGCTTTGCTTTGTCCTTGAAGTCCGGCAAATGTGGATTTTAATATCTGCAGCTGAGACTGTTAAAACAACGTGTCCAACAGCTGCTGCAAGGTACCTGCAGAATATTCACTGAGCAGTGTCACCTGCAGAGCATTGGTCTTTGATGGCAGGTGAAACCCACCTCCTCCATAAATTCCTTGCCTTTCCAGGAATCAGCTTTTTTCTCATGAAAGATTGTTTTATCTTCTGCCCCATGGATCTTTGTGCTCTTCTGCTTAAAGATTCTTGCATGATCTGGTGCCTGTTGTGCCTCTGACAAGGTAGAATGTTTTATGGTTTCTTCTCTATTTGTATTTTACAGTGTAAAACTCAACATAAGAGCTCTTGGTTTTAACTCTGGATGGCTTCAGTCAGTGCCTGGTACCATTTAGGATTTAATAACTTGGGTTACTTGTGTTTTTTATCCTAGACCTGAAGTTTAACACATGCAACATGTGGCACATCTGTCACAGATGGGGAGCCCCAGGTACACGTGGAATAGCAAACTGTGGGATATGTGGGCTCAGTGACTGATTCATCTGGGTTCCTGCAGCTGAGCCACAGCCCATGGCTCTGGGAGATGGTGAATGCAGGGGATAAATGGTGTTTCTCAGTCCATTTCTCAGGTGTGCTGTAAATGTGTCTAGACAGGCAGTACTTGGATGGCTGCCTTGTACCTTGGGGATGGGGCTGGGGCTGAACTTCCCAGTATGTGTTGCCAGCTCTCCTTCATCTCCAAAGGGTCTTAACTCTCCTCAGCTACGGTGGAGCTGCGTCCTGGCTGCTCTCTTGTTTACAAATGTCTTCCAGCACAGGGGACCTGAGGTGTCCCATTCCGGCTGCCTGGTGGGGCTGGGTGGAGGTGAGCAGACCCTGCAGGGCCCTGTGCTGCACCTGCACACCTGCCCCGCCCTGCTGCCACAGCAACCTGGGGCTGCCTCCGAGCTCCCTTCTCCTCTCTGCATGAGAGGTTTCTGCATTACCCAGAGGCTTTTCTAATGTGAATATCAGCATGTCAATGAATCCCCACAGAACGCAGAGCACAGCATCACGGCTCACCTCTCCCAGACAGTTGTGGAGTCAGGGAAAACAAAACACCAAGGAGGAAAATGTAGAAAATTAAGGTTAGTAGGAGACATTGAGCAGTTGGAAAAGGAGAATGTAGATTACTCTGCTGTAAATAATGAGTGGGGGTGTGTCTTGGGGGCCCTCAGCAATCTCTCTGGCTTGCTGGAGAGGGTGGAGGGGCATCAACTGCTTACACCTTTGATTGCTTCTGTTCCTTGGCAATTTCTGTGGGGTCACCTATGTTCATATTGACGGAGGAAATCTGGGCATGGTGCTCAAGCAGCACTAGAGGGAGGGGGAGACCAATTGTTTTGGTTCAGAGTTGAGTTTTTGTAATTGTGTGAGTGTTTCGTGCTGGGTTTTTTTTTTGTTTGTTTGGTTTTGGTTTTTTTTTTGCCTCTAGTCAGTTCTGTGATCTGGAAGTTCAGATCTTAGTAAAGAAAGGACCACATGTTTAGATACAGAATTTTCCCCATCCCTTATAGCTGTGAGGACACCAAAATGCTGCTTAGTTTTCTCCCACACCTCCTGTTCTTACCTCTATCCTGAATCATCTTGAGGAGCACTCCTTGAAGAACCGATTCAAATTCAAGTAAGATCAAACTGACCCCTGAGAGATGCTAGGCCAGGTCTTGAAATGGACTTAGTCACCCTTTAAAAGATCCTTCTTTCCATTTCCTCCTTTATGACAGTTGTTATATAAAGCAACTGGACTGCTGATCTCTGTTATGAAGCATCTTAATGAGAATTCCTGGAGTGGCAATCTGTCCACAGGTTGGTTCACTTGATTCATACCTCCACCATCCTGTGTGCTGAGTGCCTCCCGTGCTATCCAGCACCTTTGAGCAGGTGGAGTAACACTGCTGCATGTCTTCCTGGCGTAGCTGGGAAACAAACTGAATTTCCAGAATTCATCTGCTGGAAGTGCTTTCAGCAGCCTTTGATTTCTTTCCCAGTTGCAAGGAACATGCAAGTAATAATAAAGACTTCTTGTGGGTGTCTAGGTGGATGATCATTTTTTACAGGGGAAGTGCTAAGAGGGCTACAGATGACAAAAGGCTTATGGAAGGAGGTACATTAATCACAAAGATACCAAAACTTCCAATTACACTCGTGTTTTATTGGGTTAAGGCAGTTACAATGCAGTATGGAGGGCACCTGCCCAGGCAAATGACACATGCTCTCCACAAGATCCTCCTCCCAAAACCCAGACAAACCAAAGCAGCAGCTAGAGCTCTGCTATATGCTCTGGAGGCAGAGGACAATGGCTTTGGCTTCATATTAGGAAAGAAAGGAAGCCCCTCCCAGATGGAGAAGCTGTGGCATGGACACAGGCAGGAGCAGCACACAGAGTTATGCCCAAAGCTATCAAACGAGCATGGCTGACAGCACAACTAAGCCAGGTCCTGGGAGTGAGAGCTGAAGCCTCTGATCCAGTAGAGCAAGGGGGTGAAATGAGAGAACCAAGCTGAGGCTCTCTGGCCCATGCCAGGTTTGTCTGTATGAGGGAAAGAGCATTAGAGTGCCCTGATACAAGACCAGCTTATGGTACATCAGGTCTTGTCTGTTGTTTTCATCCAGGAACTACTGGAGATGGCTTTGTATTGGTTTTTTTTTTAAGGAGACCATGGCCAGACTGTATTTGGCCAGCTCCTGGATGCTGGGATATATAGATGCCATATGTGAAGACGAGTATTGGCAAGGGGTATCAGGGAGAGTCCTGGGGCTGATGCCAAGGCAAATGTCCCTTCTTACTGTGAGGAATGTTATGAAACAGCTCTCTCCCAGGTATGGGCTATAACTGGAGCTACTGCAGCAGCCAGGTGGTACAAACCCTAAATGTAGCAGTGCTCCTCTCAGGAGAGGAGCACAGGTGAAGATTGGTTCCAAGGAGATGGTGAACAAGTTTAGAGACAGGGTGCATGCAACCAGCTGAAAAAACAGGTTTGAATCTATGGCAGCTATCAAGAGCCTTGTTCTCTTGGTGGCCCCAGGAGATCACTGGGGTGTGTGGTAGTTAAGTAGTGGCCAATCTATCACTGGTCCTTGGGTCAGGAGGAGAGGAGACCCAGGGGTGGTGTTGCACTTGTCATGTGAGCTGACCTACCAGAGGGAGAGGAACCACCTGTCTACATTGCAAGGAGCAGTAAAATACAAGCTGGCAGCACAAGGGAAGATTTCATTTGCAACTAGGGCGATTTTCTCAAGCACTTAGACTGACCCTGTTTTACAGGCAAACCTTTTGATGGAAACAGGAAAGTTGTTATTTCTCCATCAGTGCTCCTTTTCTAAGTTTCCTTTTCCAATTTTCACTCTTGGCTCCTCACTGAAGAGATCAGGATCCTTATCAAAGAAGTCAAGTTCTGTCCTCTTACTCTAGGACTGCTGTGCATGAGCTGTGTGCCTTCTGCAGGCTGAGGTTCCAGCTGTGGGAGGGCAAATGCATTTCCAGCACGTAGGCAGCAGAGATGAGGGATGCCATCTGCGTTTGGGTCGCGTGTGCCCTGCAAGCCTGTCAGCTCCCAGGAGCGATGCACTGTGGTGGCTGATCTGCTGCACACCCAGGGCTGTGCCAAGCACTGAGGGACTCACTGGCTTGTCCCTGTCTTTTTCTCCTCCCAGGGGGCTGCTGCAGACCCGTGCAGCCCGGTGTGGCCCCACGGTCAGCAGCAGAGGATCTTGAGGAAGGCTTTGCGGAAGTCAGTGTTGAAGGTTGTGTAGATGATGGGGTTGAGGGCACTGTTGACGTACCCGAGCCAGGTGCTGGCACTGTAAAGCCCTGGAGGCACGTGGCAGGATGGGCAGTGGGCATTGAGGATGTGAATCAAGAAGAAGGGCAGCCAGCAGACTATGAATGCGCCTGGGTTTAGAGAGAGGCAGAAAACAATCCATGAGTTTAGAGCAGCAACTATCTGGAAAGGGGCCTGCACTGGTGACCTCTCCCTCCAGCCCCTCACTATTTCAATGATGTATTTCACAAACACTGAAGGCCATGTTTATTCCTGACACAGAAGGATTTGGCAAAAGATTGGGCTCCTTGGGACCAGCTTTGTGACTGCACAGGGCTTTGGAAGTGGTCTCATGACAGACAAAAGCAAGTGGTCACAACTCTGCGGGAAAGCCTCAGCTGCTTTAATCAGTTATGATGAGGGCTGCTTTATTTCCATGCTACTGCTGAGTTAATGGAGGGGAACAGTGCATCTGGTGACCACAGCAGGTGACAGGGACACCAGTCTCCTGGCTTCTCTACCCAGCTGTATGAACTGGTTCCTCACCTCAGTTTCCCCTTATGTAATCAGATCTAAGAGCTTCTGCGTGTATGGAAACTTTGGATTGTTCCAGCCTTGTAATAGTAAAACGAAAAGGAAAAGCAAAGGTATTGGCTGTTGCTCCCTCAAGTAGGGCTTGTTGGCCACTGGTTTTAAACACAAGGGTATCAAAACATAGTAAATAAAACACTAACACTCTCAACATTTGGGAGCATTATTCTAGATCCCTAAATGTCCCACTGCTGTCTCTCCTGAGTTTGTGAAGCAGTAACAGCTGAAGCCAAGGCCCAGCTTGCATTTTTAAAAAAATCTCAATATTGTATTACAAGATTCTGTGCTCCTGGAATTCCCAAACTGTCACCCCTTGCACCCCACAGGCAGAATGGCTCTCACTCACCCAGGACAATTGCCAGCATCTGTGTAGCCTTCCTCTCCCGCAGCTGGATCAGTCGGGGCTGCTGCTGGGCCAGCCTCAAGCTGCTGATGGTTCTGCCATTGCTGAGCCTCCGTACCTCCACTGCTGGCTTTGTGCTCCTCCTCCTCTCCTCCCACCTGCTGGTTTGGGTAGTCCCTGGTGCCTTGGTGAGGGATGCCTCACGGCAGAAGCTTCGGTACCGCTGCAGGCTGAAGACAGTCAGCAACCTCCTTTTTGTAGACATCTCCTGGCCTGTGCATTTGAGCGAGAGACAGGGGGAAAACGCGCCTTGACATCTGTTTGGCAAAGCTTTCCTCTCCATGTGTTCCTGCAAAAGACGATGCCACAGAGGAACTGGAAACCATCCAAACTGCTCATTGGGCCAGAGGATGATGAGGGAAGTTGTAGGAGTTATCCTTAGCCTCACTTGCCTCTTACATTGCACCGTGTCCTCTGCACTGACCTGGGGCTGAACGAGCAGTTGACAACTCTTTGTCTCCATCCCACCAAAGAGAAGCATGAGAACAGTAAGAGCAGGAATACCTGCTCTCCTAACCTCTCATCTGTATTTTTGTGTTGGCTCTGCTCCCCTCAGCATCCCCACCCTTTTAGTGTAGCTTCACTGTGCAAAAATGGGTAAAAGGAGTGGATATGCATGACCAGGTAATTCCTTTCAAACTGTTGTGTTGGTTCCCATGGTTGCAGATATTTCATCTAGAAAGGTCAGTGCAACAAACGTTGCATGCACCATGAGTATTTTGCCCTCTTAAGTCTGTCAGATGAAGAGGTTTTTTTATTTTAATAACAGAGGTTAAAGCCTGTGAAGCCCTGAGAGTGAAGCTTCATAGAGCAAAAATCAATAAATGAAGACATTAAAATCAATAAATGAAGAAATTATGCAAAAAATGAAGACTTGTGCATGGCTGAGAAAACCCTGCTCTGAAGAAATACTGAAGTAGGCTGTGCTCTTCTTGCCACTTCTAGGGGGCAGAGATACACAGAATATGTATCTCTGTATCTTTTCAGACCTCTAGAAAGAATATTCTCTTTCTAGAGGTCTGAAAAGGATTTAACTGGAGCTTCTGTGCCTCACCATATCATGGTGTATGAGCGAGGGCTGGGATGAAAACATGTCATGTCCCTCCTTACGCTTTCTGTTCTATGTCTTAACCCTTTGAGGAGAAGAGATGATTCATTCCTCTCCTTTTTGAGAGCTCCTACTGGGTTCATGTGGCTCTTACTTGGTGTGCATAAGACAGTTTGGTGCTGGTGCTCTGGCTGCCCTGCCGGGTGAGGGTTCGCTTCTTCTGCCTCTGTCTGAGCACGAGGTAAATCCGGACATAGAGCAGCAGGGTCACCATGAAGGGGAGGTAGAAGGACACCAAAGAGGAGTAGATGACGAAACTAGGGTTGGATATGGAACAGACACTGGGATCCCCTGGGAAGGAGAAGAGAGAGAGAGAGAGGAGTGGCTGAACTGATTTGGTTTAGTACAAGGAGTGTACTGGTGTGTTGGCAAAGCGAGACAAAAGGTTGCTGGGGGCAAAGGCAGTCTAAGGAGTGCAGATTATGCTCTGGTTTACCCATTTACCTAAGTGATGCTTAAAATGACTCCAACACAGGGCCATCTAGCAATAGCCAGCATGCATCCGCCTGCTTTTCTGGCCAACAGCTCTGTTCTCTTCTCTCATGACTATTCCCATCCTTTCTCCTATTCCTTTGACAGCCTCTGAGCTGTTTAGATGCAGAGTGTGCATCCACCCCTGTCTGAACCAGGCAGAGGGGGGCAGCAGAATTTCCCACTCCCATCCCTTTCCTGCCTCAAGCACTGCAGAGAGGGTGGATGGGGAGCAGAGGCTTCTGCCTGTGACTCAGTGGGAAGGAAGCCTCCCCTGCTCCGCTGCCTCCAGGGAGACTGTGTTGCCCTAGCTGAGGGAAAGGAAAAAGACCAACTGCTTCCAAGGTGGAGGCTAAACTGTTTGCCCTCCTCAAGGGATTAGTTAAGGAAGCAGACAGCTAGTTGGATAGGAAGGAGGTCTCTAACAAGCAATGCTAATATGCAGTCCTTGCTGTTTAGAAATGTATTCTGTATCAGAGTCAAAACTCTGCTTCTGAAGCTGTTGATATTGGCAAGATGCCATTAAGTCTGGGGTGTGTGTGTGTGCTGTATGTGCTGCACGTTTTGCTCCAGGTGCTCTAAGTGATTGTTTGATAGGAATCTGAGGACCTGGACACCTTGATGGGCATTGATTTGGCAGTAGAGCAGGAAGGTTTGCCCTTTAGAGTGATAGTCAGTGTCTGCCTGCGCAAATGGCAAGTTTATAGACAAGAGCACATGGGGATTTTTCTCTCCCTTCATAGTGTGCTTTCCAGTTCCTTAAAATTTCCTCTAACTTGGCAAATCCGCAGGACCCATGTTAAATGACCTGGCCATACACAGGGCAGCTCCACTGCCAGCCCCTCCTGCATACTATTGTTCAGGATATCACCTACCTGTAGTATTGAAGCCAAAGAGGAGAGGGCATGACACTGCAAATGCCAGCATCCAGACTATCACAATCATGAGAGAGACCCTCCTGCAGGAGCTCTGCCCAGTGCTGTACTGGTACTGAACTGGTTTCACCACTGCGGTGTATCTGCAGACCAAACCAGCCCCGGGAAGAGGAGATGGAGGAAGGAGGGAGGGAAAGGACCAGGTTTTTAAAAGGAGAAGTGAAAGCAGCACAGGGAACATGACGGTGAATGTGGTGAAGAAATAGAAGAGGAAAGTAGAGAAAATCAGATGATGGGATCAGCAATTTGTAGAAATGGTAAGTGGGGCATTGGGGGGAGGAACAGAGGAAATCAGAGTTAGTTGGCAGCAGTGCATAGAAACACTCAGCAGAACCCACAGCATGCGAAGCTACAAGGTTTGGGCTACCAGATGGATCAAGAAACCCCAGGAAATCCCTAACCCTCAAGCCCCTAAAGTTATATGGGCACTGCTGTGAAAGAGCACTCTCTGGAGTAACCACAAACTACTAAACTCTCTGTCTCAGCTGCCTGGTCTGGTCTCTGCCTGCCCTCTGACAGGCAGAGGGTTGCCCAGGGGCAGGTGCCAAGGACCTTCAGTTGCTGGGGTGCTCCAGGAGATGCAGCTCATCAGGGCAAGGATTCGGAAGACTAATCATCTTTAGGAGACTAATCATCTTTAGGAGACTAATCATCTTTAGGAGAGCCTGGGGGCTGCGTCTTGCAGACAGAGCCAAACTAAAATGGGGATACAGATTCCCGTGGAGGAACACCAGACCAAAGCAGCACTGAGAGCTGCCTTGTATTATTATCCTTGAACTACACATTACAAAGTATAGCATGCGTATTTTTCCCTTCTTTCATTCCTTGGTCCCAGTAGGATCACATGTGCCAAGGTTTTGGCTCCCAGCCCTCAGCATTGCTTAAAATAGGCTCAGTTTTAAAATGCAGAAAACCAGAGCAAAGCTCAAGATTACACAGCAATAATCTTCATCTCTCCCTGTGAATATGGCAGGATTTTGTTTATTAAAGCTTCATGAGTGAGATCTCCAGAAGGAGAAACCCTCTTCGACACTCAGTGGGACTTGGATGACCAATTGTGGCTCCTGCCTTTAAAAAAGCTCGAGGATGTGGTTGACTATCTACTGGGGATGATTTATTGCTTGTGTCTCCCTGCCCTCCAGTGCAGACCTCTTCTTGCACAATGTGAGCAGAGCCACATTAACAGCAGTAGTGGCAGGGACAGACCTCCAGGGGTTTGTTGTCCTGAAGACACCGACGCTGTCTGTGCTCACCCCACTTCTTTGTCCCTGCCCCTCTGAGGCACAGGGCTGCCCCATATCCAGACTGTCCCCCTGGATGCTGTTGTGTCTCACCTGTCAATGCTGATGGCACAGAGGTTCAGAATGCTGGCTGTGCACATCATTACATCCATGGTGACGAAGATATCGCAACAGATACGGCTGAACGTCCAGACCCCTCCGGTCACCTGCGCCAGCAACACGAAACTGTCAGCCTTGCTCTGCACCAGGTCCTGACAAGTTATGTGTGAGGAGCTCCTCTCCTCCAAGTATCTCAGCAGCTGGAGGAGCTCCACAGTGATGGGCAGAGGGAAACTGAGGCACCTGTGTTGTGTGCAAGATAACACAGCAGTAGGGCGTGGAGAAGGAGCCTCACTTTAATTTCAATCCTTTATTTGCTCTTGCACAGGGAGGCAGGGAGAAGAAACAGCAGCTATCCCTTCTCTCAAGGCCTAGCATGATAAATTGATTTAAATTTGATATCACTGTATTTATCCTTTGATTAATGATTATCTGAGAAAATCTAAGGGCTGAAAGTCTTCCTCAGCTTAGCTGCCAGAGTGCTCTTGCAGGCAGTGAGCTGGAAAAGTGCTGCAAATTTTTTGCATTTATGTATGAAACTGAGATCTGAGGCTGAGGCTTCTCAAAAACCTTTTTTGAATTCTTATCTCAGTTACAGATTTTGATTATTAGATCTGAGTGAGAACTCACAGGCTACTCAGATAAAGGGGCTTGAGTTGCTACCAAGCTGTTGTTCTGGTTGTTTAGAATTTTTAATCTGAAGTGTGTGGTTGTGAAAGCTCAGCTGCAGCCAGTCTTAGCAATGGAGAAAAGTGGGTTTTGGAGCAGCCACCAAGTTCTTGACAATGACCTTTTTGATTGACAAGCATGTTCCAAGCACTGTGTGGCCCTGTGTCCTTGGGGTTGGGATGACAGCCTGATTCCGAGGGAGGTGGTCTGCCTCAGTGCCCACTCCTTGTAGGAGATGGAGGGCAGGCTGCCTCCTTGTTCAGCTGCAAACAAACCCAGTCCTGTGCTGAATGGGGGAGGAGGAGAGAAAAAAGGGGAAAAGTCCCCTCCTAAAATCCAGGAGAGAGCCTGGATTTTAACCTTCAGCCCTGTAGATCCTGCTGTTTCAGCTGGGTCCTGGGAAGCAATCAGAAGCTGCCACTAGTTCCTGGTCTCTCTGCTCACATTTAGACAACATCTGGAATACTGCACCTAGTTTTGAGGCATCAGTAGAGGAAAAACATTGATAAACAGGAGTGAGTCCAGTGGAGAGCCACCAAAACAATCCACAGGGGCTGGGGCAGCTGTGAGGACCAGCTAAGGGAGCAGGACTTTTTCAGTCTGGAAAAGAGATGGCTTTGAGGGGTGGGAGACTAACAGCCCTCTGGTGCCTAGTGGGAGGTTATTGAAAAGGTTGAAGGCAAGTTGCTAAGAAGATGGAGCTGGGTTTGTCACAGCAGTGGTGCAGTGGGAGGACAAGAGGATACAGGAATGAGCTGGAAGAAAGGTGCAAATTGGTTACAAAGGTTACTTTTCTGACTACAGGGACAGTGGGACAGTGGAGCCAGTTGCTTGGTAAGTCTGTGCAGGATCCATCTTTGGAGCTTTTCAAAACCCATTCAAAAATACCCATCCCAGACCACACTGGAGAGGATGCCACAACTAAGCTTGGCTTCTCAGGCAGTGGATCAATCCTGTGAGTGTTGGTGTCTGGGAAGGATGCAGCCCTCTGCAGAGAGAAGCACTTGTACAAATATAAAATTCACTCTGTGAGAATTGTTTAAGAGATAATCCCGAGAAATGTAAATGGTTTTGATAGTGGCAGCATTCCCACACATGGGCACAGAAACTTGCTGAGGTGAGCTGTGTCTTTAGGGTGCTCTCTGCTGGACCCAGCTGCTACATTTCAGAAATCAGGTATTGAATGAGGCAATCTTCCATTAGACCCTCTGACCCTGAATGAATGCAGGGGAGGGAAATGGGAATTGGCTTGCAGAATGCAGAAGGGAACTGTGCTTTCTTCTCCTGTTCTCTTGATAACGCTGGTGCTCCTTTGTTTTCTTATAAAAAGGTAAGTAAAGGGGAAAAAGTCAAACCAAAACCATAAAGCTTTTCTACACAGTTAGGTGAGCTGCAAGACATGCAGACTGAAGGCTGTCCATCTGAGATTAGGGACCTTAAGGGTAGGTTCAGCTTCCAAAGAAACACTACACTGGTTTTACTTTAGTTTCAGATTTTGAGATCTCCTTGACCACCTCAAAATATATTTAAAAAAATGCTGGAAGCCTTTGCATGGGGACCCAGTAAGGGATGTTTCTGCAGTTTGAGGCAAAAAGCAATGCAGTTTCTGTGTGAGCTGTGGAGTCTGAAGAATATTTCACCAAGCCAGTGGCAGGTGTTCACATGAAAGACAGCTGCTGCTAACCCAGAAGATGAACAAGGACTTAACTGTGGGAGTTTCCAAGGTCCTGAGCATGTTTAAATGCTGAGCTCAAGAATGTGAGCCATTAAAACTGAAGACGGTGCTGGTAGGGATGGCTCAGAAGTGAGCCCTCTCAGGATGATGCTATCAGATCACACCACCTGCATACTAGACTGTAGCTTGTGTAAGAGGATGCTTGACAGATCAAAATGTTTGGGCTTAAAACCCGTTCTTACTTTTGAAATGGGGAGTGGCTCTGCTGGACTTGGCGAAGTAGTTAATATTTACCTGTGGGGTATACTAACCCAGAATTTATTCCAGAATTTAACAGTGAAGAAAAGCCTTTTTATTATATGCCTTGTTCAAAATTTTTAAAATTCTATTTCTGCTCTTCCTTTTATTGCTCTGTTTTAATCATCTTTGCTACAGCAGCTAGAATCTGCTAGTCTGCATTTCTGGTTTTCATGTGCTGGCAGGATACTTCTTTATCTCTCCAGTACTTTTTGTCCAGGAATCTCAAAGGATATCCCAGGTATTAATTGAATGAATCCTCACATCTGCCTGGGTGAGGTGGATGGTCAAATATTAATCTCTTACAACTGATGAGAGCAAACTACAGAGAGATGACCTGATACAATCTCTCATTACCACTCAGTGATTATGCAGCAGAAGAGTGTCCAGGGTGAAATCCTGGCTCTTATCAAACACAATGCTAAAAATCCCTATAGACTATTCAGGTCAGGTTTTCACCCAATCTTCCTTGATGACCAGTCTGCTTTATTTACAAAATTGTGGTGTTATTATTTTTAACTTCCAAACTCTATAAGAAGCTTTCCAGTTTATGAATGCCTAATGATTATTTTTTCAAACTTATGCTTATCCACCACTCTCCTGAATTCTTAAAATAAACAACAGAATCTCCACAATTCGGATATGAATGGTGATGCCACATCGAGGAGCACATGGATGGGAAAGTAGGAAACGAAGTTGCATCAGGAAATGGCAGGCATGAAAGTAGTGGTGCATCTAAGCAGGCTCCCTGAAGGGTTTTGTGTTTGAGAGCTGATGCCTGGGGCTGCCGCTGGCTCCTGCAGCTGTGAGATGGCTGCTCGTGGGTTTGCTTGGTGGGAGTACAAAGAGCACTCGTGGTCAGGACTGCTGAGCTGCAGTAACTCAGCTCTGTCCTCCCTCTGACACCAGTCCAGTAGAGCTCCTGGAGCTTACAGATCAGCTTAGGTCTCACTGCTCCTGTGTGAGAGACAAGATGAGGAGACAGTGTGACTCCCACACTGTCTCAGCAGATTAGACCTCAGTGACAACCTTCTCCTGAAGCTTTCTTCCCCTTTGGAGGTAGAACTGGATGTTGTGAGAAGACTGAGGAGGGTGTTCCCAGCCATGCTGCCGCATGTCCTCCTCTGTCTGTGCAATGACTACGTGGCACGATGGCGTTTAACGCCCTCGAATTCCAGTGGGCAGGATACCCTGATGCCACTGCCTTGGAAACTTGGTGAGCTTCAGCAGCCACAGCACCAGGGATCAGTAAAGAAGAGGGCAGCAGTACTGGTGTGTCAGACCTACATATTGGCCCCCAGAAGATTGCTAGACACCACTGCTGAATAGCGCTTCTGTGCCAGAAACCTCCTTAAGAGGAGATGAAGATTTTGAGGCTATAAAATGTTCCTGTTTCTGCTCTGTCACAGCCTTCCCAAAAGATTTCTCAAAAAGAGACAGTTCTGGTTTGCATGATTGATAAAATAACACATTTCATGGCCACTGATGACTCTAAAAATGGAGTGCAAAGCACAAACTTCCCAAGTGGCATTTAAATCTGAGGCATTCATCCACCTTAAGCTCCTCCATAAATAAGGGCCAGTTCTGAAGTCTGGTTTGGCAAACCTTCAGTAGATGAATAGGTATTCTACACGGTTTTAGGGACTGAATGATTTTTTGGCAACTTCCAGGCTCATGGTGTATTGAAGTATGATGCCATTTCTGCTTCATTGATGGCATCGCTGATCCATAAACAGCAGCAAATATTGAAAAAACTTTGAGGATTTTTGGACTGTTTTTAAAATCTTAGTCTTGCTGGAGTCCTACAGCCCAGTTCCATAGGAAGTCCTGTGCAATGCCAGGATTGGTAGATCGGGTTTGGGATGTGTATGAGCTCTTTTCTCTGTTGTTTGGATGACTCTTGCATCAGCTGCTTTGATTATCCAAGCTCCATAGACGGAAATTAGTCTTGAATGGGTCTACAAAAACAACTAGGAAATGGACCTACTGTTGTGCTCACAAATCATGACCAAGGCATTGTATGGGGCAGAGGCTGCTCCACAGATGTGCCTCAGTCCCACCCTGTCCACAGCAAGAGTGAGTGCCAAGTATTTTATAAAGCAAAGCATAATGTGATTTCATTAAGGATTGGAATGCACTTGAGCTGATAGACTATTCCAGTCTGAAATAAAACTTGAATTTAATAATATTTTTTAGTTGCAATCAAACTGAAGAGTCTAATTCTATCTTGCTGGGATGGCTTCCCACACACACACACATACACTTATTCCTTTTTTTTTTAATCATTCCATGTAGCACACCCAAGCAGTACACAGCCTTCCGGACAGCTCCAGGGCTGTTCCACACAGATCAGTCTAAATGTTGCTACAGCCTTCACTAGGAACATGACCACGCATGCAGTGGTGTGCTTAAATTCTGCTGATCATTCCTGAGAGGTACTCACCTCCAGGTACACCATCCATGGCATCACCAAAGTAGCCACCAGCAGATCTGCCACTGCCAGGCTCACCACGAGGTAGTTGGTTGTGGTTTGCAAGGTGCGTTCCCTCAGCACAGCCAAGCAGACCAGCACGTTCCCAAAGATGATGGCCAGGATCAAGATGCAGTAGCAGAGGGCGTAGTAGGCGTGTGAATGGGGCAGCTCAGGCTCTGTGGTGCCGTTTGCCCCACAGGGAATGGGGTCTGTTGCGTTAGGATGGCTGCTGGCTCTGGTGAAGAGGGCCATGGGGCTGCCACAGCAAAGAAAAAGAGAGGATTGAAAATCAGAGCTCTGCAATGACTGTGGAAAACAGTACCCTCTGTGGCTACTGGTATGATTTTTAGGATTCATACTTTCTGTATGAATTCTCCTTCAAGCCAATCAGAAAGGTCTTTTTTCTGCTCATATGCAGGCAGAGCTTTGCTTAAAGACTTGGTTGGCCTGTTCTGTTTTTCACTGAATCTAAACCAAGAGAAGAATGCAAGATTTCACCTCCTGTGTGCATGTGAAAGGTGGATCTTACCGACCAATGCAGCTGTTTGGAAAGTGGGCAATGGTTTTGAGATGCACCGAAGTCGCACCACAGTACAAGTCAGCTGGGCAAGAGTGCAGCCTGAAAGACAACAATTTGAAATGATGAGCAAGACCCAACACACCTACCCAAACATACTAGGGCTTGGCCAAAATTTGGAACTTAAATCTTTTCTTCTGGGAAGTATCCTCTTCCTTCACTCATCAAAAAATGTATTGATCTTCAATAGCCTCACACACTTGAGTGCTTGGCAGCCTGGCAGCAAGCACCACTTCCAGAATTCCTCCTTTCCTGCAGCATGGCCCAAGCCCTGCCTGCCTTGTAAAGGGTTGACTGCTGGTGCTGTTCCCATTCCATCCATACTGTGCTCTGTGTTTTCCATGCCTGGCCAGAAGATGAGCTTCCTGTGCTGAAAAGCAAACCAGCTTGATGTTTGGGATGAAATAACGAAAAGATGCTTGCAGGGTGCTCTGCATTTTTTTTTCTTACAATAGATTCCAGACTGTTCTCAGTAACCTACCCTTCCTTGATTTAAGAGGAGGATTTTTTTTTCCCAGAAATATGAAAGCTGCTGTACTGAGGTTGTTCCATGACATTTAATGGCTTGTATCTTTTTTTCCTTTGCTACTGCTCCTGTTGCTGAACTCATCATCAGTATGACAGGTATGAAAAGCAAGAACAAAGCATTGCCATGCCAGTGGTATAAATATTACTCTGTTTCACCTCACCCCTTGAACAGCAGCATCTGTGGTGCACAGCTGCTGCACAGCTATGCTCCTGGAAGAGTAGCTGTGCAATGGGTATAAATTGCTCCAGCCCCTTGGGATATACTGATCCTTAAAACTGGTGCCACTCTCCCCTCATGCTTTGTAGCTGGGAGAGGACAAGGG
>VXBC01003477.1:1280027-1299012 GCA_013399945.1 Ploceus nigricollis | reverse complement strand
CCCGGGCCCGGCTGCCGTGTGCCCCGGCGATGCCGCGGGGGGCCGAGGGCTGGGGAAAACCAGGCAGGGAGGGAGGCGGGCAGCTGCGGGAAAAGGGACTGCCGGCACCGGGAGGGGGGCGGGAGGCAGCAATCAGGACTTACCCCCGGCCCGTCGGGCGGTGCCGCCGCCGAGCAGAGCTCGGTCCCGGTGCCGGTCCCCGGCCCCGCTGACTCCCGGCCCGACCCGCTCCCTCCTGCCGCCTTCCCGGCGCGGAGCCGCGGGGCGGGACCGGGCTGGCCACCTCCTCCCGCCCGCCCCCTGCCCCGGGACCCCGCGGTGCCCGGCGAGGGGGCAGCGGGGCCGGGCTGCGCTCCNTTGGTTGCCCAGAAAAAAAAAAACTGACAAAAAAAAAAAAAAAAAAAAAGAAAGAAAAAAACCGAACAAAAAACCAAACTGTTGAAAAAAATTATCAAAGCAGAGATGATTTTAAGAAGGGGAAGGTTTCAAAAATATATATCTTTAAATAAACTGCCTTGAACCTGAAATGAAGGGAAGAAGCTGGAAAGGAGACTAATATTGGGAAGCATCCTTCTCCAGGGATCACTGCCAGTTGGCACAGCACAAATGGCCAGGACACAGCTACAAACCCTGCCATATCTCTGCGATGTGGCTTCCCTTGAGGTCTGAGATCAAGTCTTCTGAGGCACAGTTCTCCTCAGACTGTAGTCATTGGGATATGAGTGATGCCAGTGGATCTTCTCTCTCCAGAGGTTGGGTTGTGCCCGCCACCCACTCTGGCACAGCAAATGGGGCTTGCAGGGAGCTGTCAGGAGGGTGCAGGAAGCTCAGCAGCAGGGCTGAGGTTTCCCTTTGCTGCAGGTATGACCCGTGCCCCTAGCAGGAGGAGACAAAGTGCCCTTCCTCTTTATGCCCCCACAGGTCAGAGTGGCCACAGGCTGGCTTGTATGTGGGCAAGGAAAAGAGGAGATCTTGTGGAGAGCAGAGTTTATCTACCTATTTTTAAGAATTTACTTCAGAAGGATGTGTTGGGACTTGGGCTGCCTGGATCATCTCTCCTGCCTGCAGCTTTGCAGGCTAAGCTCTTTGTGGGTGAGGGTGGTAAGAGGGAGAGGTGCTGTAGAAAGTTGTCATACCCATCAGGTGTGAGGGGTGAGTTCCATCTTTAGCCTGGCAGGGGATGGTGAAAGTGCCCCTACAGGCTTTGATGGGACTAATCAGCACCAATGCCTTTACCCAAGGCTGTGACTGCCCCAGGGCAGCTCTGTGGCTGGCACTGGAGGGGTGTGATGAGTCACTGCCCAGTCCCTAGGGCGACACATGCACACGTGTCCTGCTGGAGGATATAGCTGCCAGGCTATGGGACCAAATGACCCGTGAAGGGCTCTCCAGCCCCTTCATTCCCTTGGGAGCCCCCAGACGGTGTGACATGGACTACATTTACCATGCTTACATTAGATTTGTGCAGTCGAACTTCTGCCTCAGCCGAACCATACTGCTCTCTTTTGGGGAAATGCACTCGCTAGCGGTGCCTGAGGCAGTCAAGGAAGGGGGGAAGTCCTCCTAGCCATGTCCAGCAGAGGCTTTTTAGCTGTGAGCTTGGAAAGAGTCCAGCACAGCCGCACTTGCGTGGTTAAAGCCGGAGGGGAAAGCACGCACCGTGATGCTTGTCCTGACTGGCGAGGGCTGTGCGAGCCACAGGCCGGGTGCGGATGCCCGGTGAGCACGACTCCTCACAGGGGGGCTGGCAGAGAGATGGAGGCATTTTAACTTGTTTTAGCAGTTTTGAAATGCAGTTTGTTTGTGGGCAATTCCCAAAGGACTGTGGCTGGCAAAGTGCTCACACTGGCTCTAGGTGGGACAGCAACAGGCCTTGCTGCTGTCAGCTGTTCGATGTAGCAGCTAACCACAGAGATAAAGAGACACTGCCTGGCCCTCCTCAAAGGCAAGGGAGATGCAGCAGGGGGAATGCACTGCTATGACCACAAAATCACCATTGTTTTGCTTCACATTTTTATCTTACCAGTGCTGAAACTTTCCCTTTGCCTTGTGTGTCAGTGGATCCCCTGGTTGTGTCTCCCTTGTGAAATTTGTTTCGTGCTTTTAATTATTTTTACCTAATTTCTTAATATTACTCTGACTCCAGGAAAAAAAAATCACAGACTCACAGAATCATAGACCGGTTTGGGTTGGGGAGACCTTAACACTCATCTAGTTACAATCTGGCCTTGAACACTTCCAGGGATGGGTCATCCACAGGTTTCCTGGGCAACCTGTTCCGGTGCCTCATCACCCTTACAATATCTTCCTAATATCTAATCTAAACCTACCCTCTTTCAGTGTAAAGCTATTCCTCCATGTCCTGTCGCTAGGTGCCCTTCTAAAAAGTCTGTCTCCATCTTCCTTGTAGGCCCCTTTAGGCACTGGAAGGCTTCTATAGGGTGTTCATGGAAGCTTCTCTTGTCCAAATGTAATTCTCCAAAAATAATCTGGTTGTAAATGTTTCTGTTTTATTGAAGCTCATTATCCCAAGTGCTCCCTCCCCACTTCCTTCCTGGAATGGCTCCCTTCACACCCCCTTGTCTGGTTTTCCCAAGACTGGAAGCTCTTTGGAGAAGGGACTTAATGACTTTCTTATGTTTGCTTTGCAGCAGAGGTCTTGTGGAGCAAGATAATAATCTTTGTGATCATTTAATTTAGAATAGATTGCACCACACACAGAGGCAAGGCTGAATTAAAATTGCATAAGCAATCTAGATTGTGATATTTGCAGTGGGTTTTATTAACAGTACAACTTCTTTAATACAGTGGTTAGTGCAATATCTCTCTCATAAAATCCTCTCCTTCCTCCTACTCCAAAATCAAGTGTGTGGTGTATTTTTGCCCTTGTTAAACACTGGACATGTTGCAGGCCTTGGTTGTCACATCATGGTATCACTGGAGCAAGGCAGATAAACACGTCAGTAGTAAGTTGTTAGAACCTGAAAATGAAAGAATATGCCAACAGGCATTGCTGAAACTCCTGGTTCTCCCACTCCTTCACAGGCTTTCTGTCCCATGTGCAGAAAGGGGAGAGGAGCCATAGTTCCCAAACCTGGTTCATTACTAGCCTGTTTCTTTGCCCTCAACTCCAACACCAACTCCTTAATTCTTCTTTTCAGTCCTATGTGTCCTCCAGCTCTTTGGTAAAAATTTCAAATAACTTGGATCAATGCCAGTATTCCCTCTTAATATTTCCCCACCTCCTTGCCTATTAGGCCAGATGTTCCTCTGTGCTGTTTGTACAGTGCGGGTTTGTGCCCTCCTGTTCCCTTGTGCATTTCTCCAGCCTGTGTTTGTGCTTCTTCCTTTGGTTTCCAGCCACAGTCTCAGCATCCTCTCTGGTTCCCAAACCTGTTTGTCCTTCCCTACTAATGCTGATCCCATGCTCCTCACTCTTCACTTTGCCATCTCTGGCTGGGTTGCTATGCCCTCCACTCCTGCAGCTTAAAGGATTGTTTGCAAATGGTATTTATTGTGATTTCACACCACAGTTGGTGTCACTACAGCCAGTATTTGAGGTACAGTATCTAAAATGTGCTACCCAAGTGGAATAAATCCTCCATCCTACTTCCTGCAGCCAGGGTGCCCTCATGACAGTATTGTTAAAATACTCTGTTATCCATGGGGATTTTCAATACCTGACTGCATAAAGCCCTGATTTGACCTCATGGCTGACCCTGTTTGGAGCAGGATGCTGGACTAGACACCTCCTGGGTACTCTTCCCAAGCTGTGTTATCCTACACTGACATGAAAATAACCTTGCCTGCTGGATGTGAAGTAAACAGAACTTTTCTGGCTGGCACAACCTGCAAACTTACAAAAAAACTTTAATTCATACCCATACCATCTAAGCAGGACATGCCTGCTTGGTCTCAGTAGCTTTAAATTTTTTACAAAACTCACCTGTTTTCACAGTGGTGGCCAAAATGGAACTCAGTCAGCTTCAGGATTATCTATGCACAGCAGCTTGCGGAATCAGTGCACACTCCTCAGAGAAGCTACCACAGCTCATGTCAGATAAGATTCATGTGAGATTCAGATCCAGCTGATATTGATTCCCTTCTGCCCAGCCTTTACCTTCCCTGTCCCCTCTGCCAGCAGTATGGAAAAAGATGGAGCATCCCAAACCTGCACAGCCCACAGAGATGTGGTTTAGTCCACAGGGAATTTTTGCCATGCAAATCACATCTGCAATGGATTTTATACAGCAAAACATTCTGGCTCCAAGGGTGGGTGGTAGCATAATAACTCTCTCATCTGCTGGTTAGGTATTAGACTGGGACTTTCAGGTCCAAGTCCTTCTGCTTTACTTCAGGCATAATCTGGTTTTGAGGAGCTCTCTCTATTTGGCAGAATTGTGACTTCAGGCACTGTATCCCATAAAGCAGGCTGACTGGATAAAGCCAGCATCCTGCCAAATTCCTCTCTAAAATTACTGTTTTGATCCTGTTTTGCTTTAATTAAATTTTGGTCATGTTAGAACACAGGTTTTGCAGCGTGTCACCAGAAGGATGGATCCTGCCACTGTTTTCTTCTGCATCAGTATTGGGCAATTGGTGCTGCTCAAGAGGAGAGGAGATGGGGGTTTTAAAGTGAGGAGGATGACTTCTGTAGGGATGCCTGACAGAGGAAGGGCTGTGGAGGGGGCAGAGGATCATAATGCCATACCTCACCCTGTGGTGTCTCCCCACAATCTTCACACTGCACCATGCATAGAGAGTCCAAGGGGCTCATCTGGGGGGAGCAGTTTCAGGAGATAAGAGAGGAAAAATATCCATGTGAGAAAAAGGGCATCAATTTTCAAAAGTGCCATTATGCTTTTTGGAGTAACCTATTCATATTTTCATGCCAAGAAGCCATGTGGAGCAGCAGGGCTGTCATTACCTCTGTCCCTCCTTCCTTCCCCAGAAAATGATCCTGTCTGCTCTGTGAGGAACTGTGCTGCTGGGGCTCTTGCCATGCCCTCCTGTGAGGCACAGCCCTTCAGTAGCTGGGATTGTAAAGTCATTCATCAAAGTGGCCCTAAATCTCAGAGAGGCTGGTTGTGGTTCAGTGCCTGACACGGACACCTCTAGGGGCAGGGAGGGGGGTGTTCTTTTCCTTCTGCACGAGACAGCTCTGCACTACTGGAAGGGAGCAAAGTGCCCTGGAGGCAAGGCTGGTTGTGGGAACAGTTGCTCAATTTGAACAGTAGGAGATGTTCAAACCCAAATGCTAATGCTCTATTATCTTCTCAAGCCAGTGCCCTTCCTTTCCCCATTCTTCCCCACAGCCTCAGTCTGAGGATCCTCAACAAACAGGATCCCTCCTTAGCAACAGTCTGCTGCAGCATCAGCTCCTTCTGTGGTGTCTGTGCCCCTCTTCTCCCCTCCCATCACCTCTATCGTGAAGGGCTTTTGTGGTCTTGGCATCATCAGTACTGATGCTTTTTATTGTACATCTGGGATTCCTGCTCCAGCCTGGCTGTCTGGCTCAGGGATGTTCTCACAGCTGGTGACAGGAGTACACTCATCTCACCTCACATCTTTAATGCTCTCTTTCTGTCTGAGGCAAGAGGCTGTGTGCACACATGTGCATGCAGGTGAGTTGAAAGGGGTGTTTTTGGCTCCCTCCTGTCACTTACCGGCCTCTGGCCCAGTGTCCACCTAGAGTTACCTCTCACTTTGTGTGGCAGTGTTTGTCACCCCACAGACTGTTCTCACCAGGCAGTGGCACTGGCCACCTCTCCTTTTCCAGCTGTGGTGTGACTGAGCAGCAGACATCTGTGTCCCTGGGGAGGATGCTCACTGGGGAGACCCAAAGCTTCCTAAATGGACTTGGACAGTCCTAATTGCCTCTGACTGGGATGCCAGTGTATTCCATGACACACACCAAGCACTTAAGTCTCACTCAAGAGTGTTGCCTCTGCCAAATTTTGACTTTCTAGCCTGGAGGCATGACCCATGAGTAGTGCGAGAACACTCCAGGAGATTTAGTTTCTATTTTAAAAAAGACAGCAGAAGATTCCATTTCCACTTTTTTTCAGAAATTGTTGTTCCAGGAGCTTGGGCTGCTGCCTTTTTCTTCCTCATGCTGCTGGTTTGCGTGGGGCTTGGAGTAATGTCATCCTCTTTAGGTTTGCTGCTACTCCCCATGTTGGACTTGGGTCACTGGGCTCAAAGTTTTCTCTACAATGTGATTGAGATGGTTCAATTGCACGAGCCATGTTTCCTTCAAAGAGTAATGAAGCTAAAAATGTCTCAACCATTTTTACTTAAAAGCACTGGAACGCTGAGCTGAGGCAAGGCCAACAAAATTATAGCCCCAACAGTGAGCCAAGAAGTTAGGATGCATTCTGGTACTCTTCATTATAGCTTTCAGAGGTACTTCACCTGCTATATACAGACACACCATGAAGTGATATCAAGTGAAAATTGTTGGGGTGGATGAAGCATTTATGCATTTCCTTGGCTGTGAACTGAAGTCTCTCTGCTTTCCGTCTGCCTTGAAGTCTTACCTCCTCCAGACCTCCCCTTCCTCTCCCACCCCCTCAAGTACCTGCCCTGAGTCTTACTCATCTACTTGCCTCAGTGAACTTTGCTTTACCTATGGTTTCTTGTGAACTTTTCCATGCCAACCTCTATTCTGGGCTGTCTGCTGGGACAGAAAATGTTGAGAACTGCTGCTGCCTCCCTGGTTTTCTCCCCTGCATCCCTGGAGTGCACTAGAAGATGCGTAGCAGTGTAAGGTGTTGCTCAGAATAGCATCTTCCTGTCTCACTGCCATTTACATGCTGCTCAGGTTTTAAAACCTCACACTAAGTGCTTTTTCCTGAAGAAGCAAACAACAGCTTCATCAGAGTCATCTGCAGTGCACTCGCAGTCGCACAAGTGTTATGTTGCTCCAGGCTAATTTATTTATTTCTATTAAGCCAAGCCTCTTCAAGCCAGAATTCAGACATTTCTGTGTGCAGTTATTTTCAACTTTGGGGCCATTTTCTCCCAGGACTTAGTTGTGGAGTGAGTACTGTGGGCCCAGGGCTGTGGTGCCATGGTAGCTGGGCCACCACAGCTCCTTGGAGCCATGGAGTGGCTCCTTGTGGCTGTTGTCTGGTGAAGAGGAGCAAAGAGGTTTTGTGAGGGAACGTCTCCCCATGTAAAATGCCTGAAAGCCAAGAACCCAGAGCATCTGGCTTGCTAGATCTGATGAACAACAGATATTCTTTCAAACACCTGAAAGCCTGTAATGCTTTCACTGTCCTCCTCCTGCAGCAGCACTTACTGCTTGTTTGCCCAACACCACAGCAGAATGTATGACCTTCTTCTTCACACCTTTTAATTATGCTGCACATAGCAACTTTCCATGCCAGTGGCCTGATTCCTGCTGAACATTTTCAGAAGTGTTAAACTGGAACTAGAACACGGGGGAACAAAATGCCTTCGTTGAAACTCTACTCCTTAAAATTGAAATCTCCTGTGGTTTAGAGTTCATACTCAAAATTTGACAAGGAATTCCTGCAGGAAGAGCCCTCTTCTTCTTGGAGAGGGCTTAGTCTGATGTGTCCCAGCCCAGAGCTGAGGTTGCACATACAGATAAGAGCTCATGAGCAGGTTTGGGGACTGAGTGCTCTGACCAGCCCTGAGGGTCTGTGGGCCCTGCTGAGCTCATGTGCAGGACAGATCACTTGGATTATTTCAGCATCCAGGAGAGCCAGCTGAGATGAGCACCATCCTGAGCTGGGCACTGAGCATACCTGGAGTAAGAGGAACCTATTTCCCAGTACACAGGCAAGACCTACAGTAAGAGATGACTGCAGCTAGAGTGGCAGAGACTTTGTTCCTGCTGGTGGCAAGGGAGATGGGGAGCCCAGAAGGCTGTCACAGGGCACATTGGGTGGTGGCATAGGGCACAGAGCAGTGAAGACAGCCCACAGGCCTGTCTGAGGGATGTGAGGGGACAAGGTGTTGCTGCTCAGAGTGAGAACGGATGCACAATGGCTCTGGAAATGTATTTGAAAAGAGATTTTCCATGTAGCAGGTGTTTTGTGGCGTTTTATACAACTTCCTGTCTTTATCCCTCCTGCCAGTGGCAAGGCTGGATTGTGTCCCACAGCAGTGGGTGGCCCTGGAGCAGCATCTCCCCATTCCCTCTTGGAGCAGCGCCTCTGCCTGGTCCTGGTGGTGGTGGACAAATCTGCAGCACGTGGCTGCAAACTGGGACACCGGGAGGGGCTGAGCAGCCTGGCCCCACACGAGGGCTGTACTCCCAGGAACAGCTGTATTCTGGCGGCTGCCCTAGAGGAAACCCCAGCCCTTTGGGTGGGAGCACGGGGAGCACCCCTGTGGCTCAGCAAGAGGGGCAACTCAGAAAATGCAGAATTACAGAAGTTCCTAATCCTGCTCATGACCAATGCCCCAAGGAAAGAAAGAGGTATCCTGCACTGGTTTCCCTGTCTAACACAGCTGTGTACAGTCTTCTGACTCATATAAACACGATGTGTTTTTTTTTAAAAATCAATACCTTCTTGGTAGCAACAATAACGGTGTGGCAGTGACTCACACAGGATAATGATGGTGTTTAAAAAACAATCTTTGTCAGTGCTGAGTGTTTTCCCTTTTAATTTCACTGTCTTCTTATGAGGGAAGATTAATGCCACTGAATATCCATGAAGAGAGGCTTTCTCAGGAATGGGCTCTGTATACACAGCTCTCAAGAGGTCATCACTGGACTATGGTTAGGGATCTTTTTTTCACTGCTGTCTTGTGGTTCAATCCCAGCCTAAACTAAACCCCACACAGCCATTCACTCTCTTCCCTCAAGTGGAATGGGGAAAGAATCAGGAGAAAAAACAGCAAGAAAACTCATGGGTTGAGATTAAGACAGTTTAATAGGTAAAGCAAATGCTGCGTATGCAAGCAAAGCAAAACAAGGGATTAATTCACCACTCCCCATGGCCAGGCAGGTGTTCAGTAATCCCCAGGAAAACAGCGATCCCTCACATGTTTTGGGAAGATGAACACCATGACTCCTAATGCTCCCCTTCCTCCTTGTTCCTCTGGCTTTATATGCTGAGCATGATGCACTGTGGTCTGGAATATCCCTGTGGTCAGCTGGGGTGAACTGTCCCAGCTGTGTCCCCTCCAACGCACTCACTGGTGGGCCAGTGTGAGAGGCAGAAAAGACCTCAACTCTGTGTAAGGTTTACGGCAATAATTTAAACATCCAGTGTTAGCAACACTGTTTCCAGCACAAATCTGAAATACAGTTCCATATCAGCTGCTGTGGAGAAAATTAACGGTACCCAGTCAAAAATAGCATGTGCCATAATTCATGATCCTGCGCTGGTCCAGCTACTCACAAACTTTCCCTCTGGTTGGTCTCTGGTGGACATAACCTCAAACTTTTTTGGTGCTTTCATAACCAGCCCCCTCTGTAACATGAAGGGCCTGAAGAGCATTTCAGGTGCTGCTCATCCCACAGGCTTGTCCACTTGGCTTTCTCCAGCAGCCTGCAGATCAGCCAGCCCTCCCAGGCAGTTATAACATCATAGAATGGTTGGAAGGGACCTTAAAGATCATCTAGTTCCCCAAGCTGAAGCCCCATGTCCAATTTAAATTCCTGTTCTGAGGTAGGGTGATTACAGTTTCACTCCAAAAGGCAGAAAAAAGGAAATAAAAATGCTAGTTCTGTGTGGTTTTGCCCTTGGCATAGGAGAGACACAAAATGATATCAATGCTCCTCAGTGCCTGCCCTGTTGCCTTGTGCTTATGTTACTGTTCAAGGAAGATGTGGACTAGCTACAGTGTGTTTGCATGGAGGAGCTTTGCATTTATGGGATAAACGTGTTAGTCAAAGGAAGGAAACTTTCAGATACGCAGGAAAAAAGCTCCAACATTGATTAACTATAAATATATCCCAAAAAAGTCAGGCAAGACACCAACTGCAGTGAGAGAGCTAGTTGTTTTTCTAACCTTTTCTCTTTCAATACAGAACATTAATCTTCTCAGTCCCTCATTAGAGGTGTCTGTGTCTGAGTTTGTTCCAGTGTGCCTTCTGGGAGGGGTCACAGCTCCTTCACACCAGTGACACAGCTGTCCCACCATTGATCTGAAGCTGTGCAGGAGACCTGGGGCACAGCTGGGCTGGGAGGCCATGGGGTGTCCTGCAGCCCAGCCTGGGACTGTCACACCAGGGCTCAGCAAGGTCCCTACTCTATGCCAGAGTAGAAGCCTGGCTGTAACCTCAGTGCTTTATTTCTTGGGTGTTTTTTTTTCATTTTTTCCATTCTTTTCCCCCACAATGGAAGTATCGCATGAGCTGTTCCTTCAGTAAAACAAAAGGCTATGAAACTTCCAAATGTCCCGAGTTTATTGCAGCACTGGTGCAAGACTGTTCTTCATTCTGGGAGTGGCTGGAGAGAACTAAACTGCCCTTACTCATCCTGCTTGCCAGCTTACTTGTGTCTCGATGGGTCAGTGCTTGTCACTGTGGGCCAAGCACAGTAATTAATTTCTTGCCTAAGTGTTCCTTGGGATCCTAAATATTTCCATAAAAGTTCTTGCCGTCTGTATGCTTCCCTACAGATTCTGAAAGTATGTCAGCATATTAGAGGGAAAGTTTAAATTATTTCAAGCACTAAGGACATTTGCAGTAAAGGAAATACATGATTTGGTGCATAGGAGTGAGAGGTGGTCTCCTGTCATTTGCTGACGTGGATTTGTAATGACAGAAAAGGGGAGATATTACTTTAGAGAATTCATCACAAACTTTTAGAAACCACAGGCAATGTAGTTGATAAAGATAACAAATATATGTTAGGTTCAGGAGAGGCTCCTCCAAAGGGGGAAAATGGGATGCTGCCATGCAGAAGCTGCTGACCCATTCCTGTTGCAGTCAGGAAGAGGTGCTGGTGCTTTGGTCCTGTCTGGATGTGAGACTGCACTTTGCCACACCAGTTGGCTCAAGATGAAGCTTGCCCCATGAACTCATGGCACTTTGCTGCTGCCCTGTTGGGTTTTTTGCTGGAAGAGAAAGCTGCTGGCTCTCGACAGACCTCCATCCAGCACATACATCAAGTGTGCAGCTGGGGAATTAAAGCCCTGAGTTCAATGTACACATCAAATGAGGATCACTCCCATAGGCTGGCCAGATAGGTCTATAGCTGTTTTGGCTGGAGGATAGTTCAAGAGTAGGTGCAAAAGGAGAGGTATTTCTTGGTGGCCTTTCCCAAAGAATCCTCTCCAAAGCATACTCAGTCATATTTTTTAGAGGAATGCTTTCAAGACTAGGCCTCACAGGGTTCATTGCTTATGAGCCATGCATGTAGCTGGCAAATGTGTGCTTGCAACCCTTGAGTCCCTGCGCAGATCCTAACTCCAGACACTCAAGAGAGAGAAGGTGCAGAGGGCACCAAGAAGAGCAGCAGCTCTGCAGTACCACCATCAGTGCCAGGAACTTAGGAGGATGCCAGCTAAATTTCTTTGGTGTTTATTCAAACATCACTCCAGGCTGGTGCAGGATGGTTTCATAACACTTTTCTGTCTCACATATAATTGCAGACTAATGGCCTTGTTAAAATACTTGGGCTTATGATCTGATTTTCTCCTAAGCAGCTGTTTATACATTTTATTAATGGTTACTAATTAAGTCGCTTGAATGAAGTCCTTTGGAGACTGTCCAAAGACATAAACCCAAATAAGCCTGGGTACTGTGATGAAACACAGTCACTAAAATATCTTCCCAAAAGCCATGTAAACAGATTGAAAATGGACCAAAGAAATGCCTGATGAAAAGGAGTGGGTGAGAAAATATATGGATTCAGGTAGGTGTCATATAAAACCTAGGGAGAGGAAAGAGGATTTAAAGGACTTGAAGGTCCTTTTACGCATGAGGTCCTAAACTCAGCAGCCTGTATTTATGGTCAGCTCAGGTTGTAATGCAGTTCTGAGCCAAGGGGCACTTGGGAGACCTCAGCCCTGAGCCATCACACCATGGCTTGTGAAGGCCACAGAGCGTCCTGGAAACCAAAAGCAGCTCTGAAGTCAAGCTGTTGACCTCAGTGTGCTGGATTGTAAGTCCCCTTGGAGGCAAGATTGTCTGGCTTTAAAAGGAGCTTGTGCAGACAAGAGATAAAAAATTAAGAGCAGGAAAATTAATAGCACGTGTAGTTTTGGCTCTGTTAAGCCTGGGGAAGGAGGTGGTGAGAGGTGTGAGCAGCACAAGCTGCATTTGCTGTCAGGACCAAAGGAGCCCCTGTCATGGCTTTGCCCAAACTCCTGTCCTGGAGCTTGTTTGGCAGCATGAGGGGTTGAATGCATCAGAGGAGATGTAGATTGAGAATTTGAGTGAAGAAAAAATATAATTTGACTGATGTTGGAGAACCCCCAGCTGGCAAGCCCATCCTGCAAAGCAGTGGTCACTCTGAAAGTTTGGAAAAGCTGCCCTTGGGCAGCCTGGAGCAAGCCTTTCCAGGCAGGACTCAAAGCACAGGCCTTGGGCAGGGCTGCCACAAGTGTTCAGGGCTCAGTTTGTGACTGACTTAACAGAGACATGCTAACTACTTTTCTTCTGTAAAGCTTTGAGGGAATTTCAAGACCCAAGAAAACGCAAGAAGCTGCAAACTTTAGAGGTGCCTTGCCAGCTTGCTTAAGGCCAGGACTTAGGCAAAGGCAAAGCAACTGCTGCCCAAATCCCTGGGGAAGGCTGAACTCCTGTGGGCTGCAGAGCTGCTCTCTGCTAGGAGCTGGGGTGGGCATAGAGGTGCCACAAAACCAGAGCTTTGTGACATAGGGTGGCAGGTCATAAATTTCAGAGCATGAGAATCTGTTGGGCTGAGAGACTTTCTTCCTCCCATCATCATTAAAGCCATGAGCTTGCAGATACTCCTCCACTCTTCCTTCCCCAGCAAAACATCAGAGTGGTCTCCTTATGGCTTATCTCCACTGCACGGGATACAGGAGGGGTTGTCTCCCTCCCTGTAACTGCTAAACTGGGGACTAGAAATGCATTTGCAGACAGATGCAGCTGACTGCAGGTTGGTGGCATGCTTGTTTATGCTTATTTCAGAGAATAGTTTTTAAAATAATTTCCTAAGTTCTCTCTGTGATAGCCATGTCTGCTGGAGTGGGAATTGTGAGAGCTATCGCTTGTTGCTTTCATGGCTTGGTGGCAGAGTGGCCTGGCTGCTCCTGCCCCGGGGGCTGTGCTGGTGTGTGACCAGCACCTCCATGCTTGCTGGTCCAGGTACGGTCCTAGGAGGGTGCTGGGTTATGATGGCTTTCCTGGGGCTCAGACAGGGAATGATAAATCCTGGGGTTAGTCTGAAATGCTGCCATTCATCTGCAGTGGAGGCAAGTTGATTTTATCACTCAGTACATCTCTTAATGCTACAGGCCCTCAAAATCATGCAAGAAAAAAAAAAAAGAGGGCTCTGCTGTTGTCTGGGGAAGTTTGGCTCCTGTTGTTTTATTGTTTGTTTGTTTTCTTTCCTTTGATTGCTTTGTTTTTAGTCTTTTCCAGACAGCTGGCTCTGCCTTATTCATCAGGCTAATTGATGATGGACAATGTGGCTATATGGAAAATAGAATCTGTCTGAATAGCAAGATTCTTCTTCGCTTGCTTATTTTAATGAGACAAGATGAGAGAGATGGGACTGTGGTCAGCAATACTGCCAGTGCTGTTATCATGCATTTCTTCTGGCTTGGGCAGAAAAGCCTGGCGTGAAATCCCTGTGAAACAGCCAGGGAATTGAAAATTGGGGAAAGGCTCAGCCATGCTTTGGAGGGAGGTTCATCGGTGCTGTGCTACAAGGACAGTCCCTGGGTGAAAGAGGTGCTAAAATGTTGTTGCCTATGATTTTCTAATGGCACAAGGGGCCATGCAAGCTGAATACTTTCCTCTGCCCACGTTTGAGTTTGAAGCCCATAGTGGGGTGGATGTGGGTAAGGAGCCCCTTGTCTGCTGGTTTGTAAGGCATAGAGAGCTTTTTTCGTACAGCTGAGTTTCTACAGATACTCTTAATTCCTTGGATTAGTGATATTTATGTCTTCCGTCTTATATAACGACTTGGTCTGCAGGATACATTGCACAGTGTTTGTATGAGAGTCACAGAGTTGGCACTGATGATGATGATGAGGAGGATAATGATCATTACTAAAGGAAGCACCTATGCCAAGGCCCTGAAGCATAGTCAACCCCACTTCACCAGGGCCACAGGGAATATGCCTGATCCTCAAAAAGATGTGCAGTGGGGGCACAGATTGGAGTATTTGTTTGGTCTCTCTCCATACAGTTGTGTAAGGGCATCCTCCTGTGTGTCCCAAAGGAAATCACATTTTTTGTTCCTTTGGTGAAATGATATCTCGTTTTCCTACTGTGCTTCAGCCTTGGGTTTCAGTGCACAGACTCACCAGTGAATAGGTCAGCCAAGGAAAATCTCAGGAAAGCAATGACAAGCAAGGCAAAAGCAGCTACATCCCACTTTCAAAAGGGGTTGGAGCTCAGCTCTGAGGAGCTGTGTAGATGTTTTGCCTCCTTTGAAACAGAGCTATGCTAGAGTCACAGAATTGTCCCCATGGACCTGGCCTTGCAGCACATCATAAATCTGTGTGGGCTCCAGAAATCAGAGTTACTGTTTGCAACTGTTCTGCATCCCATGGGTATCCGCTAGGAACATTAGGACTGCAGCCCTCCTGAAAAAACCAAGCTATTTTTAATGAAATTTGACTGTAATTTAATTTAATTTTTTTATCAGCACTTAGAAAAAGTTGCAGGTCTAATAAAAATTACTTGAACTTTCCACATTTTTCTATGGGGATTATTCATCCTTGTTTTGGCACAAGGAGGCATTTTTAGTTCTGTGAGAATGTTGGTCAAAAAAATTTTGAGTTTCCTGTTCTTTTTTTAAAAAAATTATGTTCCGTTTTCTGTACTCTGAGATATGCAAGTGTGAAGCTTTAAATATGCATTCCTGAAAATCCTGATTTGGGAGTGGTGCCGTAGCCTAAGCATTGAGCCACAAATCTCCAGGTATGGATCCTGCATTTCTTTCTTAATGTTGTAAACAATTGCACATTAATAGGATTAATCTTCTTCCTGAGGGGGCAATTTAGCTATTGACTCTTGCAGTGAGGGGTCTTTAGGAAAAAAACAACAGCAGCAACTTAAGACTGATCTTGACTGAGCTCAGCCCTCTCTGCCAGCTGCAGTGCAGCTTCACCTCCCTGCTGGTGGGCTGGGAAATGCTCTTGGCTGCTTATGGCGACTCTGGAGGCGGTTCTTTGTCATGGCTCCTGCCTCTTCACATGGCTGGGTGTACAGCCCTTGCATTTCAACACCCTGAGCCATCCGTGCCTTCTGTCGTGTGCCTGGGCATACAGGCCTGCATGGAGCGGCCTGGACAGAGCGGCCTGCACGGAGCGGCCCGCACGGAGCGGCCCGCACGGAGCGGCCTGCACATGGCTGGTGCTGTCAAGCCATGCCTGGTGCCAGGCACACACAGGGAACTGAGATTTCAAGAATGGAGGCTACCACGGCAAATAACATCCACCGCCCAGTTCCATGGCTGCAAGGAGCCCGAGGGTTGGGGGAAAGGCCTGCAAGGAGCGCACTTGGGACTGTGTTTAGCTTGGGAAAGCAATCCTGCACTTCCTTTGATGGTCTTGCAGTCTGGAGAGGGAGTACATGCACTGCTGATAGATTCAGGCTGCTATTTCATTCAGCAGGTAAGGGAGAGCTCTGGCCATGGCCCAGCCCATCTGTGCTTCTTAAAATCAAGAAAAAACTCATGAATATGGGGCTCACTAATATTTGAGTGAGCTCAATACTCACCTGCCTGCCTGAGTGAAGTGCATGGTGAGGTGAGGAGACCACACAGCCACATGGCTCTTACCGTGCTGGGGGACAACTGGTGCGCACCCAGCAGCCCAGGCTGGGCCAAGGAACCAGCCCAGACCCTGGCTGAGCACACCTAAGTCATGGCTGCTCTCTCTGGGGTGGCACCTTGCCATCCCAGCTCTTGGCAGGCAGCTGGAGCTAAGCCCTGCCAGCAGGCTCTTGGTTGAGCATTTCAACTAAAACAAATGTCTCCTGGCCAGAAGTTTCTGACCTTAGCAACTCTGAAGGATAGTATTGAACCCACACGAATGCTGTGCTTCTGTGTTCAACTGCATCTTCAGACACAACGTGGGGTGTGAGGTCCAAGTCCCCAAGAGGGCTGAGCTGAGGCCATGACTCAGGGTCCCCTGGGGAAACCTCTCTGTGATGGCAGAAATGAATGTCTGCATGTGCACGCCCATAAGTGTCCATGTGAGATGTCCTACATCCTTCTAAGTGATTACTGAGGACATGCAGTGGCTCCCCTGAAGCCTATTTCTAGGCATTTCCCCAGTTTTCCCACTCCCAGCTACTACAGGTGTGATTCTGAGGAGAGGCTCATGTCAGGATCCTCATTTTAGGCTTATCTTCTGTGTCTAAGTGTGCTGGAATATCCTACAGCTGCATTGACCCTGTCCCACAGAGAAGCCACAGGGGAGCAACCTCTCCCTCACAGACCAAATGCGAGGGTACAGTCTGGGAGACTTTATTTCTTCCTTGAGTGGTGACAGGTTTCCTGTAGGAGCTTCTCTCATCAACTGTGTGTGACACCACT
Organism: Ploceus nigricollis; assembly: GCA_013399945.1. Lineage (NCBI taxonomy): Eukaryota > Metazoa > Chordata > Aves > Passeriformes > Ploceidae > Ploceus > Ploceus nigricollis. The sequence goes on along the minus strand of VXBC01003477.1, from coordinate 1,282,342 downwards.
AAGGAGCACTCCAGCCTATGGGGTTGGGATAGAGACACATCCCACATCACCTCTGCTCCATTTCCTTCTTACTCCTCCGCTGAGTTCCCATCCCAAACCTCCTCCTGAGACAGTAAGACCCTTGGTGTGGTCATACCAGCCCATCTCCCAAACTCACTGAAACTCTGGTCAGTGGTGGGAAGGAACACTGCCACAAAAATGGGCTGGTTTGATGAAGAGGGAGGAAGGTGAGGCTGAGAGGGGACAGCGTGCGAACATGAGATCAGCCCTGTTGTTCTAGCATGAGTTGTACCTGGGCCTCTCTGGCTCCTGCCAGGTCTGTCACAAATGAAGGTCTCTCAGCAAGGTCTCTCAGCTAAGAGATCAGGTGGGGCTGAGCCCAAGTTCTTGATGTCTCAGCCCTCCCAGGGTGGCCACTGCCAGGGACACACAGGGGACATGCTTGGGAAGGCTGTGGCTTGTGACACCTGTGGCCCAGCAAACCTCGGTATCCAGAGCTGGTTTTTGTGCATTTGCCCTTGTGACTCAGAAGGAGGTGTGGAGAGTTAGACATGTGATAACTTGGTATTTCTGCTAATGACAAACAGCATTTTAGTTCCATGCTAAAACTTCCCTTGTACCTATTCATGCAAGAGTTTATCCAACATGGTTTCTCCCAAGTGAGAAGATCCTTTCTCTTCTAACACTCATGGATCAGAGGACTGTTGGGATAGTTGTCCTTCATCCATTATGGAAAATGAAGAAGATCATTGTTTTGCATGCTGTGCATGCAGCAGGAAACAAAAGGCCAAATTTGGTCCTAATTTTCACAGGGAGAAAGAGCTAATAAATAGAGAGTACGGTGGTCTCCTCTCAGGGTTCTTACTCTGCTCCAAGCACAAAGCTGGTTATCCTAAGGTAAACCTAACTGTAGTGTATGACCTGGAAACAAAATCAGGGGCTTTTCTGGACCCATCATGGTTTTGATTAAGTGGGAGCAGTGTTTGGGAAGAGAGCAGGCACTCAACTGCATTTTCAGTTCTGGTTTGTGCAACGGTACTAATTCTCAGCCTCAGCAGCCCAAGCTTGGCAGTGTCTGTGCCCTGGTTTTCACATCACATATCACTTTTGCTGTAACTTTTTAAAAATGCACTTGCTGCAATGATAGAGGAAAGAAAAATACTGAAACTGGAAGACTGAGGACTAGACTTTGTCAAGAAGTGGAAATCCAGGGCACATGAGACCCCCTAAAAGTGCGTGAGTGCGGATCCCACTGCTCCCAAGGAGCACTTTGCTCTTTCAGGGCCTGAACTGACCAGCAAAATACATTTCTGGTGTTGAGAGGGCTGGCAAGGGCTGAGCAGGTGGAACGTCCTGCATTCACAGACTTGGTGCAGAGTTGCTAAAAATCAGAAGAATGGGAATATCTCTGAGCAGTATCTCGGACACCAGAACCCCAGACTGTCAGGCAGGCATGTGGCCCCAACATCAACTACTGCTGATGTTCAGCCCTGACAATGATCCCAGCATGGGGATGATCAACATGTTTGTGGCTGACCCTGCAGACAGGCGCCAGCAGGACTCCTGCCATGCCCCATCAGAGCTAAGAGAAGTCCACAGGACACTTGCCATCCCCCTTCCATGTTCTCCACAGACAAAGAAACACACAGAGACACCTGCCACATTCTTTTGTCTTTTTTTTAATTATTCCTTCATATTCAAACTTCACAAACAGTGTGAACTTGTACAATACCTCAGAAAGTGAAACTTACAAAAAAAGTGCTGGTAACATTAAAAAAAACAAAAACAAAAAAACAAACATCATTCTTAGCAACATCAATTACTCTTCCACACAAAACAGAAACCTTGTAAAATTTATTTCCGTATTTTTTTAAGGCGTAATACTTCCGTATAAAGTATATGCAAGAGATAAAACTTCACAGTATTCCAAAATGTCACAATAATAATAATAATAATATAGTATAATGAAGCGCTACAGTTAATTTTCTTTTTTTATTTTTTTTTCCTGTTTTAAATAACAAATACAAGTCACAGGTAAATATACGTGAGAAAAATACGAGGCTAATATTAAATGGCAGGTAAGGATACTCTCACTGTAAGAAAAAACTGGCAGGATGTGTGTATTTATTCTATATTTTAAAGCACTTGATAGAAAAGGCGTATGCAAGGTATTTTTTTTTTTAACAATTTTCTATTTGCTTGTTTTTGATAACTGACATACCATTTACAGAGTATAATGAGAGAAAAAAAAGGAACTTAACCCCTCAAAACTTTCGACCTGCTCTTCACATCGTCACAAACTGCGTTTCTGGAGG
>VXBC01003477.1:1254298-1280016 GCA_013399945.1 Ploceus nigricollis | reverse complement strand
AGATGCCTGTACAGCTGTGGGGGGTGTGTGTGTGTGTGTGCACAGCGGTGCGTGCAGGGCTGTGCGGGTGGGTGGCTGTCTCATCACATGGGCAGAGAGCCATGTCCTGTGCGGGGACCTTGGCCAGCCAAATCCTGAAGTCTCCACCTTGGCAAGACAATGCCCGAGGTCATCGTCACTGGTTGCCTGCACAAAGACTTTAGGATTCAGGCCTGGCTGCAGTTTCCCATTCACTTGGCATCTATTGTCTGCTGGGAATTCCTTTGGCCCCAAGAAGAAAATGTCCAATTTTTACTTTTTACATCTGCGCACAAGAACGTGTGCTCTCCCTTCCACCATTAGCTCCCATCCAAGCCACAGAGCAAAGACCAACCAAGGAATTTCTGCCTGGGTCCCAGCCAGCACCACGAGCAATGGGAACACGGATGGATGCGCCCGGGTGTGCCCGTGCAGCGCTCGGCAGCACCCCCGGCCCACGCACGGCTCTGCCCGTGCTCACAGCAGCCACTCAGCCCACGGGGAACAAAAAGACAGCAGATAGCATTAACACATCAGTAAGGTGCTCAAAGAAAAAAAGGCAGCTCCCACTCCTGGAATGGGAAGCCACATAAGGTGCTTCAAAAAGTTTTTTTTTTTTTTCCTTTTTTTTTATTTTTTTTTTCAGTTTCAGACATTTTAAAAAAAGGACTGATTGAGCATGTGGTACGTGAGAGCAAGGCCGAGAGTTTTGAGATTTCTAACATCCTCAATAAATAAGCGCTTCTTCAGGGCAGGATGCATTTTTGTTTGCTTGCTTCGTTGTTTTTTTGTTATCCTTGTGGTAGTTTAGTTTAGATGCAATCTTATTTTCATATAAACCAAAAAAAAAAGTAACAAACCAACCCAATGTGTGAATTAGCACAGAAGTCTAACTGTGTTATTGGGCTGAGTTTTTGTTTTTCTTTCTTTTTTTTTTTGCCCATTCATTCATTTAGCACCGTTCCTTTTTATTCTGGTTACAACCCAATTCCTTCTGTAATTATTGAACGTACAGAAAGGACCAAGTAGTTGTTTTTATTTTTTGTGATCTGTTTCAAGAGCCCAACCATAATTCCTCTGCTGCTGCTGTGTTTGTGTAGCATCTGGTTTCATGAGCTTAAGGAGAAAGGTTAGTCTGCTGATATTTAAGGTTGACGTGTGTTTGTATGCATACACATTGTTCTATACATACACACTGCATGGAGTACATTGGAACTGGAGATAAAGTCAACTGGGTTCAAACACATATGCACTGTCTTCCCCTATGTATTTGAAACAGTCTGGAGCTTTGATTTGATTTCTTTTTTTTTTTAAAGTGCATTTAAAGCAAAATAACTGGCATTCACATACCCCATGGAAAACATGATTGCAGTGGAAAGCATGACCATGCTAAACTCCTTGGACTTGACAATGCCAAAAGCAAATGGGGCAGTGACAGGCCTTGGTGTAGGCAGCTATTCTTGGGCAGCACCATTGGCAAGGAGGGAAGGCAGGAGGTGGTGGAAGGGAAATTGCTTTAGAGGTTGAATATTTGAACTGTTTCCAATTCTGACACAGCTGTGTCATTCCCAATACAGCTTCCTTTATGATAATTAATGACCTCTGTCTTATGGATGTACCCATCTGACTCTCCCTAGTTCTGTCTTTTATCGTCTGTGTGTGTCCCAAGTGCCAGCATCTATTAGGAATAAGGCACTGTTAAAATTACAGTTTCACAAAAGATGCAAAATAATCCAACTCTAATAATCCCAACTGCCCACGCTGCTCTCCTTCCCCCCTCCCCTTTTCTGGGGGGAAATATTGCATGTGATAAGAGTCTATTCTTATGTTCTCTAAATGTGTCAAATGTAGGCTTTGGACAAATGTTTTAAGTCCATCAGCACCAAAGATGGGTAGGAATGTAGCCTTTCTCTTTTATGTATGTGCACACATGCAGACTTGTTAACTGGGAGAGGGGGAATAATGACACCATTCCCATGCTGCTCCTCCCAGGCTTTAGAGCCGAGCCTAAAATATAAACTTCCAATACACCATCCAGAACATTTACATTTACTGGATGATTTATGAAAGCAGTTGAGGGGTTTTTCATTCCACCACCCAGGTGCTACAGGTTTTAGAGGTGGATTTCTGGAAGGGCAAGCTCCAGGAAAGCCTGCATGGAGCTTCCTGCTCTGCAGGGAAACAGCACAGGTGGGTGCCCACCCTTGGCCTTGCCTGCCAGATAGACAGACAGCTCTCAGGGGCTCTTTGTGCTGATTCTTACAATCAGAAAAGCTTCTCCAGCAAATTTGGCTCCTCCGTGGAGTCAGGGACACTGTGCAGTGGGCAAGTGTGCAGAGAAGCTGGGTGGCATTTGGGTCCCTGTCTTTGCCCATGAGCAGCTGTGGATTGCGAGCTGCTTTTCCATTGTGCCAACGTGCTCTTTTCTCTCCATAGTTCTACCTGGGAACAAGCAATGTTCCAGTAACTGGGTGGTTCATTTGCCCTAAAACCACTGCAGTCAGCCCATCGTAATGTGCATTTGCTGTGGCAGCTAATACATCCTTCTCTTGCTGAAATGTCTATGAACTACCTTCCCTGTGCCAGGATCCCACTGGCTCTTCTCACCTTTCACCAAAGGCTAGGCTGCCTCATTAAGCAGAGTATAGTTGAAAATGAGAAAAGCAAGCAGACAGTAGGGGTAACAGCAAAGAAAACGTGAGACCAGACGGTCCAGCATTTAAGTTCTAGGCTAGTCACTTTAGCCACCATCATCAAAATGGACTGAGATTAAAGGAGTCTAAACTGCTATGGACTGGGTTTTTAGAAGTGACACAACCTTGGGAGGGAAATGAGTTGCCTTTTTTTTCTTTTAGTGGTTCAAGTCATCTTGATAAGGCCACAAACTGCAGTTGTCTTGTCAATGTGACTGCTTGAAAATGGCATGAATTCAGTGAGTGCTTCACAAAGCTAGGACTGAAATGGGAGAGAAGAGCCACCACATGCTCGCTACGGCTGCACTGTAGGAGAGAGGAGCATCTGAGGAGGTGGTGGTGGAGGGTGTCTCCTTGGGAAGACTTGCTACGTGTGGAAAGGGAAGGAGCTCATAGTATCTCCTGGCTCCCCTTCCTCTCACCACCACCTTACGGTTTTGTTGGACACCTATAGACAAGTAGCACTTCTAAAGAGCCTCCTCCTGTTGTTTCTCACATGTGTAAGGTGGGGAAGGGGAGGAGGCTGGTATAATTACAAAAGGGGAAAAAGAAGGCACATGATTTTACTCAGTCCTGACTGAACCCACATTTTGAAAGCAAGGGCAGTTTAGGTGAAGGGCAAAAAAGTGCTCAGTGGAGCGGGTGCTCACTGAGAAGAAATCTCAGGGCGAAGGAAGTGGGAGAATAGAAAGGAAAGGCAGGAGAAATGAAGGCCACATTCAGCTTTCTGTCTGCTTGACAGTCTCAAGATTTGGCTGCATTATTGTCCAGGAAGGAAAAGAGTCTGGTTGGTCTCAAATGTAGCCCAGTTACATATCTCCAGTTTCTGTTATGGCTGTTGGTGTCCTCCTCTTTCCCTTTTCTCCAGTCCCATGAACACCTGGAGCACTGCTTTAGTCTTTTAAGCCTGTTCTTCAAACATTGAGAACATGGCACACCTCTTTGGTCACCCTCAGCCTCTACTCCTCCTCAAATTCAGACCAGTGATCAGAGTAGTGCTCCCTACTGGTCACTCCCAGTGCTGGGGTGCCGAAGAAGGCTTGATGGAAAATGCAAACCAACCTCATGGTTTCAGTGGGGTTGGTGAGTTGTTCACAAAAGCCACTGTCAAGATGAGGGCAAACCAAGGGAGTTGTTGACTGAGAAACAGATGTCATTTACAGAGGTCATTATGAGCATCATGTCTCTCAGTCACTTTCCCCTTGCACACTGCCATGTCCAGGTACCATAAGTTTTCTGTCTCTTCCAGTGACTGCAAGCCTTTCTCATTCCTGTGGTAGATGGGAGAAGGAGTAGAGCTGACGGTCCAGCTTTAGAATTCCAAAACACTGTTTCCTAATTTTCCCCCAACACTCTAAGTCAAAAATGCATTCAGTTTCTCTCTCCCCCTCCTGCCGTCCCCTCCAAATTTGCTCAGGAGATCATAAGGCAGAGTAATGAGAAGTAGGATCACCAACAGCTCTATGAAGACACAGGGTGGTAAAATGCTTCCCTACAAACTCACAGTCCAGTGTTTGTGACATTTCATAAATAACTTTTTTTAAAAAAGAATAACACAAGAACAATCCCTTTACTTACTCATCTGAAACAAAATAAACAGCAGTGGCTACAAACTTCTTCTTGTAACAATTACAAAAAAACTCCCAACAATACAATTCCCCAACTTTTAACACGCGCCTTGAATGTTTTTTTCATGTTAAACCTCAAAACTGCAGCATATCCTTAAGGGCAAACTTTTCAATTAGTTTTTTCTTTCTTTTCTTTTTTTTTTTTTAAATAATGTGTTCACCAAAAAGAAAAAAAATTCCACAAAACAGTCTTGTACCAAGAAAATGCATTCAAAAATAGAAAATACTACACAACAAAAATATGTACCCTTCCTTTCCAAAAGAGTCTTCACAAAAATGTAGAAAAATGCCAACCATTTTTTCCTTTCCTGAACACTTAACTTTCAACCTAGGGCACAATTATTTATTGACTTATAATGTCTGTTTTTGCATAAAATATGGAAGATAAAAAACAACTATCAGGACTGTGAAGTTACAAACAACACCTCATTATTCTCCCCACCCCACATTCCCTCCTTAGAAAACAAAACACAGAAAGCCAATGTTTCAACAACTGATTGAAAGTCGTCAGGTTAGGGAAACCCATCAGCTGATATGGGGATTCAAAGATGCTGGCATAACAGGAAAATCATCTGTCTTTTAAAATGTATGCTTTTTGAATTCATCTCAACACGAGTCTCTGCCCCGCTGTACTCAAATGACCAGGCACTATGGAGACAGGACACTGCCGGGCACAGAAAGATCCGGGAAGAATTTGGGGTCAGGAGCCCAGGGACCGCACGTGGGTGTGTGCGCGCACGTGGCGTTTCACTTGCAAAGAACTCTTTCCATTTTGAAAGACAGAGTGGATGTTTCCATATGCCTTAAAAGTGCAAGGGCCATTTCTGGATCATAGTAGTTAAATATGCAAAAGTTTTATTATGCTTAATAGTCAAGTCCATTTTTCTGGCAAAGGCAAGCCAGAGATAGATCACATCAGTTCACGGCTGGGTGTGGGTAACAGCTGAAAGCTGGTAGGCAAAAAGTGTCACACCAAGGTGCATCCAGATTTATTCAGTGGGAAAGTGTTTTGCCTACCTTGAAAAATGTTCAAGGGATATTATTGAATTAACACAGCCAAAAGACCAACTGTTTTGACAGCAATAAGCTCTAGCAGTGGGGAGTTGGGTACTGTGGGGAGGCAGCTGTATCTTGCATGCATGTGGCTAAATCCATCCTCTGTGTACCTCACTTGACTTAATTGCAATAACACCTGCTTGCACCAGGGATGAATTTGCCCCATGTGGTTCTGGATTTTATGCCTGTTGGCCATGTAGGAGCCCAACCCTGCAGAACACTGTGCTAGAATACTCCAGATGGCAGAGCTAGGATCAAAAAGGCTTCTCTCTTCTTCTGTTTTTGAGATTGGTTTTTTTTCTAGCAAGACTTTTAAAGGATGCTTCCATCACAAGAAGGAAGAGGGGAGCTTTTTCTTAGGCTTTTCCACTGCGTGGCTGTGTGTTTTCCTTTTTTCAAATGGCAAAATGTGTTTGTGTTTACTTCCAGTGCATTTTTTCTCAAAAATTCAAAACAAAAAGGAAACATTACTTTTCCCATCCTTCAAAAGGAAACAAAACCAAAACAGACCAATAAAGTACAATACAATAAAAATCAGGCATTATAAAAGACAACATGATGTGCAACAGCAATACCAAAGAAACAAAAATAAAAAAAATTATTTATATATATATATATTAGGATACAGGTACGAATGAGCCAAGAAAGCTATCTAACCCCACTACTGGATGATTGGTAAGCATTGGTTAAGAAATACGTAAGGCTATTCTGAGATTTCTAACTTAACACAGTTAACCACTGCTTCTCTCACACCTTCACTTCCTAAATTTTTCACCTTTCACTCACTGGTCTTTTATGTCTTGAAACTGATTTTTTTTTCCTTTTCATATTTTTTGGTCTACAGTAGAATTACATGTTAATAACAACAGCAAAACAAAACTCAAGCTTGTTGTGAGAGTAAGTTGGTGCCACATCCATGATGCAGAAGAAAGAAGACAGACAACAGAACAACCACATTCAGTTTTTCACACATAAAGCATATTTGAGGGCAACAGCATAGTTGACCAAAACAAGCTTGGAGGGGCAAGCAGCAGAAGATGTAGGTTTACAACTACACCACCAACCAGAGCCTGGTCTTTCACCTTTACCAATGTCCTTGAGGACAACAGTAGCTCAGTTGCCATGTGGCTTTGCCATTCCTGTCACCTGGCACAACAGCTAACCTGACATCTACTTCACCACTAAATGCACACCTGGTTCGATAGAAAACCAAAAGGAAAAGAAAAGGTAAAAGGCTCCTAGGTGAGGCCAAATGTATCTCTTGGTCACCTTGGCTGACGTGACAAATCCTCAGCCAGTGGGATACCAGGATCAGTGAGAGAGGGCACCTGGCTGGCAGGTCACTGGGGAGCAGTTTTGAAGTGAACTCAGACTGTCTAAGGCGATGTGACAGTTGCTTAGCCTCCTCCATTAGGGGAAAAGTGATGAACTCCAACAGGTTACCCTGGGATCATTCCATTAGTATAAATTCTCTTAGTTCAGCAGGGATGAGAAAGCATACATTCTCTGCTGCTTTTGAATTGCCTTTGTAAATGTCAGCATTGCCAGCCACCAGAAATGCACTCCCTACCAACTTGGCTACAGCACTGTGACTGAAGCTCCATCGTGAATCCTGGCATTTTCTTTTTTCAGTGGAACTTCTGAAATGTAACATTTTCCTCAAGGGTAAGCTCTGAAATTACTATAATGCTGAAAATATCACTAGCATTTTCTTGAACCATAACTTGCCACAGTCCCAGCAAAAACTCAAGCTGATCCTCAGTAGTGCTTGTCAATGTTGAGGAAAGGAACATACAGAAACAAGATGATCGAACAGTTCAGGGAAGTTCTGTTTTGGATCTAGCCCTCTGGCCAAAGGGATTTTCATTTGGGAGAAAAGGTGCAACAATGAAGCAGGATGACAAATGGAGGAGAATTATGGAAGTTAGTGTTTCTCCATCTGGAGAAAAATAGGGCATTAAGTTATGCGGCATCTCTAGTCAGCAACATATGTTTTGGCTTCTTAAAATAAACCTCAAGTTATCCTTGGTTTCTCAGTCAAGCACTGTCTACATGGGGCTATAGTACCATGCTGAAAAAAAAGAAAAGAGTTTGTGCTATATTTAAATGTAGTTCCAGTTAAACTAGTTTCAAACTGGCCATGTAAAAAGGTACAACTTACTTAAAAGCCATTAAAACTATACAATCACACTTATGCCCAGGAACTGGTGTGGTTGAGCGCTGTAACCGAGTGGGAACATAAGTTGGAATTTGGCTTTTAAAAATGGTTTGTTCCTGTTTACATGGATTAGACAGTTCTGTTGAAACTGAGTCAGCTGGAATCAGGTTTAAACAGGCTGAATTCAAACCCAGAATTGGAGCATGGCTCAAAGCCCACTTCTTCAGGTTGCAGTACTTTTAAAAAACTAGTGCAAATGGCATCTTATCACAGCATTGCAAACATGCAGTGTTCCTCTCCTTGTCCAAATATGGTTGCCATCAGGTCACACCACAAGGGAGGAATATGCAGCAATCAGTCAGCCAGAACAGCTCAACCCACAGAAGTTCTTTATTTTACCACAGCAGGAAAGGCACTCTGGACACAGCAGACTCAGTAAACCCTCAGCTTCACTTTTTTTTTGGAGCAGTCCACTACTCCTCTTTGACAACAAATCCACTCTGACAGTAGCAATATATGCAGCTGCCTTAAACAAGGAAACAAAGAAAAACTCACCTAGGCAAAAAACAGGAGTATTGGCTCATTACATGAATTAACTTCAGCAGACAGACTTCATTTCCTCCCACATAACAGCTCTGTAGCTGTCACTACTCTTATGGAAGAAAATGCCACTTTACAAAATAAAGGTGCTCTCCTGCCACTGTATTATGCTGGCTCTCAAATGAACTGTGCTTTTGTTGGGCATCCACTGACTCATTACTGGAAGTTGACCTTCCAGTGGTTTTCATCTTAGAGGGTTCCTGCAGATAGCAAAGAAACAGGCTGCATGTTCCACTGTCCTGCTTGCTTTCAAGGGAAGAGTCATTCAGTAGTTAGTCTAACAGTACATCAGGGCATATCTCCAGTTCTTCTCTTCCAGTCCTTTCAAGCCAGGATGGCTGGATTCTAAGAGTGGAAATCTCAAAGCTCACCAGAACAACAGATCCTTAACTCCAAAGTCTCTACTGGTTCCAGACTTGTTCCTTCCCACCCAACACCTGCCTCTTGCATACCACTCTTTCTCCAGTTCTCGACACTTTTGTCAAATGAGGCAGCCCAAGAGACTGAGCAGTAGCAATCTGCTTTGCATTGTGCACTCTCTGAAAGGTCTGTACTATCCGTGTCTTGGTACTAATGAAGCCAAAACACCTTAGTTTGAAATCTAAGCCGAAATTCAGGGCATGAATAGATTTCTAGTCCCCCAATTACTCTAGCCTTTTCTTAGCAATTATTTTCTTAGCAATTCTTTACTTAAAATCCCCTTTTTTGTCCATGAAACCCTGTGGTACATTAGGCAGGCGATCCCTCCACTACAGGACCAAAGCAGATGAACTCATGTTTTACATTCTTCTCCCAGTTTCTCTACAGAATATTTTTCAGGATCCTGTTTTACCATCTGGCTAAAGTTGCAATTATAGTCTTACTGAAGAGATTCAACACAAACTTTTGAGAGTCCATAGATCACAAAGAGCTACAGCAGAGATGGATCTTGCTGCACATTGCTACTGTTTTCGTTTTTCTCATAGCATGCTTGTTACAAAATTAATGACCAAGGCATAGGCCAACATGCATCTTGACTGTAAAAATACTTTCCAACTTAGGATTCTATTTGGCTCCAACTGAAAGCCTTCACAATGCTAGACTATCTGTTTAAGGAGAGAAATCAGAGAGAAGAACTTAAAAATGCTAGACAGCACCTTTGTCTAAGCAGGAATATTTCTGTATGTACTGAATTCCACACCACCTTTTTTTGCCCAAATGTCACTCCTGCTTCCTCTGCCCCAAAGGCTTGACTGGAACACCTGTAATTGAGTGTTCAGAATGACTGTTTATTGCACTGTTCCCATAACAGCCTCGGAAAGACGTGCTTTATTTCAGTGACCTTCCCCTTTGGTAAAGTCTGCTTTGTGACTTCACTTCTTGAGCTGAGAGATCCTGCTTTTACTGAAGGGATTTTAATCCTAGTCAAACCTCTGGAAGAGATTCTATCCAACAATGCAAATTTTGACATTGGAACTGGGTGTGTCTTTAGGGTGAAGCCTTACGCTGGTTTACACAATGAGCAGTTCTCTTAACTTTCTCACAGCCCAGAAGAACACTCTCTATAAAAAGGGGAGAAAAGATCTGTAGCACCAAGAAACTTGTGATGCCTCTTCAGTTCCTATTACAGTGCTTTATTTATTTATCTATTTTAACAGAAGGTATCCAATACAGCTGTCTCAGTGTCTGACTAGTTGCTTAAAATGAAGGTAACCTCACATCTCTTTCAACCTGGTCAGGTTTATGGTACATCCTGTTTCTGTGCCTATCCCTTTCTCTTCTCCCTTCCTGCTTAATTGGCCCCTTCCAATCCCACCACATGTAAATACATTTCAGTAGTGCAATGCAGTGCAGTGCAGTCATACTTAGTGCAAAAATAAAAAGCCTTATCCAGACCAAAAAAGCACAAACTCCCTCCCCACCCCACCCAGTCCCCAAGAAATCAGCTCTCAGTAAAAGTATATGAATGCCCCTAAACAAAGGGGGATTTGCAGTCTCCCAGCCACACTTTCACATGCCTCATTTTCTCTCCTCCCAGTCAATGTGGAGATCTCATTAACAGACAGGACATTTATCAAAAACAGTCAAATGACAGAAATCAGAAAGGAGACAAGCCATTGTTTGGGGCTGCAGAAAGGAGAGAGAACTAAATGGATACAGCAAAAAAAGGTCAGTAGTGGTTTTTCACAAAGTTGTCTGATGCAAACTTTGCAAGGGCAGACCTTGCAAAGGGCATGTGTGTGGATAAAAAAAACTAAAAAGCTTCCCTGTTCCAAATATACAGTCCCTATTTTAACAGTGCCCAAGCTAAGGTTCTGTAGTGCAATCAACTTTTCAAAGTGGCAGCTCTCTGTGGCCACCCTAAAACAATTGGACAGATCAACACTAACTTCAGTTTTCTCCTGCTCACGTAGGCACACTCGTGCATGAACAACTCCTTACTCCATCCCGCAAATACTTGGGGATATATATATTTTTTTTTTTCACAGCCCATCTAGGGCTATGGTGGGAAAAGCAGGAATTTTAATGACAGGCATATAAGCTCTTAGGTACCTCAAAATGAAAATTTCAGAGGAATACAAAATAAAGCTCACTAATTACAAAGGCAAGCAGCTTACTGAATCCCAGTCAGATCATACCTCCCCTAGGCTGCCTATCTCTTTTAACAAAATAAAACATCTGCCAGGGCTTGCCACTCGTTTAGATATCACTTGGGAAAACACAGCAAAGACTTCGGGGTATTCACCAGTTTGGAGGTTATAACTTCAATTTGGACAGCCACAAGAGCCTCCACCAAACTCTTGTAACTACTGGAAAGGAGTGTGGAGAACCACTAAAACAGTGTAAGCGGCCATAACAGGGAAGGAGGAGCAAGAAAGGGAAATGTATGGAAAATGGAATACATCAGGGCAGTGCTGCTGCTGCTATACTAATCTCATTGTAATTGCTCAGTATATAGAGGAATACTGCATGCTGCTTCATCTGGGCTCAGGCACATGCTTCCTCTTACCTTCTGCCTCTTCCCTCACTCCCAGTCCCTTGTTGAAGATGGCAACCCACCCCAGAATGTAAACAAAAGCAAATACCAACAGATAAACCAAATTACAACCAAGAAGCAATTTTCTCATTTTTCTTTCTCTTGCAAAAATACTGCATCCCTCCCTCCAGGCAGGTGTACTGTTTCATCCACATGCATAGAAACAAGGAAATAACCTAAGAGAAAGAATCTAAATAGGGGTGCAGGGATCCTGAATATCTACCTCTAAACCAGAAAAATGCCAGGCTGCAAGAACTTTTGCTGTTTATGTTTACCAATGAGCCTATAATGAAAAATAAAAAGCACATGATGGAATCACTAGGCACTGCAAAGGGACAGCACCTAAACCCACTGTCTCTGGGTGCAGAGCTACAGTGGTGCAGCCTATGCCCAAGCATACAAGACACAAAATGAGTAACACTTGCCAGCTGTTCTGTAAAGTCTACAAACTTCAATTTAGCCACTATAATCAGCAGCAATGAATTTTTTGTCTGTTCAGTTGAATGTACTTCAAGGGGGTCCTACCTTTTTGCTGGAATGCTGTTCACACTATCTATTCCCCTCCACACCCAATGCAGTAGCACTTTTAAAAAGTCTACCAGAAAGTTTGATGTATAGTCTGAATTCGTAGTTACATAATCAGATATTATAAAGAAACAGCTTTATTTTACCAATATAAAAACATGACTACCATAACAGAAAAGGTGTGGCCAGAGCAATTCTGGGTAAAGCAGTCAGAAACCTGGAATCAACTCCAAATATCTAATACCCAAATGTTTTTACACTGTTCTGGCAATAGAAAAGTGACACATCAAGGGTGTAAATTAGGGAAAAGGGATTGCTATGAATCATGTATCTACACTACGTGTTGTGGCTCACTATTTAATTACTTAAGATAAACATATAATCACCAATCAAACCCAAAGAAAGACTGAAAGCTATTTAGGACTCTCTGAAAAAAGCAAGTTCCAAGCCTTGTATAAAGGGAAGTAACTGTCATGCTCTGTAGGACTTTTTTGAATTAAGTCTCCCAGCAAGAAGGAGAGACTATGTAATCACATAGCCCTTAACACAGGCAAAATCTGCCTGGTGGAGTGAAATCAAATCTTGAGTCAGTCTCATGAGGAGTAAAAACTTTGGGCAGAAACAAGCCATATTTTGGGGAACAGTCCTGTGGCATTTTAAATAATGCATATGAAACTATTTTTCAGGACTACTGCTTTCTGTAGGACTACATATGCTTTCTCTGTCAGAGAAAATTGACTCAAGTCAACAAAAGGGCACGTGATTCCTGCCTGCAAAATTTGGCCCACAGAGTATTGTTCCAATCAGTTTTCAGGATTAAGCATGGACCTCACTGATGCTGGCAAGCAGTCATGCAGTATGTCTTGCCTGAACTGAGCAGCCTTTTTATATTATGTTTGACAAACAAAAGCTCATTATGGGTGGAGTGAATGGGAAACCACCACTTTTCCAATTTAACTCATTTTGAGAATTTCTTTGAATCTGAACTTTGGAGCAAGGATCTAGGGAACTGATTGTTCAGAACATACAAAATTGGGAATAAATTCCAGATTTAAAGGACTCCTCTAAGTTTCACAGCAGTCCAAGCTACATCCTGGCATTAGGACAAAGGAAACAGGACACTCCGAAAAACAATGAAGCTTGTTGAAGATACTTGTGAAGACGTAGTTCTAAATGTGGTGACACTTCTTTCACCAATAAATAGGAACTATAAATTGTTTACAAGTTATTCATACATAAAAAAAGAGCAGCAGCAGATACTGGAGATTCAGTCTTTTCCTCTAAGTGGCACAGGTGAAGAGCAAGTCCCTTGTATGGAGTTCAAGCATCTCCCTCTCCTGGGAGGCCCCCTGTCTTTGGTGCAAGCATCCCCAAAGTGGGGGACTCCCCTCTTATTTAACCTTGCAGCAAATAGCTTTAAAATCCCTTTCTGTCCCAGCACAGTAGCACAGAGCAACATTCTCTTAGTACAAGGTTCTCCCTCTCGTGGTGACAGTGTTACCTACTTCAGCTGTTGTGCTCCTCAAAAGCTGTACAAAACAGAAAAGAAGTGCAAAAAGGAGCTGAATATAAATGCTGCCGACCACTGAAACGTGAGACCATTGCTTGCATTAGCCCTGGAAGTCTACTTGGGCAACGAGGAGATGGAAAATGAAAGTAATAATGAAAACCATATACTAGAATAAAGCTAATATTTAGACAGAGTCTTCCCTTGATATTTATATCATTCAAGGAAAGTTGCCAATGCAAGAATCTTTAGAACTGTAAAACTGATATCACCTCCTGTTTTCTCTCTCCTTAGAAAAGCAGAAAATATGCACATGTGAAATGAGTTTCTTAAAACATCACAATTCTCAAGATGAGTATTTCTTCAGAGAACGAAAAAGAAAGGATACATGTTCAAAAAAAGCAAGATTTCTGGAATCACAAATGACTGACTGTCTTTTATGTAGAAGATATGTTAAAATAGTGTTCACCAGCTGATTATTTTGTTAGTTTCACTTTCCCTTAGGCAATTGTATCTGTACACACTGCATTCTAAAGTACAATCTCTAGTGTGGATAATCTACCTGTTTGGTACCATCCTGTTTGTAAAACCACTTCTTAGCCTAAAAATATAAACTGTAAACTGTATAACATGCAAAATGAATTGAGGTGTTTAAAAAAGCATTAGGAAAAATAAAAGGCAACAAAGAAATTAAATCAAGAAACACATTAAACTAGTATTTATGCTAAATGAATTACTGAACCTTACAAAGGATTAGCAGGGCAAGTGTGGAATGGGTATGCAGCCATTTAAATGATCTGGTATTCTCAGTCAAGTGAGAACACTCTCTACAAAAATATGTATGATTCAGCATTCAGTCAAAGGAAAAGGCAAAGAGCATGGTCAGAAAATGTGGACCACTGAATCAGCACTCTGTTGCAGCAGCTAACTGGAATTAATTTGGGAAATGGCACCTGTTTGGCTTAATGGGACAAAGCCCATCCTTCACGTAATAATCTAGTTTTGTTACCTGCGTAACTAATATTGAGAGGATAGTCTCCTCCTTCCCTTACAAATGGGTATACACAGAGTAAAGGAAAGCCAGACTTAGAAATCACTGCTGGAAGACCATAACTTTTAAACTGCAAGTAGAAAGAAAAAGAATGTAGTAGTGGCCTCCACGTACGTGCAAATGGCAGATGACAGGAGACTGTTAGGAACACCGGCACTTGATAATTCCCATTCTTGAAGTTCTCATTTTAATATCCCAAGCTGTGGCATAGGTAAGTCTTTCACTCTCTTCTTACTCCAAAATAACTTTATCGATTTGCAGTGACACAGATTTGCTCATTCTCAGTGAAAATGGTTTGTAACTGATGTGACCATCTCTCATTTCTTCCAGTCTTCACAGTTAGGAGAAACGAGACAAAATTAATACCTCCTCCACAACCCTCATCCACTTGATTTTGAACGTTTTCATTTAGGAGTGATATGTTATCCACCAAAGGAATGAAAGTTACCTGAATTAGAAAAGCAAACATAAATTTCCATACTCTCATAATTTTGCACTCTAACTAATTTTGAATCAAGGCTTGCTGCCTGGGCCATCTGTTGCAAGGTGAGACTACAGAAAGGACACCCAGAGTCATGAGCCTTGGGTGTTAATCAGCTGTTCCTGGGCTCTTTGGATCTAGATGTTGACATATCCCTAGTGACATCTTTTTCAGCAGTTCTGTGGTGACAATTAAAGTCCAATGGGATTGACCCAAAATTCAAAACCAACAGGAATGTACTATGAAGATGGTAAAGGGAACATTCACCTAGAAAAACTTAGGAACTGAAACTAAAACTTTCAGAGGTTGTTTTCATTTGAAAAAGGGGTGATCAAGTGGATAAGTAAGGATCCAACTGGAATATATTAAAAGTTGTGGATGGAGGTATTTCTTATTCAATCCACATTCTGTGTAACTATACAGAGAACAATGTTTCTTCTACCCCACCCTAGTGCAGAGGATAATTTTAGGAAATCTTAAAACTTTAAAGAAACAGAATTTGGAAGGAGTGAAAGACCACTTTCAGCGTCTTTCTCCAAGGCTAGGAATGGAACAGGAAAAGTCTGACATACACTTCTAGAAATGAAATAACAGGACATCTTAGAAGAGAGCTAATAGATATTTGTCTTGATTAATTGTTCTTCTGATATGAAAAGGTAGCAGGGAACAATCTCTAATTTTTTGTAGAGCCTAATACTGTTTTACCTTTTCTTTAAAAAAATTACTTTTCTACATCTTACTACATAGAGATTTAAAAAAAGCCTGAAAAAATGTTTGTAAAGAAAGCCAATAATATGAAAAAGCACAATAGAGCTGTAATAATTATTGGTAAATGCTTCAAATAGCTGCAGCAGTTGATTGGGTTGTGAATGATACATATGAAAAATTATTTTTCTATGATCGTAGGCAGATGCAAAAGTTAAATGATTATACTATGTATATATATTGATATAGAATTGCTATATATATTGTGTACTGTATGTTCTAGCTTTCAGAAATACTGTATTGTAGTGTACTGTACTTAACTAAGCAGATCTAAATAGCAACTTGTCATTTTCCACAAAGTCACTAGTACTGTTAACAAAAACCAAAAAGTCTATTTTCTCCAGTAAAAGAAATACATACTGTTACAGTCACAGACATTTTGACTATAGAGAGACAATGTACATTTAACCAAAGGAAAACCCCAAACCAAAATAAAAATCTCACCCGAAAATCAACCAGCCAAAACTGTTGCATTATTGTCTTATTCAAAAGGGGAAGGGACATGCCACCAATCTAAGAAGAATATTTACTCACATTTTTATGACTGAAAATGAAAGAAAAAAGGTATCCCACTAAATCTTTAATTGCCCTTTCTGGAACAAGGAAAATCCCCTAGTCAGGCAAAAGACTTAAAAGAATAAAATGCTGCTTTCAGGGCTAGCATGATACCAAAATAGGCAGCTGTAGTTAAACATATTCATCCCACTAACTAAATGGATGCAAAATGAGTTCTAGAAATCCTGCAGCTCTCATGGATTACATACTGAATAATCTTACTGACCAATTTCTTCTCCTCCTGAATATCTACTGATCTTCTAGACACACTAACCATGATCCTGAAGAGATTTTGGCAAAGACCAAGGGAGAGAACATTACTTGTTATTTGTTAGTGACTGCACATTTGGAATTGATTACTCAATCAATATGTTTCAGAGTACCTGAGGTGGGGAAAGAGCTGTTTGACATGGTGCTTTGGAAACTAGAGACTCCAGACCTGGAATATTTTAGAGCCTATCAATATATTATGCTGCTAACTATTTAAAGCTTGATAATTTTTTACTGTTCTTTTTAAGGGAGCAAACAGGCAGGTTATTTTGCTTGGATTTTATTCCTTTGTCAGGTTAACATGTTGAAATTCAATGGAAATGAGTGACTGAACTCAACAGTATTGTTCCAGGGCTGTCATCCCCCATGGATGTGTCCCTCTGCTAGTGAAGCCTGCTGAGATGGACTGTTTTATTTATTTTGTGGCTGAAAGACCACATAAGGCTCTGGGAGGCACACTTCGGCCTTCCCTTCAGACTGGGTGCTCACAAAAATATCCTGGACCAAATTTGGGTATCACATTTTCAATGAGGGCAAACATCTTATGTGGGCAAACATCCAACCAAGAGCATCTGGCTAACAGAATGCTTTTTATGAATATGTGTGTGCATATATAGTGTATGAGTAGTATACTTGCTTTTCATTAGAGTCATGTGCCAATGCTCCACAGTTAATGCTGTAATCCTTGTTTCATCTAAAGCCTTCCCTGCATCAAAACCATGCATGCCCACACACTCAATGCAGCCTGTCTGTAAAGCCAGGAGGAGGTAACTGGCTCTCCTGCACATGCACACATCCACATGCACACACACACACACACACGATTTTACTCAAAGATCCCATAGGTACCAACAGGCTATGTGACAAATGAAAGTAAAGGACTAAAGGGGAAAAACTAAAAGAAAGTTGGGCAGTTGGGTGAATGTAATCCTGTTTCCTGAATGCAATGGTCCTCTCTAATCAAGTCTATCTTCAACATGAGAGATGAACCTCTAGGGGGCTTTATATGGTTTAATGAAGAATATGGCAATATCCAGGTGGCAAAAAGAGAAGAAGCAAAGTGAAATAGAAAAGGTTCCTATTTAACATCTAGATCTCAGAAATGTATCTGTCCATTTTGTAGGAAAAAGATCTCAGAAAGATACCTGCCTGTTTTGTAGGAACAGGACACTGCAGAATCAGACAGTTGAGCCCAGCAAGCACCTAACTGAGCTTTGCACATTCCTCGAGTGTCACTGTGAACTTGGCAAAAAAGTCACCAACAAGTCAACAGTAGAAAGACTGAGCACTGTAGAAGTCTGCAGTTCTGTCTGGAAAATACCTAAAGCAAGCAATACTTTGTTACACTGGTACCAGATCTTCCAGCAGGAAAGGCTCCAGTGGGGAACTCATGAAAGCATAGGGGGTACCGTAATACCTAAGCCCAATGTGACAGAGAGCATTTATGAGGGATGCTTGGGGTGTGGCTGCATGGATGTGAAGGAAATTTCACAGCTCAAAGAGGGCTCAAGTGATAATAAAGTTTGCATGAGGAGTGAAAACAAGAATGCCTCTTTGGGCTGAACTGAGTAGAAGTTCTCACATGTGATGGGATTTTGGTAGTTCTTTTGTTTGTGTAATAGTACTGCTGCAGCAAAAGGATATTTTTAGAATATGTTTTTCTTAAAAAGAATCACAGCTAAACTGTCCAAATGGGCTATATTTATCTGCAGTGACATGTATGCAATCCCAAAAGTGCCAATACAGGTTGCACTGATAGAAATTCAGAATTTGTCCCTTGAAAGTAGCTTTTCACTGGATTTTCTCTCATGAATTTCACTGGCATTGGAGAGGCTGGAGTCAAATCACATAGCCGTGCTCCCATATTATTGATTTAGGAAGAGCATTTACCCTCCAGTGTTTTACAGGGAGCTGATGCCAATCAACCAATCAAAAGTAGATCACTTTGGAAGAGGAACAAACTTGGAGCTGTAACTGAAGGTAAGAAACAGCAGAAAAGCACCATCCAATATGAAGACACCACTATGCCTCACTAACATTCCTTCTTCCCTACCCTTTCAAAGAGGAAAACATGATATATTTTGTAAGAAGGGAACATTTTAGATGAAACTTTGCTACAGATACCAAACATAGACACACTTCATACTGCTCAAATGCATTTCTGTTTTAAAGCAATTGTCTATGAGGCTGTAGTGTATTCAAGGCTGTAGTGTATTTACTTCCCAAGGAAGTATCTTAATGTTCTTTGCTTTTTGAAAAATAGTTGAGGACAAATGTGTAAATTGGGGTGTTAAATACAGTTAAAAGTATTTAGGAAGCACCACAGAGGGATCTGGGAAAAAGGGGGTTGAAGGGGAACCTCATCACTCTCTAAAACTACCTGAAAGGAGATTGTAGCCAGGTGGGGATCAGTCTCTTCTCCCAGGTAACAAGTGACAGGATGAGAGGATGTGGCCAGAAGCTGTATCAGGGGAGGGTTAGGTTAGATATTAGGGAAAAATTCTTGACTAAAAGGGAGGCAAAATTGGAATAGGCTGCCCAGGGAAGTGGTGGAATCACTGCCCTGGAAGTGTTCAAAACACGTGTGGATGTGGCACTTGGGGACATGATTGAGTGGTGGGCTTAGCAGAGCTGGTTTAACGACTGGACTCGATCTCAGAGGCCTTTTCCAACATTAATGATTTTATGGTTCTATGACTGGTTTGCTTACCTCAGTGCTACTCTCCTTTTCCAATGGGAAACATGAAGAGTTTCTTTGGGCATATGCGGCTGTGCACAAAATCTCCGTTCACTGACTTTGGGGAAAGTCAGTGAAGTTCACGTAGGTTTTGGTAGTGGAAACTCTGATCATGTGTAACATGAAGAACTGTGTTATAGCATCAGAGTTCTGCTTATCTTGAACTGGCCTCTTTTATTTTAAAAGCTATTAATGAACAATTCTAGGGGAAATTGGCATTTAAAAACTATGACTTACTTTTCTCCTGATATGACTTTGCTAGAATGATGTGTAGAATATATTTGATTCCTTTTATTGTAAAATAAACCTAGAAACTCTTTAGTTGAGTTTAGTTGCAGCACGAATAGCGAATTAAAGCACACTATGGGTTCAATTTACTTTTCAATCTTAATCACACTACATCAGTAATCTCTGCTTCTCCTATTTGGACTCTCTCTTAATGCCTGTGAGTCAAATGCTACTGCAGGGGCTAAAATTCAAAAAGATCAGCAACACTGCTAAATATATAATGAAAAAATACCAATTAACATTTAACTTTGCATTTTTTTTCACTAGAAGCATAAATTTAAAAATAAAATTATCTAACAGTATCCTGTTAGATACACAGTTATATATCCTTTCTAACTCAGAGAGAATGTTTGTCCAGATATTGGCACATCTACACAGGGAAGTAATTCTTTTGTTCACCAAAACGTCTCATTTGTGTAACTCTGCTCTTTCCACTTTAGGTACTCCTGATTTATAGCAGAGGGGGAGCAGAAATAACAACAATGAATGCATAATGTTTTCTCTATTCTTAGAGGCACTAATATAATTGATTAGTTATCAGCACTGGGAATAATTAGATGGATATACACCATAAACATCTTGTTTCTCATTAACATATGTTCTTAGAAAAGCAAAACAAAGATTCCCCTTTGTGTTGCCTTATAACAATAGGTCTAAGAGTTAAGTGTTCCTCTTTTTCAAACAGGTTGTGTCCCTCGTGGACCAAATTTCTCTGCTTTATGCTAGAGAAGGCATAACCCACATTTTTGTTTTGTCAGTTTGAAGAATATGCACATACCTAAAACTCTCTCCATATTTCCCAGCTTAGTGATCTGTGAAAATATGGAGGCTCCTTTGCTCTGGCTGAAATGAACTGGATCACTGAGTAGCTTTAAAGGAAACTAGCTGAGAGCTTATTACTTCTTGCATGACAAGTAAGGTGAACAGCAGCAAGAACACTGCCTTGGCATGGCCAGAACCAGCTTCTGTGGACGTGTATCCAGCATCAGGCCACCTCCATACACTTGCCTGTCTTACCGGCCATGCTGCAGACACTTGGCATTTTCAGCACCTGCCCCTCTGCAAGGCCTTTCTACCTGCATTTGGTTTCTGTCAACAGGACTGTCAAGTGCTGGGAAAGGTGTTCATTACATTTACAAACTTGAGATACCAGACTTAATGTGTTATTTGTAGTTTTCCTCATAAGCCTTTTATCAGCAGAATTCTGATTGCTTAGTAGTCAGATGAAGACAAACCTGGGAGAAGAGGAGGCTCAAAACCTCTCATGGCCAAGTTCTTATCACTTTATACCTCCCTAACAAATTTTCACAGCCAGTATGAGAACAAATCAGGGAATGTGAAAAGCAGCTATTTTGCTTCAGGCTGATCAGATACTGCTTTAGTTAGGCTACCTGCTGACTCTTTACTATCACTTTTATTCCAATGGCTCAGAGGACCTGGATGCTGAATTAAAAGGGTTGATTATTAAGGCCTATTTCTTCTTGACAGAACAATCACTAGGTCCTAATTTGATATTATCATACAATTATAGAATGGTTTGGGTTGTAAGGGTCTTTAAAGATCATCGGGTTTCAACCCCCCTGCCATGTGCAGGGGACCTTACACTAGACCATGTTACTCAGAGCCCCACCCAGCCTGATCTTGAACACCTACAGCCCTTCTCTGGGCAACCTGTTTCAGTATCTCACCACCCTTATCATAAAGAATTTCTTCCTAATATCTAATCTAAACCTACACTCTGTCAGCTTAAGGCCTTTCCTCCCAGTCCTATCACTACATGTCCTTGTGAAAAGTCCCTCTCCAGCCTTCTTGTCAGGATCTGGACAGTCTACCTGGACCCTTCTCTTTTCCAAGCTCTTTTTCCTTTTGAGTGGCAAGTCATTTTCAGCAGTGAGAGCTGGAAGATTTCCTTAGCATAGGACTGTCAGGAGGGTCATAGATCTACGACATACTGATTATGTTTGAAATGGTTTGGGTGCTTCTGATTTTCCACTGGACTCAACACCCCTGCAAAGAGTATGTCTTGTACCTTCTCCCTTTGGGACTTCTTTTCTCTACTAAGGGAGACAGGAGATGTTGGGATAATATTCACTAAAGGCAAGAGACTCGTTCCTCCACCATGTCAGTGATCCAGCATTAATCAAGTAGCTCAAGGTCAACTGAACCCAGTCAGTGGGGCTGATAAGAAGAGGGGTGCTGATGGTATGTGGGTTATTACTCAGCTCTCCTTTGGATGAAAAAGAAATCGAAAGAAGAAAAACGGGCTCCACTTGGGCTCTTTGATCTTAGAGCAAAGGGAAGTCTCATTCACTTAGAAAGTCAATTAAATGCCACTCTCCCCTGTAACCTTACTGGGAACTTGAGCTGTTTTTGAAGGTAACAGCATAGGCCAGAAGTGGGCCTAGTAGAAGCATGATGGATGTTGAGAAAGTGTCCTCAGAGCAGTTCCTGCAAAGCACCTACACCTAGTTCCCTCTATTAATATGGGTTTTAAGAGAGGAGGGACCAGACTGAAATATCATATCACAATTTACAGACTGGTTACTGTGCTGCTAGGTTCCCATTATTTATGAGTTGTGCCTGCCAGTACCCTGCAAGAGATCATTGTAGGAGAACCTTGCTAATGCACATGCCCCAGACACACACGGACACGCTCAGGAGCTGTCCTCTCCTTGTTAATCAGCAGACACTGAGCTTGTAGCCCTGCATTCCTCATGGATTCAGCTTCCCACAGAGAGGCAGACCTCAGTGAAATGGGCAAGAGAAGTTAAATTTTGGTTCTCTGATTTGTGATTTCATATAATACAAGAATAAGGGTGTTTCAATGAACAACAAAATAAATTTGAAAGGGAATAATTTAAACAATGTGGTAATTAACTGGAGGAACTCACTTCCACAGGACAGCATGGAGGCCACCTAAAAATGAATAAGCTAGATCTTTGAAGGACAATGAGAATTATCTGCCCAATATATAATTTTTATATGGGATAAAAAGGTAAAGCCATACATTATTATGTCTTTACATTATAGGCAAATACATATTTTATTTGTATTTATATGTATTTTATATGTAGAAATTGCTAATGAGGATTATATAACAAATCTTCTCCCTTAGGCTTATTGCTTTGTAATAACCCAACACAGGCCTTTCATCTTCATTCAGATCATCTCTAACTTGCCAAAGGGCAGAGATGCAGTATTGGGCGAGATGGACCACAGAGGAGATCCGCTCTGGCCAGTCCTACATTTCCAACTCACTTCACCAGCCTCAGCAGCAGTAAGAGAAGGCACTTCTCATTCACTCTAAGGCTTCCTTTATTGCACTTTTGCCTTGCAGAGAGGCCTTGAGTTGTAAGCTTGAATTTATGTTCTATTTAATGGCCTTTTCCATTACCAAAGCAATATAAAGAGAGCTTTAGCGAAAGTGAGAATTAAGCTCAAGGAATGCAGGATATTGCATGCTTCAACAAAAGGATGTGTGCTACAGTCCACATTTTCTCATCTGTATCATTTCATCAGGTGTTTTGAAGGAAGCCTTTCAAGCATACTGAGATAGATTCGCTCAAACATTGTCAGCAGCAGTTTCCAGATCGATGTGACTGCTATTCTTTTTGCAAAGGCATATTGTAGCAATATATGAAGCTTGAATATACCTGTAACATTCAGATATTATAGTTGTTTCCAAGTAGCAAATTAAGTATTTCAAAGATGGGAGGAAGAACTGCCAAAGAGAATCTAACACTTTGAAAGATAAAGGGACTATGTTTGAGCTTCTAAATACAGAATGACCTGAGAAGCACTTTCAGCTACATTTGCAGTCATGCTGCAAGTTGCTCCAAGTTTTACAAGATCAAGTCTGGAAGTCCAACAAAATCAGTTTATATACAGGCAGTCATTTGTTAAGACCTAGGCCTAAATTCTCTGACAAATGTTTTAGAATTCAATCTAGTATGCCTTAGCTTTACTTTAAGAACTATGTTTATTTTTTTTAATTGGCTTCATTCATTCATTCATTCATTCATTCATTCATTCATTCACAACTTATCTTTAATTCACTTCAAATTTATTAGACCTTATAAAAATTGGCATTTCAAAGATAATGCTTTGATTTAGGGAAGGATGAAAACAGAAGGATTAACATTTGGATAGTATTTGGATTTTGGTAGACATAGACCCTGATTCTTATTTCATGTTTACTGGCATATCTCTTCTGGTATCAGAAGTATATTCCAGAATATGCTACATCTTGACTACAGTTCACCAGGTTTACAATGGCAAATTAAACAGCTTTTCCCCAGACCTCAGATGACAAATGAGCAGCTACATATTTGTAAGCTGGGTAAAATTCTTCATTTGTTCCTCATATGGGAGAATATTCTTTGATACTAAAGATCTCAGAAAAAAACCCTCCTTTCCCCAACGAGAAACCTTCAATCCTTTTGTCTAGGTTCACCTTCCTCATTTTTTTCTGCACTCTAGTCTCCAGAACCTTTATTTTCTGTATAGATTTAGTGTGTCTAAATGGCAGATATCAGTTCTCCCTCTCTGTGTCTTGGGCTTTGTCTTTTCACGTCTTGATTTATATGCCAGCATTGCTTTTACCAGTGTGGTTATTAGAACAATATTTGTTAATGAACTTGTGCTCCTTCTCCAGCCCCCTGAACTACCCAAACAAGTTGGTAACAAAGAAAGATGCTACCATATAAAAGATTCAATTGCTCTGGCACTCACCTCAAGGTCTCTCTATGCTGCATATTGCAGCCAAGAATCTGGGCTTCAGCATTTAGGATCTGCTGAACAGTACCTTGCAGGGTACAGGAAGATTCTGAGACTGAACCACCTGTCAGGTTTTTTTCCCCCAAATAAATGGCAATGAACAGGCACAGAACATATGGATGAAGTTACCTGTACTGAATCACAGGCATCTGATAGAGAAGCCGCAGGTGTAAAGAACATGCAAAATTGTATATGGAGATCTACCAAGTCAATACTCAGAAAGTTGTCCAGCATACAAGAATGTCTCATGTGAAATGCTTAGTGTTCACAAGCAAAAAGTTTTGTAAACTTAAGAAAGCTTAATTTAAATATAGACACAAGTAAAAGCTAAACTTGCAATTTTTTCTTTTTTTTCTTTTTGCATATTTTTGTTAGGTGCTTCTTCTCTGCCTAAAATATGAAGTCCAGAGTGCAGTTGGTGTAAGTCCTCACATGGATTTCAAGCAAGACAAAGATAGTGTCAAACACTGATCCAACTGAACTAAGGACCCACGTACTTTGGGAGTTGGCTTTGGGGGGAAAATTCTTACACAGATACACAGAAGACAACTAGGGAGAACACCAGTCCAAACACAATAAAACAAAATACAAAACACCAACATATATATGCAGATCAGGAATCAATCTTTCACACCGATCCTACATTCCCTTTCATAGCTTTGTCTATGCAGAGAATGCGGGATGTGGCCCTTCAGTCAGACTTTTTGCAAATGAAGGGAAGATTATTTGCAATGGTAACGTTTTAAGTTGTTTTGGCATCAGCACAAATTATCGGGGGTAGGATCAGATTCCCACACAAATATGGAAGCTCTCTAGCGAGCAAGGCAGGGATGAGAGAACAATACAGCAGATTAATTCTTGTCCAGTGACCAAAAAGAAGGGAAATCCTAGTTATTACACACTTCAAAACTTTCATTACTTTTTCAAAGAAGAAAGACTACAGTTTATATCATCCCCAAAAACAAGGGAACATTGCTAGAAAAATCTCTTTCTCAAAAGGAAATGTCCTTCAGCAGAAATAAATTCTGAGATGGAACCAAAAAGGAAACAACAGAAGCTTGGTAAGAGCCAAAAAGAGAACCGTGTAATTCAAAGAAACAAAGTAGCAGTTCAAATGATACTGCAGGATGCACAAACACTAGTAGATAATCTCACAGATGACTTCACAGAGCCCCTCATCGACCCAGGTAATTCTTGATTCCATTAGAAAACAGAGAGAATAATACTAGAAAAGAAAATTAAGAAAACATCCTTCCTCTTTTTTAAAATAAAAATCAAGATCATCTCCCCTCCCCCCCTCTATCTGGAAGCAGGTTATCTAACCTTAACAGTCTCAATTTAAAATAAAATATATATTTTTTTATATATTCATATATATAATAAAAGAGAAGATATTAGTGGCAGTGTATGCAAAACAAAAAAGAAAACAAAGAAAAATTACTTTTAACAATCTCACTTTTTTTGTTTTTTTACACAAATACTGTTGTAAATATATTAAAAAAATCAGCATTCTATCTGGTAAACGTCACTTTTGCCCCTCTATAAAATTTTGAATTAAAAAAGTCCCAACAACTCTTTTTTTTTAATTATTATT
>VXBC01003477.1:1165016-1254246 GCA_013399945.1 Ploceus nigricollis | reverse complement strand
CCTCTTTCTTCCACAAGAATAAATCCTGATGCAACTTTTTTTTTTTTGCAAAGATTGTGGGAACTAACCCTTCTCTTGTACCTAGATCCATAGGTTGCAACCTCTGATATCTTTGATTTTCCTCTGTGTTTCTCTTTGCCTTCTGTGAAAGTCCCTCTTGATTGTGCTGAGGCCCTGTGCTCAGCGAAGACACTGAATAAATTACAAAAAAGCCACCGTTGCTCGTTGTCTGAATCTTCTTGGTTTCTGCTATAAGGTGGTGGTGGTGGTACGAGAAAAGCAGCGGGGAGGGTGCGCCGGACAGCGTGGGATGGAGCAGAATCCAGGTGAGGAACCTCTGATTCTTTTTCCTCACCCTGCAGGGACTCCACACTATCCAAGCCACACTGCCTCGCATTCCCCTCAGCCCTTTTTGTGTGTTTGTGGATGCGTGTGTGTGTGAGAAAGCAGACACGTGGTGGAAACCAGCAGGGCCTTGTTTCCTCTGGTTGCTGCTCAACCAGAAGCAAAATATTCCACAGTTCTAACTGGATACTGTGAAGTCCAAAAGCGGTCAGCAATGTGAATCATGTCCATTGAAACACTGCAAGCGGTGTACTTATAACGACAGTAGGCCTTGTAGATTTGTAATATATTTTGTTTTGTTTCTTTATTTGTAGTGCTCTTCACAAGTGAGAAAAAAGATTTTTTTTTTTTTTTATTTTTGTCTGTTTTTTTAAAATTTTTTTGTGGTTTTTTTTTTTTTGTTGTTTGCTTTTTGTAGTAAAGAAGGGTTGTATTTAGAGGCCAGTAGCTAGAGATCCAACCAGTGGAGCTCATGAAGCACTACCTGGCCTTAAGGCCACCATCCGAGGGAGGCTGGGAAAATTATTATTCACCCAGCCTCCGGAAATGTAATGTACCAGCAGGCAAAAAACAGTTCTTCATGTAGTACAAAAAACAACAAAACAAAATGAACCCAAAAAAAGGAGGAAAATAAAGGTAAAAACGAAACAAAAATAATTTCTTAAATTCTAGTGCCATAGCTTTTTTTGTTGTTTCTATTTTTGTTGTTCATAACAAAGAGAGAGAGAGAGATTCTACTTATCCGTCTGACACATGCATCCTCATGTGGTCGTTGAAATGCTCGATTTGGTCAAACTTAGCTGGACAGACAGAGCAGACGTACGTGGTCCCCTCCGTGCAGGCCACCACGCCGGCGGGGACAGCCCTCGCGCCGGTGCCGGTGGCTCCAGGCGTGCCGTTGGTGGCACTGTGCAGAGCCACATGCCTCTCCAGCAGGGTCTTGTGGGAGAACTTCTTCTTGCAGATGTAGCACTCGTAGGACTTCTCCCCGCGGTGGAGACGCATGTGCACATTAAGGGAGCTCTTCTGGGTGAAGCGCTTGTTGCAGATACTGCACTGGTAGGCCCTCACGCCAGTGTGTGTCACCATGTGTTTGATTAGGTAATCCTTTAACGAGAAGGAGCGCCAACAGATGCTGCATTGGTGTGGTTTCTCACCTGCCCATTACCAATGAGAGAGACAGAGACAGACAGAAACAGACAAAAAAAAAAAATCATAAAATTAAACCAGTTCAGTAGAACTCTTTGCAATAAACTAATGGTAAGTCTCATGGGGGTCTTTGGAGAGGTGCTCTGGCTAACAAAGAGTAAGTCTGTTAATCAGTGTGTTTTGACACACAACATTTTTTGCAACCAGAGGTTTCAAAATGCTTTACAAAGGGGGCTGTAGAAATTCCCTATCCACATACAGTAAAAAGGAGCTCAGGTGATTTCTTCAAGTTCACATAGTAGGTAGGCACTGACAAAGACAGGACTAGAGTTAAAAAGTCCTGGCATCTGCACCCAGTTTCAATGGCACAGCCTCTCCTATCTGTGCTCCTGTCTTGCTCCTCATGCTCATTTCTAGACAGGAAGGTCTTAGCCATGCTACTTCACCTTTCAGTGCTTCCATTTCCTTACTGGCATGCAATAAAAACAGGGACAAATCAGTGATTACCAGACAGCTGACCTGGGCCAGACTCATTTCGGTCAAATTGCTTTCAATTTCTCAGGAGAGAAGAGACAGAGATTGTCAGAGGAATCCAACACTTTATAATAACACTTCACATTTGTTGTTCCCTTTTCTGGTCAACTGTCATAGCTGAAGCACGTACAAGGAGTACTGGAAAAGGGAACCTCAGGACACAGAATTGCCTAGGCCAGCCAGCACCATGAAAAGGGCAGCCTAACAGATAAACTTGCAGCATAAGACACAGGAAACTTGAATGATTTGACTGCCAGTTAAATCAAACACCTTATGAGGCAAACCAGAGCGATAAAACACGTATGTAATCTTCCACATTGCCATGTGTTCCCAGGACTGTTGTAAAACTTATTACGGAAACTCATATAATTGAACTCTGACCATATTCAGACAAATCAGTGACTACAAGGATAAACTGGGAAAAATACTTAGCTGAGCACATATACTGTTTTTTTCAGACTACTCTTAATACCTCATGCTCAGAGTTCTGAAAGATAAGGCATAGTCTCATGTTTCATGGTATCAAGCAATGTTTTCATGATATGCTGCTGCACTGGTAATGTAGCCAACAACCAACACCCTGAATGCCCCATCAAAAGGTACTTTTTAATTTGCTTTCTGAATCACTTGCAGTATATTTCATGTGTGGAATTCAGCATCCCCAAAGCTGTGAGGGATAGAGATGGTATCATAGCTCTGTAAGAATCAAAATGATCTTCTGTTTCACTGATTGAGAAAATTATTTTCCTGTGGTTATTCTGCAATTTCCCCTCTTTTTTTTTTTTTCTCCACAGACATCCTGCTTCCTTCTTTTTACAGTCTGTTTGGCACTGTTGTAAATCCTGAAGAGCCAATCTTCAGGGACCAAGACATGCCTGTGGTAATATATAATTCACTCATTGTATAGTGAGATTACCATATGCTACTTATACTCAATTTTAAGAGGAGATAATTAAAATGGATTAGATGTGAAAGACCTACTTTTTTATCTCCCCAAGTCTCTGTTTCTATTTATTGCATGTTTTGCATGTATGATGGTGACATCCATGAATGAAATCCACTTGCTACTCTTCCTTGCACTCGTGATGAGTTTGTCCCTACTTGGTGAAAGACACTTGCTCAAAACACTAAGTCCTTGCTTTCCTGATGGCTGTGCCACACACAGTACTGTGTTGTGTGCAGACAGGCCAATATGCTTGACACGTGATGTGGAAAATGATAGTGTGCCAGTTAGAATAACGTCTGATTAACTTACAAGAGGTTGATTGTATTTATGGAGTTCATTTTTGCCTTGGGCAATATATGTCTCAGAGTTTGTAGTAAGCTGGTCTCCTCCACTCTAGACCCTGTTAAGATTGTCCTACAAAAACACCTTAATTTTTGCCTGCTTATGTTTCTAAGATACACTGGGTTGTGGCTTTTTAATCTCAGCTTCAAAGCCTTCCTGGGATTTCTCCTCTCCAAAGGATTTCAAAACTTTAGTTTTTCTTTTTTGTATGCAAATTTTTGTGCTTCCTAAGTGAGCGCTGTAGATTCTTTATTCCCGTGATTCTTCATTTTCAAGTCAGAGAAAACTTTGTTCAGTGAATTAAATGTGCATATTCTTCCTTTTGCTTCTTTATTTTGTATTTGGCTGGTATTAGACAGCAATATGGGATGATTAGAATAATAGAATCAGTTGAGTTGGAAGGGGGAAAAAGCAACGTCAGTGCCTGGCCATGGTTCCCTTTTCTAGCCCCTGTGCTCCTGGTGATGTAGGCTCTGCGGCTCTTTGAACCCTAACCATAATGGATACTTGGGGCTGACACTGAGGTCATGGAATCACAGAATCCTGAGTTGGAAGGGACTCCCAAGGATCACCAAATTCCACCTCCTGATCCTGCACAGCACCACCCCAAGAATTACACCATGAGCCCGAGACCATTGTCCAAGAGCTTCTCAAACTCTGCCAGGTTTGGTGCTGTGACCACTTCCCTGGGGAACCTGTTCCAGTGCCCAACAACCCCAACCAAAGGGTGAAGAACCTTTTCCTAATATCTAATGTAAATCTACCCTGAGACAGGTTCATGCCATTTCCTTGTGCCCTATCACTGGACAAGAGAGAAGGGGTCAGTTCCTGTCCCTGCACTTCCCCTCATGAGGAAGCTGCAGGTCACAATGAGGTCTCCTCTCAATCTCCTCTAGGCTGAACAAGCCAAGTGACCTCAGCCACTCCTCAAATGACTTCCCCTCATCCTATCACCAGATTAGAAAAGTGTGGAGGCAGCAATGTTGGTGCTCTGCTGTGATCCCCTTGGCATGTCTTTTGCAGCCTTTAATCCAGTATTAATCCAGTATTAATCAGAGTCTGATATGTGGGAAAGGCAACAGTGCCTAATAAAGTGCAGACACTGCATACACTCTAGCACTGTATTTCCACAATATTGTGGGATATATTAAAGTGAGTCTACACAGAACATGGAAAAATAGCAATCTCTAATATGTTTGCACCCATGTGAAAGAAGAAAAGGAGGCTGGTTTCTGTTGCATGGAAAGCTACATCAGACTGTAGTTTTTGGAAGCATAAAACCATACAGACATATAGAAGCTTTTAAGTTACTGAATTCTAGGCTTTATGATTAGACTCTTCCATGACTTCTCTTGTGAGCCCTCCAAACAGAAAGATTAATTCAAACATTTGCATCTCCCAAACCTCTAATTTCTTCTGTGGATCTTTTCCAGAGCCACTTTGCCTGGCTGCTTTTAACAGGCCTAAGGAAAAGTCACCCTGACAGTGGGAACAGCTGTCTCCCCTCTATTTTTGTAATGATCCTGTCCAGCACTAGACAAGGTAGCATACAGATTTTCTCTGAGGCTGCACACATAATGATTGTTTTCAGGAGGGCTTTTTGAAGCCTAGCTCTCTGTTGGTTAAGGTAAAATTATTCTCCCAGGAACCAGTTAGCTCCTAAATGAATTTTGAAATGATTCATCTGCCCAAATCTTTCCTTGCCACCACAGCTCATTTTTTAGGGCATTCTCAGACCCACACAAATAAAATATTAATTCATGTTTCAAGATGCCTATCAATTTCCTTGGTTGGTATTACTTGTAGTAGCTAAGAATGTTTTAGGTCAGATCTTCCAGTATTATTCTTTATCTGACTCCAAAACTGAAGTGCAGTGGTGGGGGGAATAAAGTACCTAATCTCAGTGAAGTTATTTGTAAAACAGTCTTTTTAGCTTTTAGAACAAGGATGCAAGCAGATATATTTGACTGTGTTCTGAAGGGGCTATTTTTCTGAATACCAACACTATCTATGTATCATTTTAGCTCCTCATCCACAACAGAAAGATGGAGAATATAAACAGACACAAAGGTAATCTTGGGATTCAGGACTCTTGATCCTTGCAATTATACATTTTGTATCAGTCCTGAGCAGTTGATACTTTTGTATATGTACATGTCTGCTGTAGATGTCTAGAGGAGTTTTTCATTTAAGTGATAAATACAGGTAAATTGAAGTTAAAAGTTTACATCTACACATGGAATTGAAATCTATTGCATCCAACAGAGAGGCATGTTGGGCAATTTTTCCAGGTTCTTCTCCAGGTATCACAAACCCAGCACTTAAATTTTAAGATCTGATGTTAACAAAGCCACTGCCTGGTGAAAGAAATATTTTCTCTGTCTCTAAACTAGAATTTCTCTCCAACAGTAGAAAGAGCCAAGGGCTAAAGCAAGAAAAGCAGTCCTGAACCCATGATAACTCCTCCATGTAAAATACATATCCTTGAAGTCTCATAACTTGGCAAAGCTAGAAAAGGCAGTTTTGGCTCAGTGGCAAATATGGTTACCTATGTTATCTCAACAGACCATAAACCATGTGCTAAAGCAGCTGCAGTTTTAAACAGAAAGGTGCTGATGTTGTGTTCCATTGTGCTCCACATATATTCTTTAAGTATTTTCTCATTGAACCCTGTGTTTCTGTCCTCACAGCTAGTGATACCTCAGACTTACCAAGAGACAAGGGATTACAGCAATCAGTTTCAGTGACATACAGAAAGACTTTCTGACAAAACCCCAGACTTACTTTCTTATAGTAGTATGTGAGGTCTAGAAAATCTGTGGCAGCGTGTGTAACATCTGGGCCTGGACCTACTGCTGCAGCTCCACCAGCAATGAATTTGCCCTAACCTCACCACTTCTTGAGCTTAACCCCCCATATCTGTAAAACCTACAGGGGGATGCCCTTTCTTAGTAGATATAGTTTTTATTATGACCTATTAGTTTCCTCTCTTCCATTTAATGTTGCCTGGTCAGCTTGCAGGATACAATGAATGGTCACCATTTCCTTGGATGGATGCAAGACGCATTTTACTCCAAGAGAAATGAACTTGTTTCTGCACCATGCACAGTTAGGCCCCTATTTGGGATCTGTATGTTTCTGCAGGGACTCAACTTCAGTGCAGTAAGGCCAGGAAGTGTTCAGTGATGCCATCTCCCTGGATAAGCCCTCCCTCCTGTTTATGCTGGAGGCTGGCAGATTGGCAAACAAAATCTAAGTCCGTGGTTGTGAAAGGCTTTCTGTGGCTCCACTTGCAAGCCAAAGGGAAGCACTCTTACCTGTGTGTACAAACATGTGCTTGACGTAGTTCTGTTTGGCGGTGAAAGTCTTGTTACAGAGAGTGCACTCGTAAGGCTTTTTTTCGCCTTGCCCACCCGCTGTGCTGTGGCCCGCAGACGGGGCCAAGGGCTGTGGGGCTGGCAGCTGGGCAGTAAAGGTTGACAGGCCAGGCTGGGACACTGTCACAAACTGTGTCTGTTGGCCAGCTAAAGGCTGGGGCAGGCTGAAGAGAAAAGGCTTAGGGCCACTGCCAGCAGACTGCGTGGTGAAAAGGGCAGGCAGGTAGGTGTTGCCAGCTGTGCCAATGACCTGAGTGTTGCTGGTCAGAGTCAGTGGCATCCTCAGATTGCTGGTGAGGGTTTCTGTCTGGCGTAAGTAGATCTGTGTGGTTGGCAATGGTTGGGCAACAGATGTGTTGACAGAAGGCTGCAAAGCCCCCTTTTCGGTGCTGTTATTGACTGTGAGCACTTTGCTGTCCATTTCAACGTCATTGCTTCTCTCTGGTGAGGAAGAGTTGGCATCTACATGTTGCTGCTGCTGCTGCGGCTGAGTGCCATCAGCAGGGACATCATTTTGATCTGCTTGAGTAGGTTCTTGCTGCCCATCCCGGCCCAGACCAGCCATAAACTGCTGCTCCACGGAATCAGGCTCAGTGCCAATGGAGGAACTGACACCCGAGTCAAAACTCTCCCCTTTGGGCTCGCTCTCAGTGCCTTCTGCTTGGTCAGTGTCCTCAGTGCACTCCTCAGACTCGTTGCGCTCGAGGATCTGCACCCTCTGTTGGCCATAGTAGTCATAGTCATCCTCCATCTCCTGTTTAATATGGATGTTGCCCATCAGGGTTTGAATTCGGACAGGGCGCGGCTGCTTCCGGCAGTGTGTGGTCTCTGGAGTGGTGGAGAGGTACCGCTCCATCTGCTGCGACCGTTCATGGATCCGGGTAATCCAGCTGGGGTCTTCTATGTGATGGTCCCTGGGGAGTCCCAGGGCTGTCTCATGGTGGCTGACCACAGCTCCACTGTAAAAGGAGCGCTCCCCACTGCCATTTTGCATGGAACAGGCATAGAGGGCTGAATAGATCCTGTCCACACTGTGCTGTGAATGGCTCTGCAGGTAGCCAGACTCTGTGTCAGTGCTCTGCCCCGAGGTGCCTGATTCAGGTGTTCCCCTGGGTGTCTCTTGGCCAGAATCCTGAATCACTGGGTAGACGTCTCCCACATTTTGTGAGACAATCCTTGTGCACTCATCAATCACAGTCTTGATCTGCAGGATGCTGGCGGCTGTGAGGATTTGGAGGGCCTCTGACTGTGAGACCCGCAGCACCCCGCTGTACATGAAGTCAATGAGCTTTTGCACAGACTGGACCGACACCACTGAGGGGATCTCGATGTCACTGTAGCCCAGCAGCAGCTTGTCCTGGAAGAAGGGGCTGCCAGCTGCCAGCACGCAGCGGTGGGCGCGCAGCATGCTCCCGTGGATGCGGACCGTCACGTCACAGAAGTGGCCACGGTTGCGCTGCTCGTTGAGGGTCTCGAGCACAGAATTGCTGAAGTTGTGAAGGTTGATGCTATGAATGCGCTCTGTCATCCCCTTGCAACTGATGTTACCTGGAGCAAAGCAGGTGACAAAAGCAAACAAAAAAAAGAACAGAATGAGTCTTGTCCTCTGCAGGACCACAGTGAGAGCGCTGGCAAAGGTAACTTCCCACTGTGTAAACAAAACTGATTGCACTGGAAAAACCACACACAGAGGCATCGGTAAGAACACATCATTTTTGTAAGGCTACAAGTAAACTTCCCAACTCATTTCCAGAAGCTCAAGTCCTGAATTTTTGGACAAAACCAAATGAAGACAGGTGCAGCTGGACCTGAATTCCAATCACACTCCTGAGTCTTGGACTTCCTATCAGTTTATCTGGCTTTAAAAAGCTTAGAGCCAGCCAATTGTAAACACTGAGCACATGGATTAAAACTGGATTTTAAGCTCTGGATTGGATTTATGCCAGAAGAAAGAAGAATCTGTAATGACCCTAAGTTGTTAATGCAAAGAGTATATACGAAAATATGATTTCACTCTAGATTGGTATTTTAAGGAATTTAGATCCTGTGTTTCACAGTACAGTTACTTCTATCAAAAAATCTGGCAGTCACTTTGTAAAACCCAAATCTGGTTCAAGATTTAGGCTGTAAATGTTCCTAAAATCCCACGCAGAGTTTTGTCTGGGGTTGTGGTTTAAAACATTTGCTACCCAATAGTGACAAACAGTTCTCTGAAAGAACCCAAAGCAAAAAGTTAACATGAGCTGTCCCCTTCATTTTTAGCATATCTCAAGTTCTGACTTGCACCAGAAC
Organism: Ploceus nigricollis; assembly: GCA_013399945.1. Taxonomy (NCBI): domain Eukaryota; kingdom Metazoa; phylum Chordata; class Aves; order Passeriformes; family Ploceidae; genus Ploceus; species Ploceus nigricollis. The sequence continues at coordinate 1,245,261 of VXBC01003477.1, read as the reverse complement.
GCCATCATATAAAAACAAATGTTCTCCTGCTGTTATTTACTTGACAGAAACTGGAAAATTACAGACATTTACTCCAAGGAAGATTTTGTCTTAGTTCGGCTGAATAATCTAAATAGAGAACAGTTTAGAAAAGCATCTAACCAATTTGGATACAGAGCTAACATAATCCTCAAAATTTACAAGTGACTGAAAAGAAATTTCTCAATCTCCCAATCCACTGTTCCCTATCTTCATCTTACTTGCTTTGGTTTCAATGCTTTCCCATTTCCTTTCCTGTTCTTTACCAAATTTTCATCTATTTGGATTTTGACAGGCAGAAACTATGGTTTCACCTTTTAATTATGAAGAATCAACTGCCCCTTGAATGGTAAACAAATAAAACACTATTAATAATTATTTTAAGCAGTTGTAGTACATACAGCACCTTGGTTTCTAGAAAATTAGACAAAGTCATGCTAAATCACCACTAGTATTACAGGCATTTTGTCTTGCATATTCCCACCAAAGATCTAACCACTCTTGCCACAATAACTTGGTAATGCGTGAGCATCCAAAAATAGAAGTTGGTAAATGTGGGTAAATTAAACTAGCTTATTGTCACTGTCTAACAAATGTACAGAGCAAATAGATAGCACTGAAAGCAGTTGATAGGCATTCACATGCCTTTTAGCCCAGCACGTCTCTCTGCTCCACCCTAAGGAGTGCTTTACATCTCATCCACAGGCAAACACTACTCACTGCAATTTGCAGGCAAATGTGGCATCCTCCCTGCTCTGCCTTTTTCTTCCCATTTATTCACTACCAGTGTCTCAAGCACCCTCTGTTCTGGTGGTTCCAAGAGAAACCACCTTGGACACAAGCGGTTATTTTAATTCTCTGAAGTAGCTGATGATTAAAGGGAAGCACAAAGGTCAGGAACTGGAAATCACAATGGGGTCAAGCTGTCTGAAGAAGTCCCACGTTAACAGATGTACACCAACCTGTAGTAGGTTGCTAATTTCTATGTGTGATTAGCATGCTGAGGAGATGCTCACATAGAAGAAACAAGGAGGAAATCACTAACACCATGATGGAGGTTGTGAAATACATCTGTCTTGTTCATAAGCTTAGCCAGGAAAGCTGAGCTTCTTTCTCTGATGGGACTGACCATAGGACTAGAAAAACATCTTAGAAACTGGGAGACTTTCCTTCAAGGGCATTGCAACTATTATTACACAAAACAATATAGAGAAGAGATGTATTTCCTCCTCTTTCCTGATAGAGTAATTCTCCAGAGGCCTCCAGGGCAGTTCCAGATGCTTCCCTGTCAAACATATCAGATCATACAAGAATCCAAAATGTATTTACACACAAAGTCAGAATCCTTGGCAAAAACTTCGTAGTGGTGGGGCAACAGAAGGGTGGAAAATTATTGATAAATAGGTGACACCTCTTTTCAAGACTTACTACCATAAGCCATAGCAAGTGACTGTACAGCTACCCATTTATCTCCATCTATGTTTGAGTAGTATCAGTGACTACCTGGTTTGCTCCTAGGACTCACTTTCACAGAAAGACATCTCTATGTTCACGTTTGTCAAAGGAGGTATTTGGTAATAAGAAGAAATATGCAGCAGTTTAACCCAATAACTCAAAAATCCTACCTCGAACATGCACAATGTGGAATATTCTACACATACCACAGATGCTACAGACAGATCACTTGACTTGACAGATCACTTGACTACTTTGCTACTATACTCCTTGGCAGATAAAACTAATTTTGTGAGCAGAACTCTGAAAAACGCATCCTTAGGACAACTCCTCTCCAGAAAGGTGTGACATGCATCATGAGACTGAATGACTTCCTGGGAATGTGAATTCTGCCATTTACCCACAAATCATGTACAGAAAGGAGGAAGGGCAAGGTTCATCTCATAAGTTTCAACAGCTCTTCTCAGGTCCTGGCTGTGGGAATCAAGAGTTGTGCAGCCACAGCCACAGCATATTTGGTCCTGTCATAGTTTAGCATGGGAGCAATTTAGGGAAGTCCTTAGCAAACTTAATGAAAACAGGCAGTTGAAATTGAGCCTGGCTACAAAAAAGAGATCTGTACACATTTGTAACAGTGATGTGAATAACTCTTCTATAGGAACTCATCTAGGATGCTGCTTGTGGTGGCCAACTGAACCACTTCATAAACGGCATTATTTTTTTCTGCTATTAGAGTTTCCCCCTAAAAAGATCCTCATTGTTGGAACATCTACCACTTCTTCAACTGAGAAGCAACTGAAATTTACTCCTTGAGGATAAAAGAAGAAGGGTGGTTGGAAGAGATACACAATAAATGGTAAAAAAAAAGCTAATACAGATTTTGAGGATGATTCTTCTAGGCCACCTTCCTTGACATTCAACACTGTAAACCATATCTATCCAAAGTCCACGTAAACAAATAATTCACATAAGTGTCAGAAACACTACTACACAAGCCACATCAGTATAAAGAGCAGTTTTAACGAATTCCAGAGATGGATCTGTAGCAAAACCTGCTGTCCAAGGCAGATCCTTTCCCTCTTTGCAGGAAACCGGGTCCATATCCAAGTTTTGTGGTTGACCCCTACTTCATGTTATTCTAAGCAAGTTCAAAGGTGATGTTGCCCACAAAACACGGACTTGCCAATGCAGGTTTGATTCTAAGTAAATGCCACATTCTGACAAAGACTCCTAGAGCCTTGGACAAGCCAGAAAGTGTGTCAGCTCCTCACAAGGCCCAGCTGCACACACGCACACTCACCTACTCGTCACTGCACAGAATGCCCAGCTCAGGAGAAAGACTCCTGTCTAGGGCTCTCCTCAGGCCTGCCACTCTTTTAAACTTGAGACAGTGGGAAACTTTCTGTGAAATTCAAGTGGTCTTTGTTAAGTACTCCCTTTTTTTTTTTTTTCCAGTAAACATGATGTAGAGATCCCAATGGACTTATTCTGAGAAACTCCTGTAAAATGGTTTTGTCCCCTTTCTGTGAAGCAAGTTCTGATTGGAGGGGTATTCACAAACCATATAGGAAAGAATGGGTGTGAAAATGCAAAGGCCATTCTTACCCAGATGGGCAATGAATAGGCATTTGCCAGTTTAAAAAAAAAAAAAAAGGCAGAAAAAAAAGAAAGGAAAAAAGCCCAGACAACTGCACAGATTATGCACATTTGAAATCCTCCTGGGATACAATTTGAAGCTGGCATGGCATAAAGGTGAAACATATTACTGTGCAACTTTGAAAAAAGCTTCATTTGCCCGTATGCAAATGTCCCGATTAAACTGTCAGGCTATTCACAGAAACATGCATGGAATTCATCCTCAACTAGTAAGAAGGAGCACAACGTGGATGGGAAAGGAAAAAACTTTTGTTGTGTAATACATGACTGAATGCTTAGATTAGTGTTTCCCTGAATCTCATCCACCCCTCCTGCTGACTTTTATGCTATGGGCATTCAAAAGAGAGTAGGTTTTACCATGACAATAACAATGACAAGCTCTCCAAGTACTGTACCAAAGGGGAAGGCAACGGCAGAAGGAAACAGCAGGCAGTGGACTCCTGGAAGATGCTATAGAAAACGTGGAAGTGCAGCAGTGAGGTACATCAAGCATGGCTTGAGGCAGTTTTCCATTTGCCAGAGTTACCATACACAGACCTACATGAAGCTAGAAAGTAATGGCTCAAAATGGTGATTTTTTTTTTTTTGTCAAAACCATAAAAAATTACCCCCACAAAACACATGATGTAGTAGAACCAAAAAGATGTACAGAATATCAAACACTGCAGGCCATACACAAATGGCTACATTGTACATTTGAAAATGCGTTTTGCAGGGTTTTTTCTGTACAGCCACTAGATGTCCCTTTCTGCAAAGCCAGTTGCTGAAAGTCTTAAGGCTCACAACTGAAGGATATCAGAGAATTTGATTTTCTCTAATGTCTTTTAAAATCACGGTATCTCAAAGCTCATTGCACAGTAACAACTACAATTTTTAGAAACACAGTGGTGATGAACCCATCACAGTTACTGCAACTCAGCAGTAGCTCAGCACCTCAGCACAGCATTCACCTGAAGCAAAACTGCCTAGGATGCTGGAATTCAAGCTTTTTTGGAAACTTACTGGGTGCTCATTCACAGGAATGACTAGCAGAGTGAAACCCAAAGGCTGTATCTTGCTTTCACACTTATGGGGAATAGAGAATAATTGTTTTATATCCTTGAGAACTGGTGGGCTTGCTGAGACAGATATAGATTTAGTTTTTGCCTCAATCTTCCACAGGAGAATTTAGAAAATTTATCTGGCAAAACATCTCACTGATGTCTCACTTAGACAAGGTCTTTCTGACAACCTTGCCAAGCCTTGCATTGAGAAGAATGCACACTTTGAGAGACGGTGGAAAAGTTGGAGACATTGTATCTCGTACAGAATACGGTCTCTTTATGTTCTTACTATCAAAATTACAAGTGTTTCCCTAGTTGGGAGAACACCCTGGGCCAGGACAAAGATGTAGAAATTAGGCTTGGTAGGTGGCCTTCCTACTTCTGGAACTGCTTTTCTGTGCATCAGTAATCCAGCCACTAGTTCCTGGGAGCACAACAAACCTAATAACCTCCTTCTGCTGCAGACAAGAAGTATCATCTACTCCTTACTCTCTTCCTCTACCATGCGTGGTTTTGGAAACCTTTAATCTTTGGTTTCCACACCAGCTGTTGGATGGCCTCTTGTTTGTATCAAATGGATGCATTATTTTCTTCAGACAGTCATCTAGTCTACTATTTTTCCTCGTGTGGGAATAATTTACCTACACTATCTCTTCAGAAATTCGTCTACCATGTTTGCAAAAACAACACTGTGGGTTTCCCCTCCCTCCCCAGACAGACAGTCTATTATCTTTCTAGCAAGAGAGATTTCTTAGTATTTAAATTTGAAACTGATCACTCAACCCCTTCCCCTAACAGACATGGAGAGCTATTGACCATTTTCCTCTTTACAGCACTCTCTCATATACTGGAAGGTGCCTCACTTTTCTTCTTTAGACCTGTCTTTTCTAGAAAATACAAACTCAGGTCTCCAAATCATCCTCATTGCTTACAGGTATTCTCCTCCTTCTTATCTTCTTCCATCTTCTTTCACTTAAAATGCAGCCCAAACATAGATCAAGTATTCTAGCTGAAGGAGGTGAATGAAGGAGTTGCCTATATTTCATTGTCTATGATACTCTTCAGAGACCTTACAGAATAAATAACCCCAACAAACAAAGCCCTGTTATCAAAACAGATCTTCCTTAAGAAAGATGTATGTGAGTAAAGAATCCTTATGTTGGAATGAAGAGCTCAACTCTTTCATAAACACAACAGTTCACTCAAAATACAGCATGTCCATTACAATGTGAAAGCTACTATAGCCCCACAATTTCCATAGGAAGTTCTCATTTCCATACATTAGTGTCTCGTATTCCAAACTTTGCACTTTGCAACAACTGTGGGTGCTTCCTTCGGCTTCAAGGACCTGATTTATCCCAATTGACAAAGCTTTATTTTCTGTTGTTATCAAGTTAGTTACTATAAAACTGGATTAACAGAGCAAAAATTCCCATCTAGTGTCTCCATACACAGCATTAGTCCTGCATCAGCTTCCAACTCTCCGGGACCAATTTAGTGGAGTAACATTTCTTCCATTCAAGGAAGTGACCAGAATTCAAATGCTGAAATCCTGGCAACTGGTGTGACTTCTCAGTGCATCTCAAAGATGGGCAGAGAGCAATCCAGCCACGCTTGCTCAGACTGATTCTTCTGGATATTTGGCCTCATTCTAAACAGGGGCCTGCAAGAGGAAAAACTTCTATGGAGTTTCAGGAACACAGAAGAACATTTGTATCCTCAGCAGGAGATCTGACCAGGAGTAGCCCTTGCTTTCTGTTGCTTTAAAGGTTTGCTGGAGTTTTCACCCAATCATCTGCTTGAACATCTTGAAAATCAGTATCTCCTTCTATAATATCTATCCAAAACAAACACCAGATGACACTACACAAATTGCCCTAACCCTACCAGATTGTTGTTAGAATCAAAATATGTAGCAGTCTACATTTAACAGGAAGTACTGTATTTTTACCAGCACAACATCTATTAATGTGTCAGTAATACACTCTATGGAAGAAAAAATCACTGCGTTCTGAAAGCTGTCAAACTCCTCTAAATTTTGTAGCTAATAACTACATTTGTTTGAAAGACAGAAATGCATCCACACACAAACACAACCTTATTCTCCAAGGAGAAAACACACCAAGAAAATGGCAAATAAGAGTTTGCTTGAACTTTTTTTCAGGAGACTTTCTGCAGACTAGAAAATGCTCAGCACATTTGCTATAGATGATTTATTCAGTTAACTGCCCTGCCCTTTTAGCATTGACTGAATGATGACATATCCATTTTACATAAAACTGAAGACCAAACCATAGGTGTTCTGTACATAAACTGTCTTCTGTACTCAGTGGATATAAATCCCTAGTGTCAAGCACAAAAACCTCTATTTCAGCCTCCAGGCCTGGGTGGGGGGCAGGCAGAGAGTTACCTTCCTGTGCTTTGCCTGACATACCTGAGGAGGTGTCCATTGGCACTAATCCTCTTTGCTCTGAAAACCACAAGTGGCAACGTCTGCACCTCACCTAGAACAGGGACAGCATGGTGCACCCAATCCTGCAGGACTGCCTGCATCAAGGAATTGTTTTGCATCCTTGGATAAAGAATACTACAGAAATAGAAAGAAGTAATTCCACAAGTCTCTTCAAACTTTATTCTCCAGGCTTACAAAAAACCTACTTTTCTTCTTAAAGTATCCTAGTGCCTTAATTCTTCCATTCCTCTTTAGGGTCAGCATCCTACTTAAAACTGTAAAACACCAGGTAAAAACTGGCTCCAATTCATAGCAGTGTAGTGACCAAAGTCAGTGTTGCAGCATGTTCATCTATTTTTAAGTTAGGGAAGTATTACATTTTGAGCCAACATATTTACTTTTCCCATTTTCAATCCAATTTGTATACTTGCTATTTTAGAAATTCCAAAGACATCTTGAAGAGTGCACAGGCAAAAGCCATTTTTTATTCCCAGGCACACATTTGGGGTCCAGTCAAATACACCTCCACACTAAACCCTGGCACACATATACATACACTCTGATCATCTCAGTTCCTCTCTCAGACCTTGCCTACAAACTATCTACAGCCATGCCATTGTATCTCCATAGCACAGAAATGAACTGCATTGATGGGGGACACTTCTGTGGGTATCTACACCACCTCCAAGCAACATGTATAACATTACAGAAGAAACCCTGGAGCTGTCATCACAGCTGCATTAACAGGGATTTCAACAGGCTGCGGCCATATCACTTCAAGGGTGTTAACTCCTGAGCCCCAGTCAATTGTAATCTATTTATGCTAGTGAAATGTAAGTTGCCAAATAGCATTTTAATGCACTTCTTTAAAATGTAAAGGGAGAAGACCTCACTACAGCCCTCTTAAAACAAGAAACAGAGAAAACAACGTCTCCACATGATGGCACCATTTCCTAGGAAGAGAAATGACGCTCTGCTCATCCCTTCTTCAGTAAGGAACATTTTCATGCTCTACATGAAATTTGTTTCAACCACACTCTCTTGTTCCCAGAGAGCTCATGCATGATCCTGCCAAGCCCCAGCATGGTCCAACTGTTTTAACTGGCTATAAGTTTAAGAGAGTTTGGCTCTTTTAAAATCTAGGTGCATCTATTGCTCGTTTTCCTTCCCAGTGCCAGATGCTGTTACTTGGAGTGCATGTTTCACTGGTGGACCCATAGCAAGAGAGTCACTGAGCAGGGAAAGGGGGAGATGGGCCAGCAGTGCTGGCGTGAGCACTCTCGACTCAAGAAAAGATTAGGGGGATGCTTCTTGGGAAACAAACTTTTTTCTTTGGAAAACGTAGGCAAACAAGGTGATTTATTCTACTATTCTATGGTCCTACAGGCTTTTGTTTAAATCCTAGTAGTGCATTTCAGACTGAATCCCCATAAGGAAAGTGGATAAGGATTGCTTTTGATTGTCTTGCTGTGGGAGACTGTATAAACTTACATTCTCTTTCAGAAACCTTGTTTAGGGAGGAGAAGGGGCTGGGGTTGGAGGTGGGAGCTGTGTCTGGAGATGAAATGAATTAAAAGGCTAATAGGTGCAAATATATTAAAATATGTCTCCAAAAGAGACACCTGCTATTCCATGAACTCCTTCACGTTCGCCCTGCAGTGTTAGGTGTTCCCCCAGGCAGAAAGACAAGGAGAAAAAGCTTATCAACCTGAGTGCGGTTAAATACAGTAAGCCTGAGAGCCCGTGGGCTTTGGTTAAAAGGAAAATATAGATTAAAACCTCTTAAGGTAATTACCTGTTTAGAAGGTTTCCATTCAAGCTAGAATCCTGTGCAGGGAGTGTTTGTAGCAGTCTGTTAGGGAAAGGGTGCAGTCAGTTACGGTTGAGTTTTGTTGGGAGAGCCTGTGGAAGAGCACTGCTTATTTCCTCCATGATACACTGAAAGGCATTTCCCTGGAAAGAGATTTTGTTCTGGTCACAGAACTACGGTTCATGGGAGAAACAAGGGATGGATGAAAAATTGTAAATGCCAGCCCTCAGAGCTGAGAAAAGATTCTTATCTCATCCAGTGCCTCTGTCTCAGCCCTGAGTAGAGGAAAGCTACCACATGAAAATGCTAGATCTTATTTGGTTATTTTTTCCATTTGTCTTTTTTATGTACTAGTGAAAGAGTAATTGTTAACTAGTACAACTGGGTGCTTTTTAACTAGTACAACTGGGTGAATATTTCCACTTAGAAATATCATGAGACACATATTCTTAATGTTTTGGACTGTGGTTTCTTTATTTTGAGTTTATGGGATGAGCGGTCAGGCCTGCTTATAATTCAGATTTAAATATCAGTGGGAAACAGAACACGCTCACGTCTACAATACTGAAGGCCACAGGAAATGTTCCTGTCCTCAGTGAGACCTCTGCAATCTCTGGGATCAGACTTATTTCCAAAACCACCTACTTAGCTTTGATAGGAACAGAAATGTACGGCAGAACAATTTAAACTAATAAATCAAGGCAATAAGCAAGAACACAGCATTCCTGGACGGCTTGATACCATCAGATGGAACTCTAGCATTAAATGTACATTGTCAGTTCCAATGCTTCCTCCATCTCCCTGGGGAAAAGGCCCTGGAATTACATGTATACACAAACATTCAGACACCAACAGGTGATACTAATGCAGTGCACGGGAGTTATTTCTCAGGTCTGCCTTAGGCACATTCTACCCTCTACTCATCCAAAACCACTAGAGATAGCATCGGGGAGTTTGACTTTTGAATACAGGGAATATGCCCTGTTTTGAAATGTAACATAGGATCAAAGCACAAGGTATTCTTGTTAAAATTGACATGGTTGCCCACATAGGCATGAAACTACGAGAAGTCCCTTTCTCTGTTTTTATTTCCTGTATCATACCCCTTTTCACACAAAAATTGCTACTTTGTGGGTTTCTTCCTCTATCTGTGTAACATCAATAAATTACACGTTATCACTCCTATCATCTAGTTATAAAGAGCCTTTCAAGATTTTTAATAGATGCACAATATTGCTACACTTACATTTTCACTGGTTAAGAACGTAAAAATAGCTGCTGTGAGATTACTCTTAATTTATACTACTTCTCTCTCGTGGGCTTTCAAGAAGAAGCATTTCACCACATGTCACAGACGGATACAGAGTATATACTGCACATCCCAGCCGGGCAGAGTTCCTTTCAGTCTTTAACACAGCAAAGCTGAAATGAGTAGGGGTTCTAAGATTTGTTTATCTCTTTTTCATAGGTGCAGTTAATTCCTCAAGGAGGTATTTGTGCTGACAAATTCTTAAATTCTCATTGTACTCTATTTCCTGAGTGGTAGATACATTAAGACTGGGATCTCATGTTATTTTAGCCTCATGAATGACTCCATGGACAATGAAAATAGCCACAAAAAAAATAAATGGGTGGCACAATGGCATCCCCTCTAGAAACAACAGCACTTGGTGTCCTCGGGAATTCAAATGCACAGCACCAGCCAGAACATGCTGCTGTGGTCTCCATGCGCCGGGATGCCAGCAGGCAAACAGCCTGATGCAAATGAAGTTCAGTGACATTCTGATGGCTTTCAACTAACTCTCACCCAGAGAGCAGATCAAACACCACATTTCTTGTGAACATGATTTTACTCTGCAACACCTCCTAGCACACTTTATAAACATTAGTAGGTGGTATTAAACAATCCCTTGGTTTTATGTTTCAGGTTCTCTCCCACTACCATGTTAAGGCTTCAGTTCAAAAAAAGGTTCAAGTGAAAGAGCTCCCTTTGTTCAGTCGTTCAGTGGAGAACAATGCAAGAATTGTTTTGGTTTTCTCTAATTTGAATACTGGTTTGGTCATACCTTGTTCTAAAGTTACTGATGGGGATCATAGCACAAAGATTACATGGCTACTCTTGTTTACACAGGTAAACAAAGGAGGAGAAAGTGACTATGGAAGCTTAGAGGAAAAGAGCAAAAAGCCCCAATGCTAAACAGATCATAGTGGTGAAAAGGAGCGGGAGGTGACCAAGTATGTTTTCACACCTGTAACTTTGGAGTTGTGTAGCTGCAACAAACCAGACCACTACAACACCAGTCAATGTTTCTCAGTGCATGGAAGGTGTCTCCCTACAGCACGCAAGGGACTAACTGCGAGAGAAGCTGCACAGCATTTTAACAACCCACAGTAGGACAAAAGGAGATGGAGATGCAGCTGCTTTAGTTTCCTTCAAGCAAGAGTCACCTGTCAAACACTGAAGTATTCCTCTGAAGACCATATTAGGGAAATGGCACATTTGGTTTAGTGTTCTCACCCAATTAAGACAGAGGAGATGACAGCAGTAGCACGTATGGTTAAGACATGAAATAACAATGATTGGCATGATTATGTTTGACATCCTTCAAGCAGATCGCAAAGTGACAGTTTTGGTATGTGCAACTTTGAGAAGAACAACTATTGAAAGGAAAAAAAGAAGAGGAAGTTAGTCAGAAAGGGTCTGAAAGGAAAAGATAAGGAAGCAAAATCCATAAGAACAGCAGGGAGGTGGCCTTAATAATACTTTAATAGAGTTCATATGCATATCCAAGGACAACAAAAGAAAAATGAGGAAGTAGAAAATGCTACAATGGTTAAATAACAAGGTATAAGAGTTCATTAAAGCTGAAAATTTATTCTTCCAAACATGGAAATCATGCCCAAGTGACATTAATAGAACTGAGCATAAACTGTAGCAGACTAGATGTAAAACAAAGATTAGGTAGGGTGAAGAAGAAATTTAAAGAAAAACTCACCAAAAACATAAAGAGAAATACTGTAATAAAACATGATTTAAACTATCAGACAGAGAAAGTTAACAGAACAATGATTGGTATCTACGAAGTGCTGCAGACTATGTGGATTGATAGATCAGGTAGGCAAGTAGTAGTGTCAGTGTGTTAACAAGACCACTATCTATGAAAGCAGTAAAGTAAGCAAGGACGTTACAGAAACTCTGCCTTGGAATTGACATTATTGGTTCATTTTCAGGATGGAGTATGATGGAAGGTAAGCCAGCTCAAGGGAAGGAGAGGAAAGCACTGCTCTGGAAGCTTATTAAAAAAACCAAACGGAACCAAACACAAACCTCACACACAAAAACAAACAAACAAAATCCCAAATACTGAAAAAAGTACTAGAACATCTTGATACATTGAACAGTGATAGATATTTGTACGTATCCATCAGTCCCTCACTTCATGAGTGAAGCAGCTGAAATATATACAGAAGAAGGATTTACTGATGACTATGAACATAAAGAACAGTAATTAAAATCTTGGAGGGGGCTGACTCTGAAGACAAGACAAAGTAAACTCAGAAAAAGACTGCAGACATCTTAATGAATAGTTAGAGTGTGTCTCTCACTGGCTGCAGCATGACTTACAAAGAGAAACACTACAGCATTACCAACTCAGTCATCTCAAGAATGGAAGCTATGGAACTGTAAAGAGCAGTAAGTCTTATCCTTTTCCCTGGTATTTAGAAAGGATAGATACACTGTAGAAATATCTTCAACATGTCCCCTGAAATCATCAGAGTTAGGAGCATGCACAGCAGTTTTAAACCAAAGCCGAGACCATGCATGTTATTACTGACAGTTCTCTAAATGGAGAGCAGTAAGAAAAGTACTGAACACCACAACCTAACAGCAAGACAGTATTACAGGGGCATCAAATAACAGAACCAACATTTAGGATAATTAGACAAATTTTCAATGTGCATCTATGTGTTACAATTATAAGTGACTTATGCATCAGTGAAAGTTGAGCTCCACAGTTGCTTCTGAAAACATGCTCACTGACTTTGTCACTGAAGTACCATATTCTATTAGCCATTTCTCAAGAGACAACAAGCCCGAGAGACCAACCTGACAAAACTCACTTAGTGCACTGATTAGAATATAGAGACCAGTTCCTACCAGTAGCACAACATTTTTCACTGCCAGTTCTTCAGTGTATTGTGATGGCTTTTTCAAGAGGCAGGGTGAGCTCAGCTTATAGTTTTGCATACTTGTACTTGTACCTACTTTTGTCTCTATATAATTCAAGCAACACATATCTGCCTCTATGAAAACACAAGTTATTCCTGACTGATACTTCTTTGATAATTTTACAACCAAAAATACAAGTGCACAGGACACAGAAATCACAACTATTAAAAAGAGAAGCAGTTACTAAACAAAATTTCAAATTTTCTGCAAGATGAAAGTATAATTAAGTGTTGTGACATCAGTATTTGAGAACTATGGATATCCTTGCTTTCAGTTTAGCTTTCTACAGAAAAGGCCTGTATCATTATTATTGTATCATCTAAAATAGATATCTAAACATACATAATTTCTTAGGTCACCAAAAACAACCTAAAAATATTCAGCATTAGCTAAGACATGCCATAGATAGATCAGCAAAAATACAGCTGAAATGACTATTGACATACTGTCTGACTCTCTAAACAAGGAAGCTGGTACAATCAGGATGCCTCCTATCTTCACTGAGAGGGAAGACTATTTGAAAGCTCCAGAGCAGTTCCTAGGGAATCACAGCCACAAAATTCCAGGGAGAGGGGGAAGATCATCAGGGCACGTAACCATTCCCTTCCTGCCACAGAACCTCGAAGAGAAACACAGGAAACCTAAAAGGTAAAGATGAAGCCAAACCACTTTCAGATCTACCCAGCCTCTATACTAGCCCCAAGCAAACTGAACTGGCAGATTCATGGGAAGGGAATGGTGGGTCCCTCTAGCTGCCCAAGAAAATGGAACCCCAGAGTTTCCATATTCACTCTCAATGCTCTGTGGAGTTCAGGAATCTTGTGAGGTTCCCACTTTGTCATTCCCTGTCATACTGGAAGGCTAAGCTACAAAAATCAGCACTTTGAAGGGAAAAAAGCAAATACTCTGCTTCAATGTTCCTGTCCCGTGAAAGCTGAAAAATGCTGGAATTGGACCAAGTCAGCCATGGTACTTGAGCATGTAGGGGCAAAGAGTTCAGATGTGGTCTATCACTGACAATGTTTATAAAGTGCATTCTATTTCATGCAAAAAACCACCCCCGTCCCTTGCTAAAACAAAACTTCAGAAAGTCCTCCCTTATTTCGACAACCTGCCAATGATTGTTTAACAGATTTAAAAAAATATATTCACGCCTTACTTTTCTTCTCAACTCATTCCTTACCAGAATCTCAGGTCTCTGCAAGAATTCTGTGTTCTCTAAAATCACAAATATTGCTTCAGAAGTTTTTCCAGTGATTGTCCAACCTGCCTCTCAGTCCCATGGAAACTCTTTGCAAAGATGTTGCTTTTGTCTTGTCTGGAACAAATTCCTTCACAGATGGACCATCCAATGTCTAAGAATAACTCTTTTAACTATCAATAGAGACAAAGAGATTCAGTTGCACTGTTCCCGTGGGATTCCTTTGAGTTTGGACACATCTGTTAAGATGCATACATCAGAGCCTGAATGAAGTTTTTGTCTGATTGTATCTTTGAGAACTCATGAAAGTTTCTGCCAAAATGATCTTATCTCTTGGCACACTTGCAAAACATATACAGTTATAGATGCTTTCTGAAAGGCTCCTGAAATAAGTGGCCTATGCAGACCAAACCAATTTAAAGACAGCCAGGTCCTGATGACCTCCTTTCTCTCACTGAAATCTTTAGAAACTTTACCTGAGGCTGCTCAGCCTTTGAACTACAACCTTATTATGCACTTTATGCATTCTCTATCCATAAGCAAGGAAATATGTGAAAAAATATGAATAGAACAAATCTCATTGCTTTCCTTTGCTTTTTTATGACCTTTCCAGAACCTGTGCTTGTCCTTGCACGAGCACCTTTCTTCTGGGCAAGCAGACAGATCTGTTTGTGACAGCTGAGTAGCTAGAGGTGTAACTCAGCTGGAGTTCTATCAGCTCACTGTATCACTTAATTCCAAATTAATTCAAAGTGGTGTTTTTTATCTGCCAAGCCCTCCATGAAAACAGTTACCTCAGGAAGCACCTCTTCCTCTAACTTGTTTCTCCAACTGTATTGCGCTTCCCAAGACTAAAAGAGATGGGACTGGACACAGTGCATCCTATGTTCTGGATTTAGCTTCAAAGATTCATCTGTGTTGGAAATAGTGTTCAAACCCAGAAATCTAGGACCCAGTCCTACAAATTTGAGGAATAACACAATTTCATTTGGAATAAGTGGCACCAGAAGTAGCATGTAGCATATATCATGCTACAGAATGAAACCCTACATTATGGTGTGCATCACATATGACTTTACCCAGGTTTTTTTTTTTTTTTTTTTTTTGCTAAGTATTCATATCAGTAAGACTGGCATTCAGACTATTGCTTTAGGCTTTCTTCACCTCTGCCTTTTACAGCTGAGGAGCAGATGGCTATCACAGAGTTTTTATTTCCTTTGCTTGGAAAAAAAATTTGATCTGAATCATTCCAAAAGCACCCTGATATTTTAAAGTAGATTGGCTTCTGAACATTTTTCATAATAATAAATATGCGGTGTTGTTTTCTGCCAAGCATTAGTGACTGTGCATGCAAAATGGTCACTGAAGATTTCAAACTGATTTGAATAGGTGGTCCATAAAATCCAAGCCTTTTTTTCCCCCCATATACATAAATGAGGCCTTATGAAACCATCTGTACATCTGTGCATTTTTCCAAGAATTGATATACCCTACCATGCTGACCCTTTCTGGGTGTTTCTGGTATTTTCAGTGAAAATTCCTCCCAAACTTCCTGTCGAACCTCAGTTTTAAAGTATTTTTGTATTATTTGCCATCCACGAGAAAACCCCCCAGCAGAATGAAGAACGTCCTTTGAAAATGAAGTATGTGCCCAGCTGTGGGGGTACAGGCAGAAGGATGGTCTGGGCAAGGGAAGAGAAGCAATGTTGTGCTGTCTAAAGGTAGAGGGAAGGACAGAAAGTCTTGCTGGCCCAAAGAAGAAAAGCATCACCATGGGTCCAAAAGTTGAGAGGAAGAAAGATGTGGCAATGTAGCTCTGAGGGGAGAGGAAGAGAAGGACAAAGAAAGAGATTCTAGAGTGAGAGGAAAGAATCTACCCAAAAGACAGGGCACATCAGAGGTACAGAGAAAGCATTTGTAACTGCAGAGAAACCCATTTCTAATGCTGGGAGCCACAAAAATCAATCTTTTGTGTCCATGAACATATTCCAGCACTAAGGATTGAGGCAATATTAAAAAAAGAATACCACAAAACATGGTAGAAAGCTACAGTAAATATGCAGTAAACATTCATCATGCCTCATTTTAGTTCATGTGGGTTCTTGCTGTTTTGCAAGGCCATGCCAAACACTAATTATAGTCATACCACCCCTAGCAAATACAGCCTGATAAAGGTCATAACCCATCAAACAATTATGAGATTTTCTATTGGTTTCAAAGTACATGGAATCAGCTTTTTTTTTTTTTTTTTTCAAGAGAGATCAATACCACAAGAGGTCTTACTATTTCCTGAATTTTTGCAAGACTCTAGCTATATTTTGGGAACTAAATTTCAACAATTTACAAGCTAGGACAATGTTAATGTTGAAATTGCTATTAAACCCATTTTCTGACAAAAAAATCCCCCACACTTTCAGTGTGAAAGGAACATCTAACCTGGGCTGGCAGTTTACTTCTATTTATAGAATAATACAGTTGTTCAGGTTGGAAAAGGCCTTTGACATCATCTGGAAGGTGACTTGGGGACACTAAAAACTTAGGGGTCTAAAAGACACTGTGCACGGAACAGGTAGAACATGAAGAGCTGCAGGCTCTACCTTCCCCTGCTGCCCTCTGCCAATATTCCTCACCCTGAACTTGGCCACCTCAGAAAGCAAAAGCAGGAGCTCATTCTCCAAGTTCCCTACAATCCCTGCTGGCCCCTGTCCTAAGGTTGCTTTCATGGGTTTCCATTTGTACTGTCAAAAAAATCAGTGTGAGGTTTCAAATCCCATTTACTAATGAACTCTTTCATCTTTGTGAATGGGATAAAGGGATTCTTTGTTTGAAAATAAGGATTATTTTTTTCTTGTTGTTCTGCTCATTTTTTGCATCTTTTCACAAGCTTTTTGTTTTCAGAAAACATTACAAGACAAAACTGCACCCCAGTTTTAACAAAGAGCCTGATATCTCAAATTTGAAAAGAATTCTTGTATATACTAAATTGCATGCTGCCTGCTGTTCAATTGTTTCACACCTCTTTCTTCTCCCCAAATCACCAGGTGAGATTTAGGAAAGTCTCCCCGATGTTTACCAGCTCTATTAAAATCAAGATCTCTAGCAGAAGCTCATAATGAATAAAGTCAGAAGCCAACAGGAATGAATTGCAGCTAAAGTGATTTTGATAGTGATGATCCCTATAACCCGACTGCTTCCAAGCTTGGCCCTGAGGCAGGATTTTTAAATTAAAGAAAGAAAAAGATACACATACTTTTTAATCTGATTTTTTTATTGTCATGCCCTGATTTTTTTTACAGGCTTTTGCAAAGTCTGGTTGGCTTCCAAGCTGTTGAAACCTGGTGTCATCATCTTCTCCTTTTGCCCCCCTCTTGTAAATTTACAACACTCTAAACCACTGCACAAGACGTAAACTATATATTCTAAAACTAGTGAGTGATGAGATTCACATTACCCTGCACATTCTTGCCCAAGAGACTTCCAGGCAAGGACCTCAGTGAAATGACAATGTTTTGAAGAGCTGGTGAGGTAAGGTGACTTTCCAAAATCCAGTTTTAATAATCCCCTCCCTTATTTTTGTATTTTTTGGCAAAATAGAGAAGAACATTTTCTAAAGGGCAATTAACCCATGCTGAGTAATCTGAAAATGAATGCCCTCAAAACAAGGGCCTTAAAGCTGGTACAACCACACAGGTCTACAAAGATTTTCCAGACTCTCACAGACTGATCCTCTCCACAAAACACTCCTCTTTCTTCATGGAAACTTTACAATCCTGGGCTGCAGAGCCAAGCACATGTTTTCAGCACAGACTGAAACCCCCCAGTCAGGAGATATGGCTGGGTAATGAGAAGCTTGTGACTACCTGGAGAGGAGCAACAGTTCTAGTTGGACAGGGACATGCTTGAGGGGTCTTTCCCTTTTTAATTTGTAATAAGCAGCAACCTGACCTAACAACACACTCTCAGCTTTTTCTGGCTGATTGCATTATCACACCCTTAACACAAAAATGTTTTGCTTTAGGATGTAATTCCCAAAGAAGGGAAAAGGTAAGCCCTGAAGAGGTCCTGTTTATGACATTATGGGAAGAGCATCCAACTGGAAAATGTGGTGCAAAGTAAGGGAGGTGTTTGCAAGAACCCCAGCAGCATGTTGGTGTACTCACAATCAGATGACCCTGTGTGTGCGTGCAGGTTTGTTGGTGAACGTGGAGAGTGGATGAGGGCCGGGCTCAGAGAAGGAACAGCTTCAAGGTTCAGGCAGGGAAGGCCCGGCTTGGCGCTGCATGCACCCGTCTGAGTAATCTCATTCTCCTCAGACGCCTTCTGGTTTTCAGCTGTCTTGGGTTTCTTCCTGAAAATAAACAAAGAGACCTTTGAAGGGACTGACTGCATATTTGGGAAAAGGCATTTTTAGAATCTGTTAAAGATAACTTTCTTCCCCCACCACCACCCCCCTCTCGCTTCTCTTTTCCCTTACTGGGAAGGACGCAGAGAAGACTTTCCTCCATACTTCTTGTTTGGAAACAAGCTGCTCCTTGTTTTGACTCTGATGCAATGGCCCTGAGACTGTGTTACAGCAAATAGGCCAAGCACGAAGCTCCTTATTCTGCCCCTACTGATGACATATAAAATGAAACTCATCCCAGTAGTTTAGACAGCCAGAACGCCGTTTGACAAATATTAACCAAGGCTGTAGCATTCTGAATAGAGAGAGTTATACAGAAATATAATAGAATTGTCTGAAAAGCAAACAAATATGCAAGTTTCCAGTTCAAAGCTAATCAGTGCAGAGACTTGCTTTGTAGGGAAAAGCACTGAGGCAATTTTGAGATGCAGAGGTCATCTAAGTAAAGCATTAAGACTTGGAACCTGAAACAACTGCCTATGAGCACTGAGCACACGATCTCTCAACACCTCTCTCCATCCAGAACCTCCAAGGAATTAAGCCTCAGTGGTACATTAAGCAGGGAGTTAGTCACCACCTTAGCTTCACGGCTGGAGAAGGCGAGGCACGGGCGAAGTGGCAGCTTTTGAACCACACCGCGAGCGCTCCGAACAGGGCAGCGAGCACCCGCCTCACTGTCCTCCCTCCGCTACACAGGTGCAGGTGCTCCCTCTGTGCTCCCCGAGCCAGGGAGCTGCGCCGCCAGCTCGGGATGCAGCCTCCGGAGGGGACAGTGCTGCGCCGGGCCAGGATGCGGCTGAGGCACCCGGCAAACATCGGCTGCTACTGCCGCATGCCGGGGGGAGAACCGCGGTCACTCGCAGGAGCGCAGCAGGAGCCGGGCAGGCTGGAGCCATGCCGCTGGAACCCGTTATCTCCTGCCGACCGCCGAGCAGTGCCGGGGCACACCGGGCGCACGTCCTGCCTCCTGGCAGAGCCCTTTCCACAGGCCGGGACTCTCCTCATGGAGGGCCAGGGCGGGAGCCCCTTCTCCCCGCACGCCTTTGCCCTCCTGCGTCCCACCCGGGACACGGGGTTTGAGAGCTGCGCCGGCCTCTCCATTCCTAAAGCCATCGTACAGCGCGGAAAGCGCCGGTCCCGCGGGGGGCGAGGAGGGGCAGAGCGGGCCGGCCGCTTACATAAAGGCCTTATATAAGGGCGGCACGCCCGGCCGGGGGCAGGGCCCGGCCCGCCGCCATTGCCTGCGGCCGCCGCCGGGAGGCAGCACCCGCACGGCCCCGCACGGCCCGGCCCGAGGAGCCGAGCGGGGAAGAAAATTAGAATAAAAATACAAGTTAAACGGGCCAGAAAGAAAGAAAACAAGTCCTTTCCCCACCCTTCCTCCCGCAAGGCCCCCCCAGGAGGTGGTGGGCGCGGAAGGGATGCTTTGGATCGGCCGAGGGCCAGCAAGAGGCGCCCGGTGGCAGCTGGCCGGGGCTTCGGGGTGCGGCCGGGGAGCTGAGCTGAGCTGAGCTCTGCAGGTGAACCACGGCCAGCGAGGGGGTCACACTGATAACCCCGCGGCTTCTGGCAGCACTGGTGCGTTTTGGATTAGCGGGACTACAATCTCCACACCACGGGATGGGCGGATGGTATTGCTGCTGTAGGCTATAGCTTGTACGTGGGCATATGTATTTTAAAGTACATGGACTGCATATGTTTTGTTTGTAACAGTCCACATGAATCTTTGGCATGATCCAAATGAATTCTAGCACACTTTCACACACCTCATTTCCAGTGCCCAGGACATTCCCATGTGCAGCCAGCATACACTGGGGACGGCAGGAAATCTGTGCATAAACCGGTGGGTTTTTACAGCATTGCTACCCAGGCAGCTTTCAGATAGCACACCTTTTTGGCCAGGGAACAAAGGCTGTACATAGGCTTGGACTGTGGATGCACTTGTACCCAGGAGCTGAACTGCTGTATTTAAGGTCTGTTTTAAGCTCAGAGTTAGCCCAAGTTACATGCTTGGAATACAGCCTCTGACTCCAGGTCTATCCACACACAAAGCCGCCTACCCTGGGCAGAAGACTGCTGTTATTTGCAGAGTGGGGGCTTCGTCTGAGCAAACAAGACTTGTCAGTCAACTAGCACAGCTATAGTTCTGTTAAATCAAGCACTGACTGATGTTTCATCCTGTGGCTGATCCTGCCTGTGCCTCCCAGTCCTTCAAAACTCATTAGAGGGACAGATTAAAAAACACTATAGCAACAGGTAGTGACACCAAGAAGGCTGTACAAAGCATCCCCTGCTTCTTCCTATCCAAACCCACATTTTTTCTACTTTGCTCCTAAGGCTGACACTGTGTTGTCAAGATGCTCTTGTGTCATCATTTTTCCACACTGCAGTCCTGCAGCTCAGTGACTTTTGCTCGCTAGGATAGTAAGAATATAGCAGTGGTGCTGACCGGCACTGGAGATGACACCTCTCCACAGCAGTTCATTTCTCTCACTGTTCAGACATGGGCTGCATGTCACTACCACCTGAAAGGAATGCAGGCTTCTACAGGAGGGAAGCTAAGGAAGCAGCAAAGTCAGCTAAGGATCTAAAGAAAGCTTTTCAGAAAAGAAAAATCCTGGGGACACTGTGATCAAAACTGCCTCTGAAGAAACCCAAACAAAGTTCTCCAGTCTGCAATGTCCAGCTACTGTTACCAGCAATGGCAAAGCTACAGCAATCCTGCTGTTACTGTAAGTATATTGCTATTCTTTTGTTCTACCTTATCACCCATACAGAAAGCTCCTATTGCCATGATCTTCACCTATATATTCTAATTAAATATTCTTACATTCTCTTACATAGTCTACTTCTATTGCTATCTTTTTGCTATAAGTCTTCACAGGGAGAGTTGTTAAGTACTCAATCAGGTTATGGCATCTCCATCCTTGGAGATTTTCCAAACTTAATTGAACAAGGCCCTGAATAACCTAATCCAGCTTGGAAGTCAGCTCCGCTCTGAGCAGGGAATTGGACTACAGACCTCCAGAGGACCCTTCCAACCTAATTTTTTTTATGATTGCACACTACTTCTATGAACACTTCCATCAGCAAGCTCTCTAATATATCTCCATGTTCCAGAAGGTAAAAATGGCACATTAACTTTGGAAAACTGTGAATTCTTATAGCAATGTCAAAAACCCTGAAAGAATAAGGGTAGGAGCAAGAATGAAACAAGTAATAAATATTGTTTGTGGAACCTTCCCAAATTACTCCTATGTATGTCCCATCTCTGGACTTCAATGATTAGCAATCCTATGTGATTATTTCAGTAGTAAGGGTCAGTTTACCTTGCTGCTTTAGTTCTTATGACTACATTCTTCTCTACATACTGATCTTGGGAAAGAGCTGTTTGCTATTTACTTGTTAGTAAGGGCAATAATTGCCATGTTTGGAATGCAAAAGATTTGGGAATGTGCTCTTGGAGCAAGGGGCTCCGTTCGATCTCTGGTTATCTCCTTCTCTACACATACCTGTGGTGCATTACAAGTCCTTTCCAATACTGAACTCATTCTTAACATTATCAGAAGGCCATCATCATCCTTGCTCCTTGTGAAGAATGGCAGAAGGGGAATACAGCAAAGAGATGGCACTTTCATACATGGACTTGATGCATAGAATCCCACAAGCTGGGAACAGAAAAGATACTGACTTTCAAAATTTAGAGGGTCCCTGCAGAATTTATATTTGCTACTGATTTACAAGAGATTTATCAAGTTTATTTCTAAATATCCTACCTACTCTATCACTTCAAATTTTCTATTCTATGTCCACGTACTTTCCTTTTGTTGGTATTCACTTTTAGCATTCCCTCAGATTTATTGTGTTATTTTTCATTATGTTAATTTACACCACTTAAAATATATTACCTTCTTTCTTCATTGTATGCTCTCTTACCTAACAGTACGTAACAGTAGGCTGATTGCCTCCCCTGTCTTTCCTGAACCGAACTGTGTGTATCAGTGCTTGTCAGCTCATGTGTAAAGCAAAATGTACAATCGCTGCCATCATTTTATTTCTGTTTTCTGTCAGCATCCTCATTGCACTGAGGCATTTGCTCCTTTCCATGTACCTTAACGCTGCACTATCATAGAACAAGATCTCAAATGGTGGCCAGCTCACAATGATGCAGCGGCTGCAATGATCTGGGCACTGACTGTAAACCAGAATTGGCTCATTTCTGTTTCATTTGAAGGCAGAATGGGTAATATTTTGGATGTCCTAACCTCAAAGCTATCTAGAAACTAATTACTACCTCTGAGCTTTGGAATGCCTTTAAAACCCCTGCCACACTTCCCCTTTCTTGCTGCCACTCTTGCATACAACTTTCTCTCCCTCAACCCTCCACTTGCTCTCCACAGTTGATATCTTTGCATGTACCTCCCTTGCAACCATTACTTGACTTTGGAATGAATTTCCCCTGGATGAGTTAACACGTTCTCACAGTGGGGCCAGCAAACCAGGTCCCTGTCAAAAATAGACAGTATACGTTGTACTTCTCACACAGCAGCTACAACTAATGCTTGAACCTTCCCTTACAAGGGGAATAGCTCTCTGTCCTGCAGAGACATCAGGTTAGCACTGAACAAATTAGCTCAGGTATAGGAACCGGTGTAGCTGTGCAGAGCCCACAGCAGCATCCTGGCTCTCAGGGGAAGCTATGATAATGTGACTGCATGAGAATAATACTACATAATGAACAATAATGAGGCAGTTTTCAGCCTCTGAATACAGGGAGGGCTGGGTCACCAACCAGACCTTTGTTTGTCGCATATTAAGCAGCACAGAGGGAACATGCCACAGGGTTGCTGATGTTGTTCTAAGTGCTGCTGCTGGCTGAGTCTGCCCACCCATGTTCCAGGCATTATTTCGCCTCTTCACAGCTATGGCATCACCTTATACTAAGTGCCCTCAGGTCAGAGATGCCTGTAGCGTCCAAGCACTGCACTTAACTCACTGGTGCACAGTTAGTTTGCAACCTTAGTAATTCACAGAGGCTGTATAGAATTGAAAAAAAAAAAACCCAAAAAAACCCAACAAAAAACAAAACCTCTAGCTTTTCAAATCCTAAAAATAAGAGTGTGAAAATAGTTCACGTCTGATTTTAAGCAATATTTTCCCTGAGTGTTCTGCTGCACATTCTTCCTCTGCCTGTGTGCGACTAACACAGCTCCTGATATCAGTGCTTATCACTGCCAGTGTTGTGTCTCTTCCAGACATGACATTGACAATACATATTTAGAAACTGACAAAGTAAAGAGAGAGAGATGAGTACAATCACTGAATATAAAAAAATAGGCCTGAAAGAACAACAAAAACCCACTAAAATCTGCCCAGAGACCTCACCCCAAAATTCAGGGCACACTGAATGCCAGAGCTGAGGGTGAAGCTTCCCAAGACAAGCTCCCTTTAAACCACCTGAACCATCACAGTTTTCCTGCCAGAAGTGTTGCTTCCGTAGTTAAAAGTCCTGCACAGTCTGACTGCCTGAATATTCACACAGCTTCTCTGATGATTTTGCAGCCACATTGATCTTCATGCTGTTGCAGCTACATGACTGGCAGTTTGTTTAAAATCTCTGATTGCAAGTTTGTGTCATACAATGGAAAACACAAACTCCTGAAAACATCGCCATAAAATGTAATATGAAAGAGAAATCCCAGCAGAACACTGCAAAGCAAGAATGGGAGGCACGGAGAACTGACAAGAGAGACCCAGTGTTCTAGTGCAATAAAAGCCTGGAAAATTTAATCAACACAGAAAAGTAAAATAAACTCCAAAATCCCTTACAGGAGACTGATTAACATAATTAAATTAAACTCAGAGATTAAGTTAAAGTAAGATTGAAATTTGCTGGGTCCTTTTCAGGCCTGAGGCAGAGTTTATATGGCCCAAAATTTGTCCATTTATTCCATCTAAACCACAAGTCTCATGAGAGTTGGGTCCTGACTACAGAGCTTGCCTGACTTGTAACATCAGAGCATCTCAGCTATGCTAACACTGTGACAATACTGACAATTACTGAGAATTGATCAAAAGAATTCAAAACTATTATATTTATGGGAGCAAAAGTACAAATATCAGGCAAATGGTCATTTCAGAGCATAATAAAACCACAGTGCAAAGTCAGAATTCTCTCAGGCAACTTTACCTATGTAATCCAGCCAAATCTACCAAATCGTAATGGCCTTAAGTCTTAAATGTCTCAGGGCCCAGAAAGAACAGTGTAAACCTTTAGGAAGTTGCAGTAGATTCCATCTGTATTGCCTGAAACACCAGTGAGAGGAAAGGTGTCTCATTAAAAAGTAATAAAAATAAAAAAGAAGATAAACACTGCAAAGACAAACATGGATGAACCAACTAGAACAGCACGAACTAGAGCAATAAGTAGGGAGAACCTGCCAAAGTAAAAAATACAAGCAGATCAAACCAGCCATTGCTGAACTATGCTGTGAGGCTATGACTTAAATATTTAACAGTTTTTTACTGACATACTTTTTGCCCACATATTTCCTTGCAAATTTCAAAAGCAAAACTTAGTTTACCCTCATCAGTAAGGCTCACAGGTGCTGCAGTTTGTTTTTGTTTTTGTAAGATGTCTTTTTTTTTGCTGAACAAGAAGTCTTTTATAAGAGATAAAATATACTTACAGTGGTTTCCAAATGGTATCACTCTTCAGGTAAATTACTCCAAGCCTTGGACCTAGTGCAGACGTTCATTGGGGCAGGGAACAGAGAGAGGCTGTGTCTGTACCAGGAAGAATCAAAAGGAAAGGTCAGAGGGAAATAATAATTATTTACTGAGAGCAAGAAAACTTGCTACAACTCTAACTGGCATTCTGTGCTGTGAGTACAGCTGGCTGCAGCCTGGTAGTGCTGAATTCCTGCTTCAATCCCTCCAGCCCTGGCTGCAAACGACTACAGAGTCAGTCCCCAGTTACCCCAGTCTGCCCATGCAACCGAATCTGGTGAAGCAAGGAGGAGAGGGAGGATTAGCCACCCAAGTGCTATCAGCAGGATTCCTTCTGAGAAGTCGCTCACTCCAATGGCATGAGTATGGAGCACTGATGGAGAGCTAGCACAGACTTGGCACTCAAGTGCATCTCATCAGAACGACAAGGCCAGTCCTGTTCTGAGCAGCAACAAACACTTCCTCAGGACTGAAAGGCAGGAAAAGGAAGGAAAGAATCCTCCTTCGTGTCTTTTGCTGTCTTTACATCACAAAAAGCACGGTTCATATCAAAGCAGAAACCCCACTTTTCTCTCATCGGCCACCTGGTCTACCGCAGTGACACCAGGGAAGTAACTTATTGCCAGCCTTGTAGGAAAGGTTCAGCTCAGCAGCAGTTTTATCTCTGAAATCTTCTGAGCTAAAGAGATAGTTGGAACCAATGGACTGAGATGGGAAGGGATCCACAGAAAAACCTCTGCTCCAATATTTATTAGATGGTGATTTCACCATTCAAATCTAAGTTTTTAGGAGTATTTACATTTTTGGGGGACTTGAATCCCTCTCTAGACTGAGAACTCCTTCTTTGCTAGCTTCTTATTATCCTTTGGTGGCTCACTGTGGGTATGTTGGGAATATTGAAGTTGACACCCAGGGACAGTATTAAATCCTGCTCACTTCACTTATGCAAAGAACTCTTGAGACACCAGCATATTCAGTCCTGTCCACAGTAAAGCCACTGGTGCCACTTTCATGAAAAAATTTTCTTGCCTACTCTGAGCAGAACAGAAAAGCAAATATTTGTTTTATCAAAGAAATCAAGAAGGTGAATGAAAAATAGTAAGAGATGTAATTGTTATTTCACAGGTAGCTAATGTCACTGTGCAAGTTGGAATTTATGTCTGAAAATGCAACACAAAAACCCCCCACTGTTCATGCAGCAGGAACACTCCAATGAGCACCAACAGACACAATGAGGGATTTTAGATGACACTGCAATAATGTACTTCACAAAATATACATTCAGTTTTATGTTCAATTCACACATTTTGTAATGCTGATGTTTCTTAGTGACTGAGATATACACTAAATTCTGATTTCAACAGGCTACATGAAACCTGGCAGCTACATTTTACAGGGGCTCAAGCAAACATTTTCTTTGATTCCAGTTTTTTTTTTAGGTTCTCCCCTCTTGGAGTCTGCTTTGAATTGCAAATTAAGTAAATTCAAACACAGACACACAAAATCCACAACTTAGCCTGACCTCTGAGTTTCACTATGGCTTGGGAGAGGAACCACATGCATCAGGTTAGTTCGAAAGAATTACATAAAATAGTGACACTTTTGACCAGAACCAAGGATTGAATTTCAAAGGTGCAGTAATGCCCAAGGATCCTGTAGATTTAAGTCCTAACACTCAGCATGGCTTACTTTCAAGCTCTCCTTCCCACCTCCATATACGCCCCACCTGTTCTGTTAATGCTGACCTTGCTTCTTGCATCCAATTTGCACACATCAGTCTTTCTTTTATCTGGCTATTGCTCACCTTTTTAAGGCATAAATCCCACGTGCCTTAGAGACTGCCTAGTATTTCAGATAATGTGCATTTTTAACTTGTACTGGTAGGAGAAAAATCACAGGATCGGGTCTTTAGTCTTTACTTCAGCAGAACTCCTGCTCACTTCACTCCTAATTTCACACAAGAGAAGCCTAAGAACTGCATGTACTAATCCTGCATATTTTGTCACCTCTCTTTTTGTGTCATTATTGCTCTTCCAATCTCTGGGATCCCAATCCAAGTGGCTCTCTCTTGTAGCACTGCCTAGCACTCAATCTGGCTTCCCATCAAGGGTCAGGCAGACAAGTTGTTAGAGATGGGCTGTTGGAAGTTCTCTACAAAATCTGGGCTCAAAAATCTCTGTGAAAGGCAATACTTAAAATATCTTCATTTTTCTCCATGTTTTTTGCTATGGCCTGGGAAGATATCTCTCTTTCTTCCAGTGTGATGAGCATAAAGCACTGAGATCCTCAGCAGTTGTTAGGCACTTTTTAAGTACATAAAATCAACAAAGCTGATGGTACTTCTTAAAACACTGGTATTGCAACAGAGAATGAAATACTCAAAATTTTGTAAAAGACTTAATTTAACTTTGGAAAAATTAGAGGAAAAAGATCTTCAACCATAAGAAGATTGGGCAAAAAGAGAGACAAGCAGGACAACGGAGGAATGGGATGTGTGACATTGGGTTAAGTAGCTTCTCCCCTGTCTACCTGGGCTCTTCTATCCAGGAAAGGAAAGCATTACATTTCTGTTCCATGGGGTACTGTGTGCTTAATTAAGATTTTGGAGGATAAATGTTCTGCATGAATGCATTCCAGAAATGCAGACTTTATTACTTAAATATTCCCACTAATGATAGTAACTTGGGCATTTTATATATGCTCACTTTTATTCCACCTTGCTCTTTCCAAGTTTTATCTGGTAATTTAGAGGGTGTGAGGAACATTAATTGTATCAGTGTTTTTATTAAGGAAGGTCCATTTTATGAGAGTAGTGATGTACTACAGATTGTGATTTAAGATGTACATTTTAGGTCACTTTTATACTGACTTCAGTGCAGTTGCAATGGGCATAAAGTCAGGAGAAAATGCGGTGCTTTACATAATAATGCTGATGATTAATGGGCTCCTGGACCATAACTCTATATTCTGAGGCACTGATCCTCCTTCTCCGCCCTGAAATTTGTGTCTTGACCCTTTCATCTCTTGTTAGCTACCTTTCCAGGGCTGTTCATTAATCAGCACCATTGATCTGATGTGGTCTGTCATATTGTATTACCTAAAACACACAGAAGCAAGCATTAGCCTGACTCTGCTCTTTACACAACACACCATCATATTTCCTTTACAGATGACTTAAATATGATAAACATCAACTTACTGCTGTGGCTTGGTCCTGAAACTGGCTTTTTCTAGATTAGTTCCCTGCAGAATATTTCTGTCTCTCCCCCTGGATGTACTTTTGTCTGCTCAGAGACACCATCAAACACATTCAGTATTCCCTGCTTGTTAGGAGCACTCCTATGTCTGACCAGCAAGGGACAATCAGCAAAATAGCTCTTTCTCTTTGCTTGAGACCTGGTACCACAATCTTCTCTTACTTTTTTTTAGAGATTCCCAATCAAGCAGACTCAAGTTTTTAGTTAATTGCTATTTATTTTATTCTTGCAACAGTCTTTTCCCTGATATCATCAGAATGCTTCCTTCTACCTTTCCTCTGATCCCTGGTAATGAAAAAATTAAAATATGAGCTTCTTGTGTGCTTATTTCTGATTACTCTTATTTACTGTGCTGGAACAGTGCTGTCTATCATGAGGCAATGGAAAGTAACTTGCTAGTGCCTCGGAAGTTAGCACGTCTGCTCTTAATGCACATATTGTACAACTCTCTTGAGTCAGGTGGGTTGAGTTTTAATTGATGCTTTCACAGTCATGATATATTTTCAGACTGGGCTCTCTAGCCTAAATTAAATTCTTTTTGGCCACTTTTTCTCTCTGGGAATAGCATTTTGGATTAAATTCTTAAAGCCACAACAAGGAGGAGATGAAAACAGCAGTGTTAGCCATCAACAAACACTATTCAAGAATCAACTTCCTGCATAAAGTGGGTTATTCCAGATATATTTTACTGTTTATAAGGAGAAAGTACATTGTCTGACTAAGACTGACTATGGCATTTACATTGTGTGAACAAGGTTAGGCCATTGGCTATCTATAGGTAGATATCCAACCCCAATGTCTTAGAGATCAAGACAGACTGAGATACAAAAGCCACTGTTCCAGCAGAGGCCAAAACTTGTGCCAAAAAACCAACAAAAATTTAGTAACACAGGACATGTTATGAGAAGGCCATAAGCATGGATTTTCCACAGTAGTCAGGGCTTCATTTCCAAGAGGAAATGGCTAATTTCTGTATTCTACTGGGAACCCTGTATGTCCACTATCAGTATGGCCTAAAAATCAGAAACCAATTTGTTAATGGATTAGACATTTACAGAAAGACTGTTTAAAGAAGCTGGACTGCTCTAGCCTGGTAAAGGCCAATTTCCCACAGGGACATGTTTGCAATAGCACTTGAGAAAAAAAATCTCTCCCTGAAGTCCCAGAGGTACTTACTGAAATCCAGAATAGCAGGAAAGTCTACATTATAGGAAAGTCTACATTATGTTCCCACTTTTTCTCTCACAGGCCTTTCTCTCACATTACTTGTCTGCATCTGTTTCTTATCCCCTTCTTTCAGGGCCTTTTATCTGATACTATAGAATTTCACTGCTCTTAAGTTGCAATTCTTAAGTTTGATTTTGGCACTTGGAATAGGCATTTTTGAGGTCTCACTTTTGTCTGTTGATTCTTCTGATATTTCTTTCTACTTGCAAGCAGTATTCTCAGTGTAACAGCTAACCATGCCTAAGAGTTCAGGTTAAAAAGGATGACTCTTCTCCTTCTGACTTTCCGCTTCCCATGCCAAATCCACTCCTACCTGGGGCAGTGGTACAAAGCCTCAGCCCAGAACATTCTCTCTCATTTAAGATCTAACTCTGAGTGCTGCCTATTTTCCACTAATGAAGATCTCATCATGCTCAGCATGTTGGGTTTGTAAATTTCACACCTGCAGGTGTGGCAGGTGCCCAAGCAGAACGTGTGCTGCTCTCTTGGCTGTTCCTTGCAGGGGGCGGAGCAGGATAAAACCATGCTTGGCAATGTTAAGCAACTGTTTGGACTTTGCACACCTGATTTGAAATGAAAATAACTTCTACTTGGAAGAGGAAACTAAATGTAAGTAACTGGTAGGCCTAATCAGAGCAGGAGCAGGTCACCAAAAGCCCTAATGTAACATTCAGCTAATGGTTTAAATGGATACAAAAATCTGTGATGCCAGACTGGACCATAGCAGTATGTCAGAACACTTTTCACATGTGATAACATGAAGAAACAGTATTGTACACATACATAGATTTATACATATAAGTAACCCTATATTTATGTATGTATGTAGAGCTTTATGCATGATCATTATTTTAAAATTATCTTATTCTGGCAAAACATTGCTGGGTATAAAACAGGGAATTCTGTGTATTCCTGCTATGGAGCCTTCACAGTTGTATCTGAATGCTGAGTGAAACCACGTAATTTTCAAAGCAGTTCATTAAAGTGAGGTGTGACTGAGGCAAACAGATAATGTCCTAATTTTGTGAATGTTGGTGTGGAATATGGAGTAAATCATCTGTGCTCAGTGGAACTGCACCTACATAACCTTTTCTGGGAACAGACTGATTTGTGGGTAGTGCTTGTATACTGCGAGTTGTTGAATCTTGAGTGCTACTTTTCTACAGATACTTAGTATTAATAGAAGGAGTTTGAGGGTATAAACAGCCTCAGGCATTTATGTGCTGTTGCTGTAGGTTACAAGGCACCAGCATTATGGCATGAAACTCAAAAAGTTCATGGGAAGGGAACAAGTAAGAGGTTCAGGTTTTGAAGTCATGAACACTCAGGATGGCCAGTGCAATCAGAATATTGTCTTGTTAGGGAGAAGGCGGCACTCGGACAACAGAACACCGCCTTGCTGCCTTAAACAAGATTCTCACAAAACTAAAGGTATAGTTGTGCTGCAATTAATACCCATGTTTCTGAAACTGAAATATGAATTGCCATCACTGCAATCACCAGAGACGAAGCAAATGTGTAGAAATTAAATTGTTACAGTAATATATCCGCCTAAGCTACTGCTTTGGCTAGATGAGCCAGATTAGCTCATGACAGATGAGCTTCATGAACATTTCATTGCCAAGGAACCCTGTCAAAATATTGGTGATTTCTCCGAATCTGTTCAACATCATGGAGATGTCAAACGAAATCTGAAAGGACATTATTTTTCAGGAAGAACAAAAACAATGAAGGCATATGAAGAAAATGAGCTGAGTTTCTTCCTCCTCCCCTACACTTTGCTTTGGTTTCATTAAATGCTGTCATTGCAAATACTTTGGCATAAACCCTGAAACCCTTTAGTCCCATAGATGCTGGTGAATTGTAGAAAGTACTGAATGTCCTCAAAGACTCGATCTCCCTGTTTTAGTAACCAGGTTTTCAAACAGACAATGTATTTTCACCAAGGTGCAGGGACTGTGTAATCTCAGCACATAACAATTTAATCAAGATTTACACCATTGGCACTGGTTCTGCCATACCCCCGTCCCTCCTGGTCACAGTGGTACAGCAATTAATGCATCAATGTCCGGCCACCAAGCTTGTGGTTCTTATGCTGAAAGATTATCTCAATCACAAGTCAGAAGTACCCTTTCATGAATATGGAGCATGATACAAAATGGTAAGTGATAAAAGTAATTAAATACTGTTTTTTTTATGGCGTGTTGCTTGTGGAAACCATGAGATACTGTTTACATTAATTAAAGGTAGAATTCCATGTAGGACAGTGGAAATTTCAGCTATAAATTTAAATAGATTTGACCCATTTGTCACAGGACTATCCCCTTCAAGACAAACTAAGAAATAAAAGTTTCTCTTACACATCTGGTTTTCTCAGGCACCAAGAGCCAGGTTATCAAACAGATAAACAGAAAAACTGAGCACCCTCCTTCCTTCCAAGAAAACCTTAGCATCTTCTTGATAGAATTCCTTACTCTCCCTGAGCTTTCATTATGTGACTTGTTTTATAAGGAGATGAAAATGCTTGTATGATTTTTATCTGCCTTTACTCGAGGAAAATTTATATTAAAAATCACATTTGCATGGATTCTGAGGGGCAAAGTCTGAGACAAGGAATCTTTTCCTTAAGTTTTAACATTTTTACCACCACTGCCTGAATGCTGTGCTAAACAACTGTGTTACTGTCAGTTATGAAAAAATTAAAATGATTTTTAATTTTTTTTTGTTGTTTTGGATGACTGTCTCTGTCTCTGAAGATTTCCCTTGCCAGTCATTCATTAAAGAGTCGGTAACCAAGACAGTGAAAAGACTAGGTAAAAAGCACCATGAACGTGTTTTCCCATACCATTCTTCCTGTGTGTTTGCTGCCTCTGGCCTCAAACTGTACAAATGAAAGCTTGTTTGATTTATGTCAAAAACTATATATAAAATATCACACGGGATCCACAGAGAAACCGAGTCACTCTGGGCTTTAGTTTCATTATCCATTGAGGAATAACTGACTACAGCCTTGGAGTACATAGAACTGATCAAAGCACTTGCTTCCTCACAAGCAAAGAGAAAACCACTGTAGATTTCCTGTTTCATGCTTCAGTGCCAAAACACAATGAAAAAAGTTTAGATGAGCATGTGAATTATTCTAAAACATTGCTCAATCAAATCTGATGGTTATGTGCATTTGTGAAACTCATCATTTGAAATGTCAAGTCACTGACAGCAGTGTCCTGAGGTGTGATGTATATTTGTGATAATTATTTGCTTTTTAAAGTTATGTATCATCTGCATCAAACCAGGATTTTTCTTAAGTGTGCCTGAAATGTAGAGATGTCAGTGCCAGCTGCGTTATTCAGATCTGGGTTTTAAACACCCTGTGCCAGGAAAACACAGAGTCAGGATATGACTACAGCACCATTTTTAACACACTCTGAGTTATTTTTCACTATTCTCTTAAAACTGTCTGTGGTGTGGCTGATGGAGAATGATTACTAACATTAATAGTAGCTGAAGTGACTTCTGTGCAGTATATGCAGCATGATGCATTAAGGAAAATAACATAGCAATAATTGTTATTCTTACTTCAGTATTTGCAAATGATACTCTTGGGATTTATCGTAATTCAGTATTCAGTTCTCTTCTGTGGCTCTTAGAGGCCTCTTCTCTGGTCATTTCAAAACTTTTTTGAATGAAACTGAAGGCAGTTGGCTCTGTTGTTGGATAAGTTCTGCTAACGTAGGAGGGCTGTCTCCTGAGTGCTAAAAAGACCATTTGCAAATCTTCAGCATCTTCTTCCTTGACAGCAGAAGTTACTATGCAGAATGGTTTAGATGATGCTGAAATGAAATTTTATAGGAGATCCACAATCTTCCAAGATGAGGCATGGTAGGGAATGGCAGTGACTTGAGGGAACCTGATAGCAACTTCCTCACCTTTTATTTCTGGAAAGTGACACTGTAAATAAGCACCTCACCAGTGTTTTTTCTTATCAAGAAAGAAATTCTGTGAGGAGGTGATTTGAGTTTTTGACTGTAGACAATCTGGCAGCTACCTTACTCCTGCTATTTTGTGACAGAAAATCTTATAAGAAAATGGCCCAGATGAACAAAATTATCAGGGTGCTTGCAGATATTCTGATTTCTGCAACAATCGGCAAGAAGTACCCTAGGAGATGGATCAGGAATCTTAGCTGTAGGGGAGCTTAGAGCTATTCTAGTTCAATCAGATTTCACAATTTGCTCTAATGAAGAGTGCTGGCAGAAGTTCAAAGCTACTCCAGGTCTCGACTCTCCCTCCACATTACTATAAAAATGTAGAAGTGTTAACTGCATAGGAGCCAAAAGTTGTTTTGGTTCCAGTCTTTCCCAGCAGGAGTAACTGAGAAAATAGAGTAGGAGTGCTAGTTCTGCTCACAGCTCCGTCAGCCTCCTGCAGAACACCAGAGACGTTGCGGGGAACATGGCAAAGTGTGCCCAATGCTGTCACCCCTTACAGCTCCTGCAGCCTCAACCATGCCCTGCAAACACCACCAATACAGATGTACCAGCTCAGTAACTCCAGAACTCTTTGGAATTAGCATCAACCTCCACAACTGATAACCTGAAATCTGTTTGCAAGCAGAAGGTATCAGGATGATGGCTGTGCTCAGCCAGCATTGATTTCTTCAGCCTTTTGTCTGTGTCTGCTTTCCATCTCCTTTGGAGGTGGCTACTGTTACTACAAGTAGCATGAATCACGTCTCTGTTAAAAAACAGAGCTCCAATTGTCTTACATAACCCCTGGTAACTGCATGTCTAATAATAGCAAGCCATTCCCAGGTAGGGATTCTGTGTCCCAGACCCAGACACATCCACATGCACACACATACACACACACACACACACACACACACACATATTCCTATTACTTTCTGCACCTCATTTTTGGTAAGAAGTGAGCTTTTCACATGCAATGTGACAGCTCTGAGCTGCAGGACATGGCAACTATTATTTTAAAATGCCTTTTTCACTTATTGCCTTGAGAAGCCAGTCTGGTATGTGCAATTTGCTTCTCAGGCCAAGCAGCAAGAAGGAGTGAAAAAAACCCGCAACAGCTCTGTTTGGTTTTGAGAGAACATTGAATGGCGAAGGCTATGATTGGATCCTGTCCTGAAAGCTTGAGCCTTTCTAGGTGTTAACTCTCCTTCTGTCTCTTAGGGAAGGCCCAAGTTTTAATGAAGTACTTCTCATAGTTCTAAGAAACCCTTGTTTTTACACCTCTCAGTTTCCCCCTGAAAAAGTAAATGACAATATGTAACTCCCTCATTACTGCAAGGCTAATAGGTAATGCTGCAAATCAATAATGAGGTCTTCAGAGGAAACTTCTCTATAAATTGAAAATATTATTCTTTTCGTAATCCATGAGTGGTCTAGAGAAGGAAGGAGTTTCTAAAGATTACTCTGGTGTCACAAAGTTCTGAACTTTCATTCAGTAGGAGGTCATCCTTGCATGACTGCCTACGACTAAATCATATAACTGAGCACTGTCCAGACACTTCCTGAACTCTGATGGGATTGGTGTCAGACCACTTCCCTCGGGAGCCTGTTTGCAAATGGCGTGGTTCTAGACTATTTCACAAGGTTTGCCAAAGAAATCAGTTCCTTCTGACCTCTCTTACCATCAATCACCATTTCTGGGCATCTAAACTTGAATTATATGCTATTACCAACGTAAGAGTCAGATTTCAGTCATTCCAAACCCCTGTATTCTCTCATTTTAAGAGATGTCTTGGAGCCAGGGATTTGGAAAGTCAGTTCACTTCTGAATTTGTTCAGCTTTGAGAGTTCAGTTTAGGTTCATCTTTTCACACTGTGTGAAGAAACTAAAACTTCTAAGCTAAAAACTTAGGTGGTGACATAATAAAAAATGTTCTCCTTCAGCTTTTATTTCTAAATCTATTATCTTTCTTAGTTCAGATAACCTTTTGTTATCTTTTTTAACAGTTTGTTGAGAGTACTTGAAAACATCAAAACTTAGTGGATCAGATGTTCAGACTCTGGTTCTATGCCTACCTCTGACCAAGGCATGCCATATTGCATGCCAGGCAATATCTTTGGAGAAGTCCTACTTTCTGTTTTCTTGGGATCCATGGGCAACAACTGACAATTTGCTATTGTTATTATGGGATCAAGTGTCTTACTTCTTATGAATTCCTGGATCTACAAATCACCTTATAGTAAAGTCAGACCTAAACTAAACCTAGACTGTGTTTGAACTCACAAAGTGACTGGTCTGGCCAACAACTGCAGACCAACTTTCACGGATGCCCTCCCACTAAGTTAATCTACAATACTCATCTGATCTCCCACAGATTTCTGTGGGTGCAATGGGGAAAAAAATTGGACTGATACTTTTATTTGTTATCAAATAAAAGCCTACAGTTCAGCAGCATTAAGACTGTAGTGAAAAGACCAAAGACCCAAGCAAGTGAAAAAAACTAAATCAAACAAGAAACCTACTGAGTTATAAACTGTAGTTTATCAGTATCATGCAGTCATGAGCTGACTGTGTTACTGCCCTAGGGTATGAAGTTCTTACCTTCTCTGTCGGAAGTCAAATTAATTTGCCTTCACTATCTAGTAATCCCTTTGTCAAGCAGTAAGAAATTCAGATATTGGCCCCTCTGTGTTACAGTGTATTCTTTGGAAAGTTGAAAGAGAGAAATGGATGGAAACCATAGAACATGCATTAGTTGCTGAACTTGCATCATTCTTGCTAGAAGAGCAGTGTTAGTATTTTAATTGCTGATTATAACGCCATGTCCCAGATTTCACCTAAGCATCTGAGAACACAATGGATCTTGTGCAGTCAGGCTATTTTTATTAGGACTGAAACTCCAGCAGGAAACAATTTAACTGGTTACCCAGTAAAGGGTTAAACAAAAGTTAGACTCAAGTTTCCAAAGCCATCTGAACTGGCTTCAAGAAGACATGAAACATCTATGCATCTGGAAAATGGAACTTGCAATTGACTTTTCTGTACCATCTGCTCTCAAGAACATTTTCTGCTTGGGAGTAGCATAAGCAATGAAAAAAAAAGCACACAAACAACTTCCTGTACCATGTTTTCGGTCACTTGTAATGATGCATTACAAAGCAAACCAGCTAAATATGCACAACTGTGCCTCACTCCAGATGACAACATGTATTATATAAGAGCAATGCCTGACAGAAAGACACTATTTCAAGATATCACAACACAAAGAGCACTTAAGGGGAAATATTCACTACATGTGAGAGTTGGGGGCAAGAGCCAGGGAGAGTTTTGCCTCCATCTCAAAAGGCCAAGAGTAGTTTAGAAAAATCAAAAAGCAGACATTTTTCGGTTTACAGAGTAAAATGATGGAACTTGTTGCGCCTCCTTCTGTAAAGGGGAGTTTAAGTTGTAATAAATGTAAGCTTTTTGTTGTTATTTAATGTCACTTTAATGCATTTTAGATTCAAAATTATTCTTATCCCAAAAGCTTTCAAAAATATAATTTGTTTAGACTTGCTTTGTTTGTCTGTTGGGAAGCCACGGCCTGATTTAATCTTGTATTGTGGCATAAATAAAACAGTATCCCCAGGAATTAAGAGCAGTTTAATCAGGATAAAAATATCTACCTCTCCAAATGAGTCCCAAGCTTTTAAAACTGTGCATGTATGTATGTGTTGGCCTTTGTCTTTCCAGCGGCTGCACTAATGGAATTCGATGGAGACATACAGGGAAATCCCAGTACCTGTGCAAATGCAGGGAACTGCTGAAGAGGGGCTGTAGCCTTGACTGAAGCAGGATGTGCAGCTAAAGGAGGTAGTTTGCCTCCACTTGGGGGTGTTCCTGAAACTGAAGTCGAGATGAGTTTCCTCACTAATGAACAGACTCAGCTCAGTCGTCAGTGTAGATCTGACCTGGTTTGGGCATGGGCACATGATCACGTTACTGTTAAATTAGCAGGAGTTTGTGTTGCTGCAAGAGAGCAGACGATACCTAATCTAGCCTGAAGTCACAGTGGCGCAGACAGGTGACACCTGATCTGACATCCAGCCTGCCACATAAAGATCATCCATTTGTTCTGAAAACATTCAAATCGGTGCGTGAATTTATCCTAGATCAACTCTTTCTGTTACACAGCTACAGTGGTTTTGATATGGTTTTATGACCGAGAGCCACTATGCAGTCAACCTACAGCTTCAGAAACTGATTTTGCGTGGAAACAACCAATTCTGTCAATCTACAGGGTAAATCTGGGGATGCAGACAGCTCCAGGGGAGACAAAATCCCCCACCTGGGAAGCACATTGTCTTTGTAAAGACTAGCCATGGAAGAATAAAGGGGTTCACTTCCAAATCAGTATCTATTGCTTTTCATGGGCCAAAAGGACTTAGACTACCAAATTTTCTTCCTGCCTTCAAAATACAGTGGTTTTATTGTTAATACATGGTTTTCCTAGATAATGAGCCCTGTAGTCTAGAATCTCAAAGATTAGATAATTCTCAGGAGACAAGTCTGTCTCCAAGAAAATATCTCAGCCTGTGGCAACAAATTCTCAGGTTAATGAAAACTTTCAAGATTTCAGCTGAATTAAGGAGGTGCACAGTTCATACCGGTCACCTCTGCATGCAAGGGAACATCAATATGTTTTCTGTATCTACTGTTCATTAACAGCAAAACCTGGTTCATATCCTCTTTACTACAGCATTCTTCCCTTCCTGCCTAGCCCCCTTCCTGACTCTAATGCCTTACACCTCCATCCATCAGAAGGACAGCATATAAAATTTTGTTCATAATTACATTGGCAAGACTCCTCTGGTTTTCATGGAAGTTACATCCTCATAAATGAGAGCAGAATTTAGCCCTCTGTCTTTTCAAAAGAAAGACTAACGATCAAATAATTTTCTCACATCTCTGTTTGCACTTTCACAGTCTGGTCACATTGATTTGTGTCCTATAAGTAGACATTTCCTTTGTTGGTTACAAATCAATGTTATAGACCTAGCCTGCCTGCACATTTTTCTCTTCCCTCTTACAGTGAGAAAAACAAAGTGCAGCTTCAATTCCTTTTGCTTTATAAATGTGAACTTCCTTGATGAAGCATGAGAGAAAAGCAGATAAAATTCCAGCTCTCCCTCAAAAAACAGGAAACGTCTGTGCTTAAATTTCTAATTACCAAGATGCTTTATGGTATGATAAACACCTTTATCATTCCAGTCCTGCCACTGCTTTGTTAACCTAGCTATAATCCTCTCCTTCAGATATCACAAGACTTCCCAGGGCAGCCCACTGTGATATCACAGACAGCTATGACTTCATGGCATGAGTAAGGAAAAAAGAGGCAAAGGTTTTAGTCTGCAGCAGGACTGAGCTGCCACACAAATCTCCAGGAAAGGACGGAAAAGAAAAGGGTTTGCAATTGGTGCCTGAGAGGCAATGAGGTTTTTGACTGCAGTGTGAAAATACAACAGTGAAGATAGATGGGTATTTCACTGCAAATGGATACACGTGATAATAGAAAAGGAGTAGTAAGGAACAGAGCCATCAATCACACCAAGTAAAAGAAGGTATAGGTGTAAATGTGGAACATATCAGTTTGATTTTCCTTTATTAAAAGAGAAAAAATAAAGTCAAAAAAGAAGAGTCAAAGCAGCTTCAACTCAATCTCATCAATTTTAATACCATGAAGACGTTTAGCAAGTGATGGTTTCACCAATTTGATGGAAAACCCGTGACTGCCAAAATAGCAAATAGAAATTGTTTAGAGCTGGCAACAACAACAACAACAACAACAACAACAACCACCACCACTAATAATAATAATAATAATAATAATAATAATAATAATAATAATAATAATGATGATGTAAGGTCAAAAAGTAAAAGAAAAATTTTATAAATATGAAGACAGCTGCCACCACCATCAAGGAACATCGTCACAATTCAAAAGGGAATTCTATTTAATTTAAAGAACAGCGTTAGGAATCAGGAAATCTCGGTCCTACTACACCTCTTCTGAGGAATCTATGCTTGGCCTTGAGAAAGATATTTCTGTGCTCTGTGCTTCAGCTTCTGTGTAAGACCAATCAAGATAATAATAGATCAACTTCCCATGCATCTTAATTTATGGGTGTTGAGCAAACACTAAGTTTTTTCTGTAGAAACCATTAAATGGCAGGAAAGACAAAAAGGAATGTGAAGATTTGGGGAACATTTGAAAAACAGATTCCACAACTCAACCACCTCCTCAAATCACAGGAAGAGAACAAATAAGGTCCTTTTTTGCATTTTATTTCCAAAGGAAGAGTAAAGCTTCCCAGCCAAATAGGCACAAAAGATGACCTTGCAAACATAATCATCTAAATGGTGAGAGGGAACCCTGGCTGGCTGGCACCTTGCAATGCTGTGTACATGTGCCCATTCCCTGCGAGGTAACACCACACTGCTGGCCTGATGGGAAGAGAGATGAGGACTTAGGACTACTTGGAGAGCTGTCTATTCACACAGACTCTTGACACAGCAGTTCAGGCAAGAAACCACATTGCTCTAAGACTTTGGGGACCAACCATTTGGTCTCTCTGTTCCACCAATCCACAATCTTAGGCACCTACCTGTTTTGCTTGTGTTTAAAATAGGCCTGGCTTTCTAAAAATTTTGAGTTTTTTAATAGTAGATATGGTAGAGATGGTGGAATGAACTAGGCATTATAAAGAAAGAGAGATACAAAATAAGAACACTAAAATGAAGAAAATTATAAAAACAAAACAATTATTCTGATTTGATATAACTTTGATACAACTTTGATACAGCTTTTCCAAACTCTTTTTCTTAGACATAAATGACAAACAGAAAATACCGAGGTGCCACAAGTCAGACCTGCAGAATCAAATATGTTCATCAATGTCTGTTGCAACTTCTGTCTCTAGTAAGAGTTAAGAAAGAGCTCAAGAAACAGAACTGCTCAAATCAATTCACTGATTAGAAATATATCTACCAAAACCCCTAAGCAGTGATGTGTTACCAGCCCAAAAAGACTAGCACAACCATGTTCAGCTATAGGACAGAGAGGGCTCAATATGCATTTCAACACAAATATATTTATAGCAGCTTGTTTACAGCTCATGGTGCCTTCCACTGTTTTCTGCCTATTTTTCTTATCTTGCATTATCAAAGTTAGCAGACAGTTGGGAGGTATGCATCTTTTTCTTATCTTATCCTGAACAGGCTTCACTAGCAAGGACATAAATTCTGTCTTTTCAATACCAAGCTACAATTAGCACAGAGGTCAGGACACTGCAGTGAGCACAAAGGTCACAAGTAGTGCTGCTACCCAGAGCTAAACATGAACCCAAAGCACTCTGGGCATATGAAAATGCTAACTTTTTTTTTATATCTGCATATATACATGTTAAGAGTAAATATTTAAGGAATGAGCAACATGATAACAAAGAAACACCCCCACATTTGTAAACATAACAAGGATCAAAATATGCAATTGACAGGTGGACAAAGTAGGTTTACCTGGTGGAGAGCATTGGAGAGAAATGAAGCCTTGCTTTTTACATTTCATGCATTTTAAGAAGCCTCTCAGATTATTTGTTTACTTTAACCTGACATCCGTTCTTTTAATAGGAAGTGCCAAAGCAAAATTTGTACTGGAATACAAACACTTTCAAAAATTCCAGAGTATCTCAACATGGCATTTCTCTTTGGTTCTTTCTATATCGTTGTATAGATAAACATCAAAAGTGAAATATTTAGGCTCAAGTCACCCAAAGGCTGGGAAGTGCCCACACTGAGTGTGCATGTTATTTTAAATCCTAGCCTCATGAAGATTTATTACTGGCATGAAAATTTTCAAAGAAGGCTTGGATAGACTTAGCTAGCTAAAGGTGAGTGTCAGCATTTCCTACACATTGGAGCAAGTAGCCTCAGAAATCCTGGCCCCACAGGATTGGCTCCAAAAGCAGGTGGAGCTGAACTGTTAACGGAAGTATTTGAAACACATCAACCCTGAGAGGATTATGCTGAGCTTTGTGACAGCTGCACTTGAGGAAAAAGAGGGAGGAAAGGGGCTGAAGGAGCCTGAAAGGAAAATGAACAGTTCAGATCAATGGAACAGGCCTGGAGGCTTCTAAAGAGAATCTTTTAAAGAACCACAGACAATGGCCACAGTCTAGACTGAACACACAGAGAAAAGTCAAGACAAATCATCACCATTAAAAGCTAAGTAATCACATCACATAACAGCAAGATACAGCAATAGTCTCTCTGTCTCTCCTCTGGGGTGAAAGCACCTGGAATGTGACATTTGTTTCTGGGCACCTCCTCATCAGTCTGATTGGAGACAGTTCAGAGAAGAGCCTCATAAGCAACCAGTGTTGTGGAAAGACTGAGCTATTAGGGAAAGAAATTAAGAGCTACATCTCCAATAGCCTGGTTACATGCCAGTGACTATCAGATGAGGGGAAAGGCATGAAAACAAGCTGCATATAATGGAAAGGTGTGAATGACAAAAAAAAAAAATTATTAAAAAAAAAAGAAAGAAAAGCAGGTAGCTAATAATATGAATGTATATGGAAGAAATTAAGATCAGTAACATGAAGCTGAAATTCCTGAAAAGTAAATAAACCTGAAAACCTGAAAAGTGGTCTCCTTAGGGAGGGAACTGAAGTTTGACTGTGTATTTAAAACTGACCTAGACAAAACACTAGACATGCAATACACACATCCTTCATTGGCCCTGGGGAGAAGGGCTGAGCAGGTCTTGATTGTTTTTCAGTTTGATGAACATTACTCCAAGGTACACTGTGTTTTTCTGGTCTAAAAACCATCCATAAAAATATGGAAACCCATGAAACACACTTTGGTAGAAGATGATTCAACAGAAGGAGACTTAATTAATGTTCATTGGATAAGCCTGTGAATTAGGCAGAGTTGTATATGAAGAAAGAAGTAAAACACCAAGGAGTAAAACCTACCAGGTTGAGGAAATGGCTTTTAGCATCAGGTTCCCAAAGAGGAATAGCCACACAGCATGGATAATCCAATGCATTAAAAAGAGAGCATTATATATGGATCAGGCAACAAGATGTGAGAATGGAGTTGGGGAAATGACTTTAAATATGTGACCTCCTGAATCACAAATTGGCTAGTCTATGGAAAGGTTAAATGCTTGTGTCACAAATCCAGAAACCTGAGTGTGCAAAAAGGGAGCTTGTCTCTCTCTAGAAAGTATCCTAAGAAAGTAAACAACAGACAGAGCACTGTTACACTTTATTGAACCTTGCACTCTTACATACTATTGAACCATGGATATAAGCCTATAAAAGAAAAAAAACAGCACTCCACTTACCTGAGTATTGAAACACTGCAACAAGCTGCACACACAGAAAAAAAGTATGACAGAGACATGCAGGTGGTGGCAGTGAAGGGAGTGCAAGTGTCTGGACACAATGAGATGAAACATTGCTGTCACTTCCTATCCCTAACCTCCCCAGCAGCAAGGAGTGCAGACAGGAAAACCACCAGCTAAACCTGAGACATCGAAGTTACTACATCAAATAAATCAGATCCTGACTGATTTTTGCCTGCACTGGAAAGAATTCTTAGTTTTTTAAACTGGAAAGTAAAGATCTTATGGGTGAGAAGCAAGGGGAAAGTAGAGACAGAGAAATAAACTTTTTATTGACAGTTTTCAGCAAGAAGAACAAAGTCTGTCTTTGCAGAAGTCCTGTTATCAAAGAGAACATTAGGTTAGTGGTATCGTCATTTGAGTGGTGTCTGGTTTTATGTTTTCTGGAAGAAAGGGGAAAAAAGACAACCTTCTTTGAAAGAAGACACTAAGTGATTTAACTCCCCTGTGGCCTTACATAGGAGGGGCTACTTCAGATTTTATGCTGCCATGTAGTCCTGACAAGGCAGCACCTTCCTGATGCTGCAGCATCTTCCTGACACTTCACTCAGCCCGAGGTCTCATGAGTACAGAACTGCTGACTCTTGGTTCCTCCCACGGAGTGAAGGGAGAACATCTCACAAAGTTTCAGGTGACACTATACAAAGATCATATTGGCATCTGAGTTATACTTCTGCTAACCTTCCTCACTGGTCAAGACATCCAGAAAACTTTCCCCTTGCTCTATCTTCAGGGGCTCAACTCCAAATTCAGCATTAAGATACATTTGTGAAGAAGTTTAGCTGGTTGTACCAGCAATGCTGCTTCCTGCACAATATGGTAAACATAAATGCAGTACTGATTGCATTGCAAATCATACCCCAAGGCTGGAGGTCCAATGAAATAGTGATTTCAGAAGCAATATCAGATAAGGTATTCTCATTACTACCCAGGCCATTGCCTGGGTAAAACATGAGTAAAAAATTACTCCCCGATCCCTGCAAAAATTCATGATTTAAAGAAAGATTGGTGGTCTCTGTTTGTAGCTTGACTCTACAAACATCTGTGCTGGGTGGGAGAGTTGTACAATATGTTGGCAAATCTGAGCAGCCAAAGAGGGAAATTTATTCAACTGGTTTTGTCTCTGAAGCCCATGTATTGATCAACCACAGCCTGTGCTCTTATTAGCTTTCTGCAGGTCCCTGCTAACTAATGGTAACCTGTCCATCTGCAGAGCCAAATATAGGTTCTTTTAAAGAACAGAAGGAATTCCTGCTGAGCCTGACAGAAGACAAGCCCACCATGTGTCTGCCTAGTGCTGAGGAGTCTTGTGACAAAGGTGGCTGCGGGCTGGGTGTTTATTTTCCAGCTGATGTGCACGGGCAATCTGACCTCTACACTTACAAGATTCACGTAGTAATTCATGGCTTACCCCAGCTTCCATAGGGCCAGCATCCTAAAGCCCCATTGTATGTCACAGAGGACCGTCCAAGCAGCTGACAGACACTTCCGACACCCATTCTGGCTAGGAAAACACTTAAATATGAGGACAAAATACAATGTTGCTCACTCCCTCAAGTGCAAGCTAATTTTAGAGTTCATCCTGTGAGTCCTTATCAAGGGGATGATTTAATTACCTTCAGCCTGTCCAAACCAGGACTCCTACCCCTATGTGTACTGCTGATATGACTGACAGCTGAGAGCTTTTCCAAACACCAGGCATAACATTGCAGTCACTAGCGACTCAAACTG
The DNA here is from genome assembly GCA_013399945.1 of Ploceus nigricollis. NCBI lineage: Eukaryota > Metazoa > Chordata > Aves > Passeriformes > Ploceidae > Ploceus > Ploceus nigricollis. The sequence continues at coordinate 1,200,632 of VXBC01003477.1, read as the reverse complement.
CCTAAAGTGGTGTGATTTTTATCACTTTGATAATACTTATAACAACTTTCTTTAAGTGCAAAGGGATTGTTAAAATTTACTAAGATTTATAAAATAAGCCTACCTAGAAGTTTCATGTGTGTATGCAAATGTTGCCTAAAGTCATATACAAAGAACAGTCTGACTTTGCCTCATACCAACATTAAAAAAAGGCCTCTCAGCTCACAGAAACCATCTTGGCCCTCCTCAGTTTACACAGCCTTCCACCCAAGCCTGGGAAAATAGATAGGGCTCTTCCCCCCAGTAAAACAATATTGGACTTTCCCCAGGGAAGGGTGCACCACTGTAACCAGTGAGACAAGGCATGGAAGAGAATCAATGGCAGGGCTAATTAGGCTAATTCAGCTGTTAAGAAAGCAACCAAACCCCATAAAGCCCCTCAAAGGTCAAAAAGTATCTCTGAGATTATGCCTGAGAATGACCAAGAAGTCAGTGTCATCAAAAGAGCACTAAAATATTAAATTCTATGCAAGCAAGCACTTGCTCTGTATATGAGCTGAAGTTTTCAAACCATCCCCCACAGAGATAATCATAGTAGGATCCACAATAAGAAAGATCTCGTTACGATACCTCCCAAATACTAATGCAAACAACACCATGCTTCTATATTCAGAAAGCATCTACATCTCTGACAAGTCTAAGATTTCTGAGACCAGAGCAATAAAAGACAGTCAAATGCAAGCAGATCCTAATTTCAAAATACAGGTATCTTGACATCCAAAAGGTGCAAAGAATTTTTTTTCCTGGCTCAGAATGTATTAAGTATTAGACACCTAATCTCTATTTTATGTCTGACTCAGCTTCTGCTAAAATAAGAGATGCTGGTGGACTCAAATGGAAGTCTAGGACATTTTAAAAAAATGTTAGCCCTTACTGGGCTTGGCTGGATATGATACATAAAGATGATTTTTCAAGCAGAAGCAATGAGCGTGGCTCCACCTGACACTAACTGTGGTTCTGCTACAACAGTCCCTTCAGCAGAGATCTGCAGACCCTTGCCTGTGTACCTGACCATCTGCATATTGCCAATGTGGGTGCACCTACTGCTGGTGCAACAGATGTTAAAGCAGGCAAACCTGACTCCCAGAGCAGAGGGATTAATGGGGCATTAACATCAAGACCCCAGCAGTTGTGGCCATTTAAATGCTAGCAGCTTTAAGTAAGTTATCCAGAAATCTTGAGTTTACTGTGTGAGCCACTAGCACTTAATTATAGAACATTTGGGGCCAAAACTTGCCCCAGGGTATGTATGAAGTCATCTCAACGATGGTAATGGAATTCCATGTGCTATATATTAGAAAAGCGACTGGTTTTAAATAGGGTTAACTCAAAGGTTGTCTTTTACTGAACATCCTTTTATTATTTACATTTACAAAAACTAATCATATGACAGTTACCAAGATTCATCAGCTGGGCTTCAGTTTACATTCCCACAAAATCAATTAAAGAAAAGCTTGGTTTTAAAGCCTAGCAGCTTGAATTAATGTTCTGTTAAATCTGACAGATTTTGTCCATGCTTCTTTATTGACCCTTGTACTTTTTTTGACACCCTTGTGATGCACCTTTTCTCAGCCAAAATGTACTTCATGGTCTGGGGATGGTTTCTGACCGAGGGAAGAGTATTTTCACCTCCTCTTCACCTCCCAGAGCAGTATTTCAGGCTCATCAAGAGGTGTGCCATTAAACCTAAAGCATGCTCATGGCTCCTCTCCATTGCAGCAAACAGATCTGTCAGACTTCAAATCTACTGAGCAGCAGCAGGTAAACACAGCTTTTGTTTTAGCAGCTCAGTTACAGCTAAGTGAGCATCTGCCCTGGTTGTACACAATAAACCTTCTATTTCAGAAGAGTATAATTGTCATTGTATTCTCTTGTCCTTTGAAACTTCGAGCAGGAGGCTTCAGCCTGAGGGGCCACTGCAGTCTTTAGGACATTAAAATCCCCATTCACCACTTACCATAATGTGCAACTATAGATATCTGTGTAAATGAAAGGAAGATATTCTACCATGGAAAGCCTCAAATGATCACTTGGCTTGGGATTCATCTACAAGAGGCAAAGCGATACAAGTTCAGTATTGTTATATGGCTGTGATACTCGCTATGTGCAGTATACTCAGGAAAACTCTTTAGAGTCACTTTAAAGATTTTCCTATTCCTGCTAACAAGTTAGGGGGCTCTAGAGAAGTGTCTTATCAGATGCTACTTTTCAGCTCTAATGAAATTTTCTGCTAAGTGGGAGCTGAGCTGACTCCATTTGCCACTTCCCTTGTAAGAATTTCACTTGTGGAAATTATGGGCCTGTTTTCTTACATGCAGCCCTTTGCTTCCTCCAGAAAAGACTCTTATATCACAATTGCTTTAAGAAATGCATCAGAACTTCTTTCTGGTTTTAAGTCTCAAGGAATGGCATAGACGCAACTTTGAAAGCACATCTGTGTTGAAATTCAGGACAGGAATGCAGCATGTATGTGTTCAGAACAGTCTTTCCATGGTATGAAGACTGTAAAGTAATTGGCAACTCATCCAAAATCTTAGAATGAGTAATTTGTGGCAATTTCATCTATGTGAAGTTATCTATAGCATGCAGGGAACAAACACATACATGCTTTTGAGAAAAAATACCCAACCTCTTGCTATACACTGACATTGCATAGTATATGCATAGGAGTTTAATGAAGTGTTTGGGGCCCATGCTAGCTTTGATTTGTAGGGCTCTAAGTCATTCAGCTCATGCTGATGTTACTGCATGCTGCTATGAATACAGAGGTGAATTTTTAAGACCAGCTTGTTGCGTTACACTCACAACCCTCATTTTATTTTAATGTAAATTGTGTGTTTAATCTCTTTTGAAGGTTTCAAAGATCCTATCACCTCTATTTTTCAGCACAGAATCTCATGAGAGGATGCAGTATAAATTATATCCACCCATTCCATTGCATTTCTTCCTTTTCCACACTTTCTTTTCTGCCTGTCCCTTTATCTGCCGTTTTAGGTCTCTCTTTACTCATTTCTAGTCAGTCCCTTAGCCTGCCACTTGTTCTTCACTTCCACATATTTAGTTTGTAATACTCTGTAGCATACATCTTTTTTCTGTTTCCCCTACGTACCCCTCCTGGCACCATCACCGTTCCATGCCATCACAGTACCTGGGCTTTAATTTGTGTGTTTACCTTTGTCTTGCATTTAGGAGGATAACTCTCTTGTCTGACGCCCTCACCTTTCATTAACTCTGGTTTCCTGTCATCTTCAGTTCCTACCACTCCAGAAAAGGCGGGAGGGAGAATGAAGTGCTTGCGGAGGCAGTGCTGGCTGTCACAGACTGATTGACAATGAGCACGGTGCCTCCAAGTGCTGAGATGCTGCAGTTTGTGGAGTGAAGTGAGACCTCGGTGCCCGGTACACCCTCCTTGATTGAACAGACATTTTGAGTGCGGCTGCCGATCACTGTTAGCCCAGTGACTCCCTGCATTCTCCTCACTTCTTTCTCCCAAGCTGTCAGACTGGCAAGGCTCAGGAGAAATCACAGGTTTCCTAATTGCATTTGTGCCTGCACAGAGAGAAAACTTAAATACAGGCTGGTCTGATCTGTACAGATGATGGAGAATGTTTTGCTCCATTCTGTGCTAGTGTGGGCTCTTCAATTTGTGCCTGGCAGCTTCCTTGTTCCTGAGGACAGAAAGATAAACTGTGGCTTTGTATGGATGGGGAATACAACAAAGCAAAAGGAGAGAAAAGGAAATTCATTACATTTATCTGTACAAACATTTTCTCAAATGATTCCTGCAATTTCATATATCGAGCTCTCTCCGTGAGCACATCTATCCTGGGTGGCTGTATCTTGGATTTATAGAAAAAGCTTGTTCCTATATCTACTTAGTCATATTGGAGCTCTTTATTGGTGCTGATCAGTCTATTCAGACTCTTCTGACTGTTCTTTGCTCAGAGCCAAGACATCATGGACTGTTTTCAATGGATGTTTAAGCATCAAGTGGGCTCTGGTAGCTAGATGATGCAGAAAGAAAAGCACAGCAGCAGCCAGTCTGGACCGTGACTCTGACTCAAAAGTGGTCAAGTTTTCCTTTGACTGCACAGGACAGGGCTCATTTTTAAGAGGTCATTTTCTAGTCAAACCAAACAGAAAAGTTGGCTAAATCAAGATGGCCTAGTGACTGCTGGGAATTCCAGTACTTTTAGTGATGGAAGAGAAAGCAGGAGCCACAGACAGTCCTTCCCCCAGGTTAAGGGTGGCTCTATGGGCAGCCTTAGTTTATTTGGCTCAGAGGCTCATGATTACTGAAATAACAAGAAGCTTTCTTCTGTTTTATCGCAAAGTCTCACGGGAGGCTTCATCTGCATACAGTGACTCAGAAAGCTGCCTGCTGAGCTGCACGTACTGGATGTCTGTCTGGAACAAGTCAGAGTAATTTGTCCTCTTGTTTACAGCAGCCTATTTATAACAGCACAGAGATGACCCATGGATACACCAAGTCTATCCCCCAAACACCCAGAAAGGGGCTTTTCACACTCATCACAAAGCCCCAAATACTATAGCTCCCTCAACTCCTCCTTCCAGTGAAGATGATCTCCAAGGGCTACAGGGGGCACAGTGGATTAGAGCAGGTTTGGATGAAATACATGAGCAAGGACTTCTCTTGCATCATGATCTCGGTAAGAATCCATCTGCTTCAAGATGATACAAGGCCCAAAGAATGGAGGACAGGTGTCCTTGAATACCTGTGGACTATGGTATCCATTATTACTGTTTTCCCCAGAATAAGTTGTTCACAGCCACTCCAGGGTGATCTGTGGATTTCAGGATTTTTGTTTAATGGCTTCCAATGCTCAAAACTCCTAGAATGAAATCTATAAAGCCACCACCTTTCTCGGTCAGATAATTTCAGCTCTTCACAAGATCAAGTTTCAGAAAGCACCATATGTCATGTATGTAAAAGAAATAGCCCTGTAATGAATCATATACATGTATTCTAAAGTAATTTTTCACAGGAGTCATTTGAATGTCCTACATTAGCATCTCCTGCTGGCTAAGGCTTCCCCCTAAGAATTAGATAAACAATTCTCCAACCCATGCACCTTCAAACAACTGCGTCTTCTCAGACAAGAAAACAGGTTTTTCCTCTGTTACAGATATAATATTCTTCATTAGAATCACAGAAACCTAAGGTCCAATCTTTATCCAAAATTCTGTCTCATGTACAGTTTCTATTTTGCATTAGAAGAAGGTCAATGTCACTGCTTTGGAAAAGAGAGTAGGTTTCTTAATCAGACATGCCATGCTTATTTTTGACCCTGTTACTAGTCTGAAATTAGTGACTATATGAATATATCTCACATATTTAACATATGTAACATATATAAGTATATATGTCTGCACACACACCCACCAAACCTCAACAGTTATACATATTCATGCATGCATATATGCAAGCAACTATTTAATTTTCACATATATATATTTACAGGCCTGTTTGTATACGTATTTACACATACACTCATATGCAGCTTGGAAGCATCTGACAGTCATTGAGCACTCCCTGAGCTTTGTGGTGTCTCTTCTGTGATATCTGAAGAATTTGGTTGAAGATGAAGGGATAAGGTAAATTACTCCTGTAATTACAGAAGAGAGACCCACTATGCCCAAAGCTTACCTAAAGCACTTTTCTGTTATATATATACATACATATATACATATATACACATACATATATATATATATATACACACGTATCTATATATGTATGTAAGTATGTATACTCCATTAAAGGACTCCAAAACTTCTCCCTGCATCCTCTTTTATGTGGGCTGAGCAGCACCACTTGGAAATGGAGAGTATGTGTATCCCAAGCTCATATCAGCAAAACTATCTGTCTCTTGTCATGAGTATGTCTGCCATTTCTACCACAGCACTCTCCCAAAGCAGAGCTATGGGAGGTAGTGATTCTTCTGTCTTTGCTCACAAGTTTCTCCTCCACAGTACAATTTCTAATATCTTAAGTTTTTTAATGCTTAAAAAGAAAACAACCTCTTCTCCTGCTCCCTAATTAATTTTTCTTCTTTCTTTCCTTATTTATATCTTACCAATAGCACAGGCCATAAACTAAAATGGTCCAGAGTTCCTTAGTGGCAATTTTGATTCCTGGAGCAATGACAAATACAAGGTGTGAATTTTGCAATTCATGATGAAAAGAAATAAAAGAATTCTGTATTGAAGCAATACAATTCCTTTGATTTTCAATGAGGATATGCAGAATGGGGTTAAAGGTGGCTTGTAAGGTCCTGAGAGATCAGCAATGCTATTTATAGCAATGCTATGTACAGAAAAGCCATATATGCAATTATTCAATTATTCTGACATATGTTTACAGCTGTTCCCTATCTCCAAGGCTGGTCAGGAAGGATTAGTAGAGTTGACTGTACAACTGATTCAGAATGGAAAAATTTACCCCCTTTTTATTTTTGGTAGCCTAGTCTTTATTTTTCAAGTGACATTTTTGTTCAGTTGCATGAGCTGAGCAGTCTGGATAAATGGTATATATCCCTTTGGCAATATATGAAGGATTCTTTTTTTAACATTTGTTATTTTTACCATGAGTCTGGTCATCTAAGTCATATGCTTCCTGTTTTTAACTGAATGACAAACTTTCCAAGCAGGAGGACAGATTTGAAATGATGCATAAGTACTCATAATCAAAAAAATCTTCACCTGAACATTTTGAAAATGTTCATTAGGAGAGAAATATGGCAGAATAAAATAGAATCTGGACAAGTATGCACAGATGCCATTTTGTGGTGTCTTGCCAGGTCTAAGATTAAAGACTCAAAATATAAAAAGGTGAAATAAGGAACTCTTAAATATTTTTGTAAATGGTTTTACTTCATGAAGAATTGCATGTCATGAGTTAGAGAGTGAAATAGGGTGGGATTAAGGCTTTCTGACACTAATATGGGAAGACTTAAATTACTAACTGATCAGAGACCTTACTTTCCAGGAAAATTTCCCTAAATTTACACGTGTTATACCAGGTGTCAAACATTCTCTAGCTACATCACAGCAGTGAGAACAGAAGCCTTTCAACTAATCACTCAGTGTAACCTGTGGCTGGCTGCATTTTGTTGTTTTCTGGCAATCCCACTTCAGGTCCTTGAGCCTTCTCCATCCAGAAGGAGTGGGAGAGAAGTGGAGATTGGTTGAAAGCAATATACAGCTCTCTCTTCCCAGAGCAATGATGTATACAGCAGTATGTGACAGTAGTGTCAGCAGGGAAATACATCTTGGAGTGCAGGGAGTTTAAATGATTATTCCTTGGCCTTGTAAGAAGCAGCCTTTGGGCCCATTTGTGCTATGCTCTCTGAGCATTTCAAAGAGCTGTTTTCCCCCAAAGACCTCAGCAGGATATACACACGTATCTCATGGGGAAAACACTGCCCAGAGTGGGTATGGGAGGGGTGGGCAGAGGCAGCTGGCTCTGGTGCTTTGGACAGAGGAGTCAGGAGAGTTTCTGCTGGGGGGAAGGAACACCACTACATCCATCATAAATGAAACCTGTTTATAGTTATGTAGAGTGATCAGACCATTTTCTTGTGCTGCTGCATTGACGGGTATTCTCAACAGAGGCTGTCTTAGACACTATGGCTTGGAAGGAAAATTAGGGAAAAAACCACAAAACATAAAGTCCAGCCTGTCAACAATGTTTTCTTCTGATTATGAGCAGTGCTGAGATCATATGCTACTGACATCAGTGGAATTCTGCTTGTGCCTCAATATCCATTAGATTCCAACAGTCAGTTGTGTGTTTAATGCCTTCTGATACAAGTCAAATCCTTTGAAAACTATGCCTGAGATTGGGAGGAGAGCTGGACATCACCTTACACCTTATCATCATTCTCTTATGATGGAAGAGCGTTTTGTACAACCAAATCTACATTCCACTGCTCTCAAGTTAGGTCTCACTCATGATGTGCATTCACAATATTTCCTTCTTCTCTAGATACTTATGTGAACCATACAGCTGAAGCATCATCTTCACCTTCATGAAGAACTTTTTTGAGACATGACCTTCAAAATATTTTGTCTCATAATGCTCTTCACTGAAGTGCAGACATTCCTAATTTCCAGGCTAGAAACTAAGGCTTGGAGATGATGTTACTTGCCAGGCTCACAGAAGAAAGTAATAAGCAAGAATCTGAAAATCAGGCTTTACAATTCCAAGCCAGCGATTTAACTCTTGGAATAGTTTCACTGCCCACTCTGTGATTGAAGGCCCTGAAGACCCTTTCCTCCTGCCCTCCCACATAATTAAATTGGACGTTGAAGCTTTTCCATTTCTCATTAGATTTTGTCCTGTGCTTTTACTTAACAAATATTTTGCTTTGAATACTACTTTTTCTTTTTCCTCCCAGCCACTTCCATTATTCCTGTTCTGCCTTTGCTTTTCCTTTTGCATCCACTTGTTGCAACTGAGATCAGTAGAAGCTGCTGTATTAGAAGTCCCAGGAGCCAGAAAAACCACACATGGGATTTTTAAACTTCTGACCCTATCTTCTCCCTTTGCTTCATTGCAAAGTTGCTTAAAATTTCATGCACCATGCAAAGCAAGTCTAGTTTCTCTGTAGGCAGCATAGACTATAGTTTGTTATGGCAGCTTTTTCTGGGGCTGTTAAGGGGAGATGCAGACTTCTTCCTATTGAATTGTGTATTTCTGATTTGCTTCTGAATGCTCAGAGGGCATAGGATACTTATTTAGTCTTTCATAAACCTGAACTCTTTTGTCTCCATCAAGATCAGTTTCACAGACCAGTTTGGAGCACGGCTGTTCCCAGTTCTGTGCCTCCTTTTCTCTCTCCTCTGCCATTCAGTCTCACTCTGTTGTGTTTTCCCCTCTGCTGTACTGTCTTCTGCTTGGTGGCAGACTGTCTCATGCAGCTGAGATCACTCTGACCCCATAACTGAGCATTGTTTGTCAGCAGCAAGAGTAGACTGGGAACACCTCAGTCAGGTGTTGTAAAGTGTGTCTGGCAGCCACAAACTTCGTTACACCCCTAGCAAAGGCCTTATACAAAAGGCCTCCTGATGCAAGAACCTAGACTTCCCATATTTCTTTACAACTTCAAGTACAATCCTAGAGCCAAATTCATAGCAAGTGAAAAGCAGGCTGAAGGCTCTTTTCCTGATGGAAAGAAATTGTGAATGCTAGCTACTTTCAATACCATGCACACTGTGCCTTGGCATTTGGAGACATCCTTAAGCATGGTTTTCTTGGTTTCTATTGTTTGTGTGTTCTGCCCCAATGATATTTCAGTGTGTATTTTAATGAGTGAATTTATTATATAGCTCACTGCACAAAAATTCCAGTTACATTATTAAAAACTCCCTAGTACTGATTTTTGGATCAGATATTTCCTGCATGTATTTTGAATCCACTGTTGGTTATTGAACAGTTTTTTTCCCTGTTTTTTTTTTTTTTTTTTCTTTTGGTCCTGTCTGGGAATAAAGCCTCATATGGGTCTGCCCTCAGTACTACTACCTTTTTTTTCCTCCCCTGTATCCCAGACTACAGCATAGACCTCTCTTAAACCCAGTGAGACAAGATAAGCCTTTTCTGCCTGGCAGCATTTCAGAGACATTAAGTGTAAGAGAGAAGGTAAGTAATTCACCATGCCTCCCCATTTCTGTAATGGGGGAGGACATCTTGATACATTTACAATACTCCTCTGGGGATATTTCATCAGTTATGCCTAACTCTAATGGACAAGAATTGATCTGAACTTTCTACTTAGCACAGAGCTGTAAACAGTTTCATTCCAGGTTGCAGCAATGAACTGGTGTTTTGTAAAATTGAAAGAATTTTGGAAAACTTCTGTGTCAATCTAGTAAGTAAGCTAGCAGTAAATGATACAGGGTTTGCTAAATTGTCTTTTCCTGTTTTTTAGAAACAGAAAGAGCAATTACTAACCTAGATTATACATTTTTTCATTCCAACATCTCTCCTCCATTTTTGTCAGGGTATTGGCATTTGAGCTATCTCATTTACTTTCAGCTCAGATTTGTCAAATCATGATACAGTTTGGGAAGGTATTTTTATTGTTCTGTTTAATGCCAGATGCTTGTATTTGTAGTTCTCAGAGCAAAAAATCCAGAAAACTCTTTGTCGTGCTCTAATTATATCTGTTAATGTCTAAAGTCTATCTATCTATCTATCAAAAAATAGCATACAAGGCTTCTGGGGTATTCCCCCCACTGTCAAGTTTTCTATTGGTGGTACCTTAGGCAGTTTTAATCCTGGGCATGAAAGCAAAATTCCATAATTTAAAAAAAAATTGGCATATACAGTATTATATTTTTGCCAAGGTTTGCAAAGTGAAAATACAGAGCTCTTCATAGCTCTGCTAGGGAGCAAATAAGCAGCTCCTGTTATCACATGCTGTATTTTTTAAAGCCTGTTATATTAGAGATTATCTAGAAAGGTTGTAGCTGGGGCAAATGATCACATAAGTAATCCATATTTTAAGATCCCTATTTCCAACATACTCCATCATCATGGTGAGCTATGAAAACATTTTGTAAGGCATTAACAATTCTTTACAGATAATACAAATAGTCACAGAAAACAGACGAGCAAAGGAGATATGTTTCATATTAATTCTAAAGTTAGAAATCAGGCAAGCATAAGCAAGAAAAGACAAAACAATGACCTTCCCAGCTCAGCCTTTTGTTCTTCTTAACTAAAGATGTCATTCTGCAAGACTGGGTTTCTGCACTGTTCCTTTGCGCTGAAGACAGAGAAAACTGCCTTTTTTTTGTGGATTATCATCTGGAACTGGTGCTGGAACAAGACACTAGCCCTGAAAGCTGTGCTCTGGGGCCACAGAATTGCCTCTAACACAGGCAGGGCAGAAGATGTCAGGTTTCAAAACCAAGCAGCACTAGCTGCCACCACCATCTGACATTTGAATAGGATCCCAACCAATTTCCAGCTGGTATGAACACTGAGAGCCTAATCCTCACAAGATTTTCTTATTTTGGTACTCTCACTGACATCAGTGAAACTGGCCTTTTGTTAACAATTTTTCTAGTTTCTAGCAAGAGAGGACTTGGAGATAAATTGAAACAAAATGGCAAAAGGCAGGACTGCCACCAGACTACTGTAACTTTGATACTGATTAGAATAAATAATGGAAAAACAGCCTATGTGCCTTCAGGAAGTTGAGAACCACAGCACTGGATGTGTAACTTCTATATCTCTGGCATTTTAAGAGAGAAAAGCTTTTAATTTCCTGTTGGTCCCATGTTTGAGCAGAGTTTTTGGCGTTCATCCAGCACAAATTTAAGGAGTTAGCAGCAAAACCTAGGTGCAAGTCTAAATTTTACTCCCTGCTTTGTACTGGTGCATGTTACAAACATGGCAATAGGACTAGACATGGCACTGGACTACTGCTGTTAACAGGTTGTGCTCTTGTCTTCAGTTTTCAAATAACTGATTAATTTGGGTATTACCATATTATGAGGGTCAGGTGAGCTAATGTTGAATGCCAATATGTTTCTGCTTATTACTTTGGTGCTTTTGTTCTCTTATAATTTTTGTTATAGTTCAGTTTGATTTGATTTTATAACAAGAGGCACAGCTGTATTTTAAGTGTTTTGTAATGAGTTGCTCCAAGAGACACATTTCTTGACCCACCACCTCAATTTAGAATCTTTCTTGAGACAAATTTGCAATTTGGGAATGGCAGAAGATGAAGAGAGAGAGGTGCTAGCACAAAGGATTTCATCTGAACACTTCCCATTCCAGCACATTTCAGGGAGAAACTGCTAAAAGGAACTGGCTCTTCTAATACGCTCCTTATCGTGAAACCACAAAGACAGACTGGAATGAATTTTTAACTTCTGTAGTGATAACATTTGCCCCATCTCCTCTATCCTCATGGATATCCTGGGAAATGGATCCTGGATGCAATACACAACATTGGCTGCCAATTACTGCTTCACAGACCAGCATCGAGCTGGTAGCAGGAAGCGACAGAACCTCCTGGCATTTACTGCTTCAAAAGGTGCCCATCCACAGAGATGACACCTGGGACCAGAGGGATGGGCTGTTCAGCACAGGAGGCATTAGGCATTGAGGCACTCAGGCACGGACAGATTCTTCCAGCCAAGTGGAAAGAGTCATTAAGGGCTAACCAGCCTACAAAAAATTGTTTATGGTTTTAACTATAATGGTAAACAATTTACAAACCACTGAAACAAGGTTTGCCAAATTAATTCATAAGACAACCGCTTGGTATTTCAAAGTAATTGAGCAATTTTTGAATCTCCTTGTTTCTCCATCTAACTTTCAGAACAGATTGTGTTATTTGGTTTGTTTTTTTGGATTTTTTTTTTTTTTTTGTTAGGAGCACCAACACCACTCATCCCAGCTCCCTGCATGCTCTAGAATTCAAACACAACATGATCCTAGACAATATGCCACTACACCCTCTGTGGAAGGTGTCTACAAAGACTCTTAATTGGCTGAAAATCATAAAGGTCTTCAATACAAACAACAATGACAAATGAAAAGAAATTCTTTACAATGCCTCAGTATTCCTGTCCTTATATCCTTCTTATTTTCTTTGCTAATGTCCCCATCTATTCCCCCTCCAACTCAAGTTAAAATATAGAACCTTTTCTTTTTATGGGTCTGCTCTTTGCTTTTCCAACCACTGTTGTACCCTTTTCTCTGTAACTTTTATTGGAGATTTATAAACCTTTCTTATGGATCTCTTTGTCCTAGACTTGAGCTTAGTGAAAAGTGCTTTTTTGGCTTGAACAACCTCTTCCACTTTTGCCCATTTAGGCACAGTCACCTTCCTGCTTTCCTTCTTGCAATACCATGTCTCCGGCATGCATAAGAAGTCTTTGTGAACTTTTCAATTTTGTCACCTGAATTTTATGATCTTTCTTGTATTATCTTTCTTTCCTTCCTTTCTTTTCTTTAAGCCAAAATAAAATAGGCTACCACTATGAATCTGCTCTGGTATTCAGAAACATCAGAAGTGTTCTTGAAGCAATTCTTAAATACTGCAGTGTGGCCTGGGCCAAAGAGCAGTTCTTTAAAGGCATATCATAAATGAAAACACTCTCCATAATAAATGCTATTTGCACAACCACTTGACTTTTTCCTTCCAGCCATTCACTAATGAAAACAATAATATTTCTAATTTAACAAAATAAATAAATAAATATAGGTGCAACTTCTCATTTCTGGCAATATTTTCATTCTTACTGAATCATATTAAAGGAATGTACTGAAATGCAGTGTGATGAATTCATTTTCATGAAAACTCGGATGAGGACAATGAATCTCGTAAGAGAAGATGCCAGCATCTTTATACACAACATCCTTGAAAACGTATCTCTTCTCATTCTGTATCAGATACAAATTCTGCATTGAAATGGCTTAACCCAAGGTGCTATAAACTTTGGAATTCAAACTAGATTACAACTTTTTCAAATAATACTTAGATACAAAAAAATCTTACGTATGGTTCCTAATCATGGACTCCAATATGACATTGCTAAAGAAAGCTGTAACTTTTATTGCTTCCGCCTTCAAACCTTTTCCCAAGAGGCAGCCCACACATCTGATCCTGATATTTTTCACTTGTGATTCTGGATACATGCAACAATTGTCTGGGAAATATTGCAAGGTCCCTTTACATAGGGTGAATTGGGTAAAGACTCAAAATAAGTGGTGCCAATCCCTTATCCATCTGGTTTATGACTGTTCCAGATGGAAGGAAGCTATTAGAACACCACTCTTAACTCCCAGCAAAGGCGGAATATAGTCTCCAAATTAATGATTTACCATATGAGCGACCTAAGCTTCGTCAGAAGGCCAAGAAAGTATTTGGCCCACTCAAAAATTTCTATATTCATCTTGAAACATAAAAGACCAGATTAACAGTTCCTGAAATTTAGTAGCAAAAGAAGCTAGGACACCTTGACAATGGCTGATAAAAGCAGGACAGAAGTCAGCCCTTCCACTCTTATGCAAGCTGAAAAAGCAGCTCTTCAGCCTACAACATACTGTAGGACAACCATCCTCTCCTGTGGTAGAGTTTCCAATTCAATAATGCAGGGGCAGCCTCTGACATCCAGCTTTGCTGGAAATGAGAAAAGCTACCAAAATGAATTACTTTCATTTTCATTCAAGGTAATGTTGTGCAACTCGTGTGGACAAGCAATGCAACCACAAAGCGAGGGAAGCAGTCGCTGGGGGGGGACCAGGGGACCCCCAAGCTGCTGGGGCAGCTGAATGGCAGGGCAGGGCTCAGCACACAAAGGCACAGATGAACAGGAGGAACCCAAAGCTTCGAGTGACACCTAAAGGCAGCTGGAATAATAGAGACCTTTAAAGAGGCCTTTGAAAGTGGAATGTGGAGCCGGGATAGCAGGGGTACAGAAAAGGCATTGCTGAGGATTTTTCTCTTCGTTAAGTGAAGTAAAATACAGCCCTCGCTCATTATGGAGGCAGGCAGCCTCGCCAGGCTGATACATCTCATCAGCCTATTAATAAAGCTCTGCTCGAATCTAGTTTCACAAGGCAACCCATCAGAGTCTGTGCTTCCAACGCGTGCTACAGACACAGGGCTATGGAAAATCTCACCCTCCAGAGAGACCTGAGTGAGGCAGTCTTTTTCATTAATACCAAGTCTGCACAATGAATCAACAACAGATTCAATAAGGCCAGGAAGAGCAAAAATAGAGCTTCTGACCAAATAAAAGACATGTAATGAGATCAGAGTGAATTTAATGGGAACCTCTATTCCACTGAATAGGCAAGGTCCCAGACATCCTCCTTCCTGGGTCTCAGGAGCTAAGCCAATAGACTTCAAGTTGCATCATTAAGTTCAAAATCAGACGAACTGTAATTGAAATAAAAGTCTTATTTTTGGCTTGTTGATCAAAATGGAGCTCAGATGTGCCTGAGGGCATGATTTTCATCAGGACCTCAATGTAATCCTTGATTTCCCAAGCACTGCACCTGCAATGAATCATGGGCTCAACTAGTAGCATATTAATACCCAGTTACCTGGTGTGCAGGTGGAAATAGAAAATGCAATATTTAAATGCTTTAAAAGCACCTGCCATTTATGATGAACACAATTCTTTCCAGGCGCAAAATTGCATCTTAACACACATATGCCATTACTGAAAATCATGCCCAATGATTTTGAAATACTATATTCATATTTGTGCCTACATCCTGATAGCCTTTCATTTCCCCTCCCTCCAATAATTAGTCTAAAAGACCCTCTTCCTGACTAAGGAAGTTAGTAGAGTCTCCATATAGCGTTCATAGCAGATCCCTGAACCTTGTGGGAGAGTATCACAAAGCACACATCGACCGAGAGGCAAGCAATGATCCTACACTGCAGCTCATCGCCAAAGACCACTAGTTAAAAACAGCATGTGGGCCCTCCTTTAATATGTGATACAGCAGGTGATGGAGGACTGAGAGAAATGAAAAATCTCGTTCTCATGGGTGAAGGGACAGCCTGTTATCTGTCCAATTTTCCCTACACATGAGTAGGTAATAAATACCAATTAGCATCCATTGTCCTAATGTCTTGAAGCTTGGCCTCCAACTTGGTGTCATACATAGATTCAGCAAATCCTGTGAGATATTGTGGTACCTAGGCAGAAGAGAAGGCAATTTGGGAGTTTGGAGATCTGGGGCAGACAAATGAAAGAAATAAATGGCTTCTACGTTTCGTTTGTTTCCTGCAGAAGAAAGCATCTGCATCAAAATGAGTTTAAACATAAGGGAATACATTCTCAATGTGTTGCACAGGGATTTAGCCACATGACTCCCATTGATGTTTATGGGAAATGAGTGGCTAAATCCCCATGTAATAGGTTGAAATTTTAGCCCAAGGAGACTGACTGTGGAGGAACTCATCAAGGTCTTTGCTTACAAAAATTGTGAGCATATCAACCATTCTCAAATACCATCTCTTTTTACTGGTATATAATCAAGTGGACCCCTTGAAAGGGACCAGTTAAATTAACTCTGTAAAAGGTTACTGAGAAACCTATAAAACAAGTGAGTGCATGAACATGATCTGTGGGTGCAAGGGCATGTCAGAGGATGACTTTTGTGTTGATCATGTCACTTTTTACAAGCTGATACTCTCCTGGAAGACAACAAGGGGTTTTTGAATAATTTAATGCTTCAGACTTCAGCAACAAAAGGTATCTAGCAGCATGGACATCCTGCTACAAAATGCATCGAGAAGAGCTTCTAACCATAGTTAATATCAGTAGGTTGCAAGAAAAAAAGGAAGATGCTAAATCCCTTGGCTGTTCTCCTGCCTTAAGGAGGATGGAGATAAGCATCAGATTAAAGTGAGAGAATCTCTTCTGTCTTCCAGTTACTCAGATACTGGCCTACCGCAAGCCAGAAAATTTTCAGAAGCCAAAATTTACAACCAAATTTGCTATATGAATATCAGATTAAAGATTTAACCAGGAAATATATGTCTAATTCTTTCCTCAACCACAAGACAGCTACTGCTCAGGGTAAATTAGCAAAGGACTAGCCTATTTCTGACTAAAGTGTAAAGTCTGGGTAAGAGTGCTCTGTGAGAGCTGCATCCTTTCTGCAGCAATGCCAATGGAATTCTGCAGATATTTCCCCTCCCTGCCCTCCTGTCTGCCCGCACCCAACAGGGTTTTATGGAGGTAGTATGGACAAAAATGAAACATTTTAACATAGCAGACTAATAGATTTTATTCTATCATCCAAGTGCAAGTTTAAAGGAAAACTAGTTCAAGTACAGTTATTATAGGAACAGGTTCTTCACAGATGTGCAGCCAGCAAAATTATTGTTGCATGTCTTTAATTTTTTTATATAGCCGCTGAAAAATCCCTTCCAAGAGAGGCAAATATTCATGATTATTACATAGACTTGAGAAATCTCTGAAGGTTGGGATTACAGCAATAGATTTTTTTTTTAACAATTATAAGCTATCAGTCAGTGTCATTCCATGAAGTTTGAGCAATGCATACCTATTCTTCTCTGGCCATCACACTACAATTTCAAAAGATAAACTGCATTCCTCTGTGTGTTTCAACTCTGAAATACTCTATATGTGAAAATTTATCTGGCAGACTCTTCTGAAATCACAGGCTTCTGAGATGAGCAAATGGGTACAGTTTTCTTTTAACTGTTTTTTGAACCCCATGTGTTGAGAGAAAACAACAGAATGGAAATTGCTCATCAAAATGTTAACTTGTGGCACGGCAGAGCCCCAAGCAGGTGTGTGGCATGCCGTTCCCTGCGCTGACATGCCTACCACATGGCACCCACTTCTGCCACCTCCGTCCCTTCCCTTTGGAATTCCTCCTCCTGCGAGCGCTGAAACGTGGCTTGACTCTGAGTTGCACAGAAGTGATGTGACCTTTCAGAAAGTAGGTGCTTTGGGAAAACCTTTGTTTAGGATAATCTGTCATGGAATAATCCTTTGGATTAACTGAGGCGGCCATGGATCTTCCAGCCCAAACATAACTGTCTCAGCGAATGTGTTTGCTGTTAGGAGCACAGCTAGTCAGGAAAAGAACATGGTCTCGCTAATTCAAGAGGAACAGCGAGGATGCTGACCTCTCACAAATATCTGAATTTTTCAAATTAACCAACTGTTCAACAGACAATACAAAATATAAATAAATAAAGGATAAAGCATCACAGAGCATACTTTGTTCATTTATTTTGACAACTCCTTAGGTTTAAATTGTGAAAATACTTTGCAGTGTACAAGTAAATGTGCTGTGATGAACTTTCTAAAAATAATGAAGGCTTCATCATCTTTGAATGAATGTCTATCCCTGTAGCTTGTAGCTGGAACTGAAAACTAATGGAGAAATTACTGTACAAAAGCAGCTTTTTTAGAGAAATTATGGGAGCAGAAATATTCTTTTTGACTTGTTCTTCATTCTTCACAGTGTTGTGTGTATTTCAACATCACAGACCTCAAGAAGCCAAAAGCTATTCTGTGTTCCCTGGATTCTTTAACTCTCTGCTAAATCTTGGGGAAGGCTCACTCAGATTTCCCTAATGAAAATCTCTAATGAAGAACACAGTATTGTGCCCTGGTCTCTTATCCACCCCTATTTGCCTTGTGTAGTCTTGCCACACTTTCACAATCTGATATGCTAAATTTCAGATACTTGCTCACAACCAGGTTTTGGATAAAGAGCTGGATTTGAAATTAAACTCCCCATGGGCCTAGAATAAAATTTCGCTTGCTCCAGAATTCCACATTTCTAAACATACTACCCACAATTTTAGAAGTCATTTTTGAAATATAAGCTTAAGGGTATAAAGTGTTTATCTTCACACTTTATTTTCACCCATCTTAAAATGCAAGAAAATGTTCTATTTTTCTAAGGCATAAAGACAATGTAGCTCCATAAACTAAAGAGCTGTACTCTTCTTCCAGCCACATATTTGTCTTTTTCTCCCACAAAATACAACAGAAGCATAGGATACCTTATTAATATTATTTGAAAAGATGCTATAAAACTAGTGCTATGTGAGTAGTTGTCTCAGGGCTTAAACTATCCAGGAAGTTTAAGAAAATCCTGTTAATGTCTGCTGGCTGCAAGAAAGTCTGTGGGCTACAGCAGCCCTTCTTTGGTGGCCCTGGTATACTTGCTGAATTCATGTTTTCTCTTAGAAATGTCAGTTTGAACAACTATTGTTTCAGGTGGCAAAGAAGAGTTACCATGCCAGGGCACACATGTGTGACACTCTTTCCAAATCTTCAAGAGGAAAAAAAAAAAAAGAGTTTGGAACAAAAATCCTCAGATTCTGCCTCTAAAGAAATATGAACCCTCAGCTGTTTCAGCCACTGGGTTCCAGCAGCTATGTTTATTCCTTTCACCCAGAGAGTGAGAACTGAAGAATAAAAGGCTAAGAGATGGAGTTTTGTGAGTGAGATGGTTTGAGTCAAAGAATTACACTGAATGTAAATAGACTAGAGATGAAGTAGGAGCTGGTATGGGACACCTTATGCTGATAGCAGGTTTATTTACCACAGTACAGGGCTGACTGAACAGGCAGCTGTCAGGGGAAGCATTCATTGATGGGACTGGGCTGGAGAATGGTAGAGGGCCTGATCCAAATTTAGCAGGAAAAGCATTCCTAGTAAAATATAATGCAGCAGTAACCATTGTTATAATATTTATTACAGAGTTAGTGTAGTTTGCTACTCAGATGTGACAGTATTAAGAGGTGAAAAAGGGGCAGTTCTTGCTAAATGGACAGCACTGATGGGATTTTCAGGTTTGCCATTTTCCTGTGGCCAGAGAGGTAGATAACTCAGAGACAAAGCTTGATTTCAGCCATGGGATAGCAAAGGGAAAACCAAGTCATAGCTCTGTAGATACTCAGTTGCTCCACTGGCAGCCTCAGCCTTTCCTTTCTTCTCAGGATGGAATTTTTTATGATAGCTCTGAGCTTTGACTTCATTCTTAGTGGCTGAATTTCTGTCCAAATGCCTCTTTTCTGTCTGCTTAGACTAGGTAGGGGGGGTATTGCCCTAGAGGATCATGCTGTTTGAGGACAATAAACAGCTCTAAAATTACTTTCTTTAACCCCCACCTTCTCATTATCATTTTGCAGTGATAAATACAAAGTGCAGATAAGCAGTGAAAATAGAAGATGTGAAATACCCATGACAAAATACAGCAGCATTAAAATGACACGTCCTCTGCCTTTACTTGGAACAGTAGTTAGCTGACATGATAGAAATCATAAAACTGAAGAGCAAAAGTATTTTCAGCAAAAAAAAAAAAAAAGTGATTTGGTAATCTTTAAAGATTGTTCCTAGCCCATATTTCACTGGAGAACCCAAGTCCCCAGGATTTGTTGGGGTACATCCTGTGTGGCTTTCAGGATGGGAACCAACATCATACTGTCAGCTGAGCTGCATTAGGAGCCATATGATGCCCCGTGGTCTAAGAGCAGGGTATGCAATGCAGATCAACCATTCCTAAATTTGGTGGGCATGATCTTCTCAGGGCAAAGCTCACTCACAGCCACAGCATTATCAAAGACAAAGCTCAGGAGTCTTTTCTTCCCTATGACTTTTTAAAGAGAGATGTGTCCTTAGAGGAAGTGTTGGGATGAAAATGTTTAAGTATTATTCAGTACATTCCTGAAATTTTCCAGTGCTGCTCTTATTCAGGATTAGGTTCTACTTTATTGTGTTGTACCAACAAACAAACAACAAATCCAACCCCAAGGCATTTAGTCTTAATCCACTGGATTTTTATTGCACTACTGCTTAAGTGGGAACAGACCTCAAATGCTGCTACTCCTTTTCTGAAGGCAGAAGACCGTAGCACTTGAGCTCAGAAGCTTGACCATTAATTGTTTGTATTGCAGAGCCTATGACATACTTAAGTAGCTGAGCACAACAATAAACACAATAGCCAGTTCATTAAATCATTCTTTGTTAAGACTTTCCAAAGCTTTGGGCTTAAGCCTCTTAAAATTGAAGTCATTATGCTATTTTTTTTTTAAACAAATGAGCAAACATAACTCACATAAAAAGGGGAAAACACAACAGAGTCTTTGATGTATGCATCATCACTGTGATGTCTTACTGAGATTAAACTATATGTCTAACACCGCTAAGAGGTTTCAACAGCTCTTTCCAAGGAGAAGCTGAAATCAGGAAGGGCTATAAAGTGCTGCCGTTGCTGTCACCTCTCCTGCAACAGCTTTCCTTGGCCTGTCACATTATGAGAGAGGCTATCAATAAACTTTGTAGAGTGGTGTTTGTGGTCCCTCTTGTGTCTGTAAGTTCCTGTCAAAACCCTGACTTGTTGACGCACCCTGACAGGCTCTGAGGATGACTAGAAATGACAAAAGGTAGAAGCAGGAATGGAGGTTTGCTGCCTTGGGCGAGTTTGTTCTTTTAACACCATGTACTAATATTCAGGCTTAGAAAAACAGCCAAACTATTCACAGCCATGAGGTATCAGGCAGGCATTTTACACAAGGCTATTTAGATATGGATAAAATACCTTAATAAAATGCTACTGTGATGAGTGCTCCAAGTTATGCTCCTTTTTAAATCATAAACCTCACCCTTTCTTTTGCTACACAGCGCTGGCTGCCTACAGCTTGTTTCTTCTCTCTGTGCCAACACTGCAGCCACAGTGCAAAAGAACTCTGTTTCTCTTTCTCCATAAAACAATCCTGCACCTTTACTCACATCATATGCCATGGGTAGAATCTCTGCCTTTCCTGTCCTGTAAACACTGTTAGTATGTGAAATCACACACTATTTGCATGACAACATATTCTATGGAAAGCAGAAGAGATATGCAGAGCTAAGCAAAGACTTAAAAGAAGAAATTACCATTTTTTCCCCACTGTTGCTACTATCTGCTATTTCTCTTCCCTCACTTGTGATGGTTCTGACCTTTGTTGTTTGGACCACGTCGGACTAAGGGCCAGCCTCTGATGAGTGCTGAGTGCTCCCTGGTTTTGATGGGTTACTTAAAGCTTCTAGGGCTCAGTTTCCTTTCCACAGGTATCCCTAAGCAGTTTAGGGCTGGGGAGTGTTGCTTACAGGCTTGAGAAGTGACATGTTCCTCTCTGGGAACAATAAAGACAAACAATAATGGGTGTGTTGAGCATCCTAGTCTTTCAGACCATTTAATTGCTTTTTCACATTTTTCATCACTTCTTACAATTGTTGCTAATATAAATTTCAAGACAGAGCTTACCCTGATATGGAAGTTACAGAATCATAGCCAAGGATTCTTTCTCTGTGAATTACCAGCCCTCAAGGCAGTTCTTCCTGACAAGAGGAGGGTGAAGAAAAAAGGTGGGAGGGGGAGAAGGAGGCAAAGTCCAGCTTCTTTTTTCCCATGTAAGGTACCTCAGCCTGAGCATAGGGCTGCAAACTACCCGCCTAGGACAGTTGTGGCCTCAGATCTAAGACTAGGCTCTCCTTTCTGTGCAGACACAAAGCACTTACAGCTTTAAAATACATGTATAAATGAATTGAGAGTTAAAAACTACTAGAGAATACTCCACGGGATTATCTGTACTATCAAGACAGGAAAACTTTGCAGATGCTACTGTCTCTCTAGAGGAATAAATGCTTGCATTTTAATATTCTCAGCAGCTGGTTCCTGTTGAATGCCATCAGGATGATTCAGCCACCCACCAGGAACACCAGTAGCAAGTGCACACACAGACAAATCTGCAAAACTTTCTGCTCCTGATGCCACTGTTGTTACTTTGGCAGAGTCTGATATGTATTAGCTGTTCTTCATTACTACCAGTAGCAGGTTTAACTTCACCCCAGGATGGTGCAAGAAAAACAACTAGTCCCTGGGGTTGCCCTAATCAATCCAACTGTCTGCTTCCTATCAGTAGTGCTTCCCACAATCCACATCATTAGCAGCTTACTCTGTGGTTACCTCACTCACTTTCAGCCTCGCCACGAGTCACATCTGCTCTGCGAGCTCAAAGTGATGGCCTGGCAGTCTGATGTCCTTCCCCCTACTGCGGTCCACATCTGATAAAAGGGACATCACCTTATAACACACTTGGTTTCTACATGAGACTCAACTGCAATAGATTACTTCCTCACCCCTGCTGATGAACAATTTATGTCTAAAAATACAAGGTCTGCTATCTCTCCCCATTTAAAAAGAAAAAAAAAAATCAACCTCAGTGACGTTCTGTCTGTGGTCTGTGGACCACTTCCAGGTGTTTTATGGAGGTGCATCTGTCTAGCAGCAATAATGAGGCATTTACTTTTCCTCAAGTGGCAGTGCTTCCTGACAGTTGTTGACTGGGTCAAATCACTCAATGCTTCCTCTAATCCTACTGGGACAAATTTCTGCCTCGCTTTTGTCTGGCACTTCTTGGAAGCAGAGTAAACTGTGATGCCAATCTGCAGAACCCTACCTGGAGAGACGAAACACCAGAGGAGACAGAACTAAACAGCACAGTCACTCCTGCAGACTGGTGGACCCATGACTATAGATCCTGCAGTAGGGAAAGAGTCTCTCAGTGGTAATTCATGTGATGACTGACAGCCAGAGAGTGAAAATAAACAGCTCAAATGCAAAATGGTGGGAATGTAACACAACAGCTGCATCCATCTGGTCAATAACACCCGCTTAAGTTTTCTTCCTTAATACTACTGCCCTTTCACTCGGCTTAATAGGAAAGATGCTACAGGTGGACAACAATGCTGTATCAACATCTATTCTAAAATTATGGGGTTTAATTCCATCATTACAGAGGATCTTAATTTCAGCATTATTCAATGTTTTGGAAAAAAAATCATGCTTTCAACATGGAGATAAATGCCAGCACTGAACAAATCAGTGGTGTTGGCCTTCCAACAGGAACAATCTCAAATACTGGTGCCATACATATGGATAACTCCTCAAGTAGTCTGTCAGAAAAATGTTAGAAATTTAGGTTTATCACCTGTGCCAAGTTATCCTGATGTGGAACACAAGCCAAAATAGATAAGTTAGAAATTGTTCATTGAGTAAGTGACAGAAACATTATGAACACAAGTGTTCTTGTGTCAGATCCCTGATGTATCCATACAGCTTGTGACATCTACTGCTGACTGCAGTGATATTCATCCTGGTTAGAAGAGAAGCTATCATATTCACTTGCTTTACAAAGAGTATCTTCAAGAATTTGTATAATTTCCAGAATCCAGAGTCATCCCTACCATGATCTCAACTTAAATCAGCGACGTTATGGAACCACCACTTGTTCTCTCTAATGAGTGAACAGTTAAGTGCCATTCAGAGTCAGCCAGGAGTGTGCATGAATATGGAAAAGAGAGACAGGAGGGCAGCAGAAACGGAGAGAATAATCTTTCATACCAAATTAAAAACAAAACAAAACAAAATTAATGAAAATTTTAACTGCCTGCCCAGTTTCCTAGTATTTCATCTCATGTAAAAAACAAGAATTAAAATGCACAGAAAGCAAAATCACTGAAAAATGGGGATTTAATTTAATTAAACAATAAAAACCAGTGTTTTGCTTTTTTTCCTCTCCTTTGAAAAAAGAACAAGAGGAAGGAGAACATTTTAATTTTCTTATTTTCTTTTCTTCTTTTCCTTTCTTTTCTTTTCTTTTCTTTTCTTTTCTTTTCTTTTCTTTTCTTTTCTTTTCTTTTCTTTTCTTTTCTTTTCTTTTCTTTTTTCTTTTTCCTCAATATTGAGGTTTTTTTGACCATTTCTTCCAGTAAGCTATCTCACTGGATGCGATGTGGCAACAAGGATCTGTAACCGATTGTGGTTTCAGGGCTGAGAATGCATTGGATTGTCGTCTCTGTTATTTTAGCCCCAAAGTATATTTTAAATAGCCTTAAAGAGAATGAAGATTCTTCTCATTCCAGTGACAGGGGGAAATGGCTTTAGAAAGGACTTTCATGTTTCTAACAGTTTTTGGTTTTTTGTCCTTTTGAATATTTTTTTCTTTGCTTGCACAGATGCAACAGGATAGCGTTTTTAAAAAAGAATTTGGAATACGACACTTAGTTATCCATCCATCAACAAGAATATCCAGATATGTGTTTCTTTCAAGCAGTGAGTGTCATGGCGCTTCCTTCCATGTACTTTGTTCACATCTGAGACAAGTCAACCTCATAAAACCCATTTGAAAGAACGGTTTTTCTTTTTCTTTTTTTTTTTTTTAATCTTTTAAAAAGGATGTTATTGTCCTAAAAGTGAGTCTGAATGATCCAGACTGGCCCCAATTCAGTGCTAGGCCTACAACAGCCATTTTTGAAACCATCATTTCTCTTACTCTATTTTGCCAGAGTGGTTAGGACCAGACATGTATTTTCACAAGCAAACCAGTGTCCTTCAGAAAAATATTTTTTCTTTCTTAATAAAAACTGACCAGACTTTTACCTTGGCCAGAGGATTTTATCAAATTTTAAAAGGAAAACACTAATATCTTCCAAGCATGAAACCCTCATTACACTCACACTCAATAATGAGCATTACCAGAGATATTTCACAGGTGAAGGAGAACAGGAGAGAAATGCTTCAATATTTGAAGATGCAAGAATTCTTCATAGTGAACTGTGTGAAATCCAGAGACAACCTTGCCAATTGCACCTAATTATTTTGTAAGCATTTCACAGGCCATGCTGATGCCATCTTCTCAGCTGCTCCTGAGACAGGAAACCATCAGCTGGTTTTAGAGTTGGTTGGAGTAATTTGAAGCCAGGGGCTAAGTGACCTGTTCCAGGCTGCACCATGAGTGGGCAGCGGGTGAGGAACGATTCCATTTTGTGGTGTCCCAGCCACCAGAGCAAAGAGAGGTGCTGCTCCAGAGAGGGCTGGAAGAGAAACAACTGGAGAAAACTAACAGTACACTTACCGTAATAAAGTTTTACCCTATTCTTTGTTCCTTTGTTGGTAGGGAAAAAAAAAGGAAGCAAAAGCTATGTGTGTCAGAAGAGCTTTCTCTTGCCTAATTAAGCCTCCCTTTCGTTATGCCCTGAACATTGGAGTTTTAATCCTAAGCACAGAGAGGCCTTGGGCAGAAAATTTGGCCAGTCTTTTTCACAAAGTTTGAATGTGTTCAGACCTTTCAAAACTGTACCAAACCCTCTCTAACCTTCAGATTAAGTAGTGCATTTTCAATGCCATAATGAGCTAAACCCGCTGGCCTCCTGTGAGATGGGAAAGTACCCGCTGCTTGAGAAGCCCTAATCCAAGGTGAATTATTGCTACTTTTTGTTACATTCTTAACATACTCTGATATTTCACCATTTGTTTTGACCTTATTGACCACTGCAGACTAAATTTGTTTCTTTTTACTGTCTTTAATAGCTTTACGATGCTTCTCTTTTCACATTACTTTCTGTGTGTATTTCCAAGACCTTTTCTCTTTTGTTCCCATCTCTTTCCCTCTTTATAACTGGATCTTTGACTTTAGCCACATATTTCTTTCATTTGTACCTTATATATTTAAGTAGAAAAAGAAACCCACTCTCCCTGCATACTGTTTCTCTTCTTTATTCACCCACTTCTTCTGCCACCAGTAACTCCTCACCTCTCACTTCAAATTCCATTACTCACCTCCCCATTTCCTCTAACTCTATTCTGGGTGTCAAAGATTTACCACTTGTTAGCCAGACAGGCAAAGTTTATTAATCAAAGCATGGGGAGAAGATTTCTGACAGCAGAGGGCTCCTTAATACATCAGACAAAGGCATAGTTAAAATTAAGTCAAATTCAGACTCAAAACAAGTAGAACAGACTTTAAAATCTTCAGAATAATTGTCTTAAATATGTGGTCATTCCTGATGACCACATATCCTGATTAGTTAAAAACTTTAGGATTATGTTTTTCTGAAGATATGTTCTAGCTCAGCAGAACAAAAGTGCTTTCAGAAATTCAGTAGGCTTTATCTTGTAAAAGTAACTAGTTTTGACTATTGGAAGTGCCCTTCCTGCTTGACCATCTTCAGAGACGAAAAGACATCAGTGTCCAGCCTGTCTTCGACTCTTCCTGGCAGTGTCCCTGTTTTTCCACCTGCTAGCAGCCATTGGATACATTAGGAGAATTCTTTCCCTCTTCAGCTACTAGGCTATTTCCCTGTTTGCAGGGGTTACCCCTTCTCAAGCTTGGGCTTCACACCTCCTTTAAAAATGGTGACTGTGAGAAGCTTAATGGATGTATTCCCCTAGCACTCACCTGTACACTGAGAGAAAAACAGAGCAACTTCTACTTTTCAAAAACCTTTTCTCATTTTACAACTCCAGTCCCTGCCCCAGCTCCTGCTCAGGGCTTTTCCAGACTGCCTCCAGTACACCTGCCTAGTTCTCCTTGGCTCACTGAGGTCCCCAGAAGCATCACTAAGAGCCCAAGATTAACACATTTTTCCAACTACACGTTCAAAGGACCATAGCAGCCACAGAGCTGTTAGGCCCAAGACACATAAAGTTATCAAGGACTCAATTTACATTAAATTACCATTTGGATATTTATGTTCTTAATAATATCTATGAGAATATACAGTCATGTCTTAACTGAAGTACAACTGACAGATATGGAGCCAATCAGCATCGAATACATGGATTTTTCAAGGTCTGTTTAAATTCAGTCTAAACTGTGGGTTTATGGCATCACAAAAATTTACTGAAAAAACATGAGTTAATATTTGTCCAGTTCTTTCATATGAGAAGCGCTGTTACTGTTGTCAAAAAGTCTACTGTGGGCTTAAGTAGCTGTGAGAATGCAAAACAGTTTAAAATTTGAATAGCTTTCGTAACTAATAGCAAGTAGGCAATATAACAGATGGCGACTCACATGAAAGATAAACCACATCTTAATAACAATAACTTACATTCAGAGGGGTAGTGTTTCCTAGTGCTCAGAGCAGGAGACTGAGAACCAGGATTCCCAAGTTATTCTCCTGGCTCTGCCATTCATTTGCTGTGTGCATTTAGAAAAGTCACTTAAACATTTCTGTGCCTCAGTTTCCTCATCTGCAAAATAGAGATAGTTCTTACAAACATCACCAGACCATTGAGGGGAAGAGACCCAAGCTGTCAGACTTTATAACAAGCATTTTAGACAAATGAAGGTATGGAAGAGAGGTGCTGACTGTTGTCATTGTTGAGTCAGTCATTGATCAAATTGCAAAGTGGTTACTTTGAGCTGAGCTAATACAGCCATCCCAAGAGTAGGAGGTGGCAGCTGCTTAACTGTGCTCCATACCCTTATGGTGTGGTTCAGGTCTGGAACTGAACATTTCCCTGCACAACTGACACTTCAGAGGGAATCCAAGGAGGCCAAATACAATTGTCTTCACTGAAATTTAGCCAGGACATTATGCAATCTTTAGCAGCCATCTGAATCTCTATTTTTATATCTCTGATAAAAAGGAGCACCTCGAGCTCTCCAGGTTTCTGTCATCATTAGCTGGCACATTACTTCCTTTTGATCAGAAACAAGATTGCTTCTCACTCACTGACTTTGCTTGGTGCAGTTCTACAGAGTTTCACAAAGGTTCTCCAAAGCAAGCACCAGAAAAGTCTTATGGTGTCTGACATGAGCATAATACAAAACGAATAGGCTGAAAATCAATGTTTCCCTTAAATTTCTACTATATATGTTCTTTTGATGTTCTTCTTGTTGTTATTTTTGTTGTTTATGAGGGATGTAAGTTTTAACTTGTATGAGTAGTAGAGACTAAGAGAGGGTCCATTTTTGCCATGCTTGTCAGACAGAGATGACTTTGCTGAGAATTTAATGAAAATAAAAGTTAAAGAATTGGATCGGGATGTTAAAAATGACTACAGAGAGGAAGGTTCCTTGAAGGGTACACCCTGGTGCTTCAGCAGTGTGCAGGCAATGGCACAAACTAAAGCCTGGAACCAGCTTGGTTGCTTCTCTCATTAGCAGGGATGTCTGCCTCAGTTCTGCCCTGCTTAGCACTCTCCAGCTGTACAAGGTTATTGTGGCACTGACAATTTTCTGTGGCTTCTGAAAGTTGTGGGGATCTATTTCAACAAGAAAAAAGATATTATCTATCTATCTACCTATCTATCTATCTAGAATGGTTGATCTCACTGAAGAAGACTGGCATCTTTGTTACAAAGAGCTTTCACTGGTATTTCCTGATTCTCCAGCCAAAGAAATTATTACTAAGCCCTTTTCTCTGGGAGCACGGAACAAAAATTATTTCTCACGCTGGCTCGATGGGATATGTAGTTGAGATTAACAGGTCAAAGAGTTTTAAGAGTCTTATTCAGAGGACTGCCTAAAGAATATTCCATGTAACTAACTTAACTGCTCTCCAGATGGTCAAAACTGAAAAGGCCATCTGAGCAAAAATCAAGTTTTGGAAAGTGCCATGAGAAATTTTAGCCAGAGGATGTGGATTCTGCTTGTGCTGGCTTCAATGGAAACAGACTCACTCTAAATATTAATTTTTTTTTTTGGTTTGTTTTATACCCTTAATTTCTTACAAAGAAATGTCTGGAAATTCCATGTTGTTATTTTCAAAAGTGATGAGCTCAAATCACAAAATCTGGATCTGGATGCCTAGCAGTGCCAGAAGTTCAGGAGAGTTTGGACCAAGAAGGCTGGCTCAGGCAAGTGTTGAGTGTTTTCCCAGGATTTTTTGAAGGCCAAGACAAGGGTTTCAAAGAGGAGAGAGGCATGTGCAACATGGCAGAGTTACAAAAAAACATCGCTTGGAATTTCCTGGGTTTTGCGAGATTAAAATTGTAAGTCTAATTAGTTTAAGGAAATTAGCTCTTTATAATTTTCATTTTGTATTGAAGAAGTAAGAAAAATTAAAAATAGAATGAGAATGGAAAAATTAATGGGTTTCAGTAATTAGTTAATCAGAAAATGCTCCTGTCTTAGTGTGGCTGCCCAACACATTAAAAAAGAAAAAAGAGAAAAAAAAGTAACCATGACTTTCCTCATACTTTCCAAAACAGTATAAACTTCACCTCTGAGCTTGGAACAACTACTTGACATTTCAACTCAGCTCATTTTTTAGCGGTAAGCCACTGAAATTGGTGTTTAGGTTGAAATACCATCTCACCATAACATTAATACAGACATAGAGTAAATACATATATCCTGGCAAAAATAAACCAGAATTTGTTGCTCCTGCTGGCCACATCACATTTACATGACTTGCATGCACTAATGAAATGTTAAATGGAAGGGAAACCTCTTCTGAGAGCAGACCTTTTCACCAAGTGCTGAACTGGGGATCTCTGACATCTGAAAGCAGCAGGACAACTTATTACGCTGTAGGAAAACACATTTCTCTTGACAGTGGTGATCCAGTCTGAGGCCTCACAAGCCACACACTGGTGCACTAAAGAGACATGTGTTAGACAAGCTGTTTTGTCCCTTGGCTATCACCCTCCCGAGCGCTGAACAGATCTGGATTGGGCTGGCTTAGAAAAAAAGTCAGATGAAAGCAGTGAAGTTAAGCCAAGTCAAAACACAACTTTGGTGCAATTCCACCAAGTCCAAGTTATGCTAACAAAACCAGCAGCGGCGAGCCTGTCCTCCTCTGCCCAGCCCAGAGCACCACTCTCAGGCATTAGCTGCAGCACTTAGCTTTCAGCTCTCTGCACCTCTTTGCTATATTTATTTTGTGAGGTAGCTAAATACATCTTTTGTAATTATTTAAGCTTGCAACATCTTTGAAATGAAAGAATCCACTCTGCAGAGATGATGTTGAAGAAGTCTGAAGAGTGTGGTTTTTTTTTCTGCTATAAATAAAGATGCTGAGCAACAATCCATTGAAATGGCCAAAAACTTGAAAGAAGCCTTTTAATTCCCACTTACATTGCTCTCAAACTTCAGCCTTATCGTGGAGCTGTTTACTGATTGTCAAGTCAACTAAATTCATGGGTGGCTACCAGAATGAGCTGACAAATAAATACAATACCCGCAGCTAGGACTGCTCAGAGCACTGGAGCACACGTAGAGTACCAGGGAACATCATGTACCGTGCACGCAGAGCACACAATTCTTAAACATTTGTAACACTTACTCCAAAACCGGATTTCTTCCAACAAAGTCTGTAATTGCTTCCTCAGGAGCATGAACGTGCCTAAGCATGAAACGTTACAGTGAAGCTGGTTTTAAGTTGGTTAAGAAACAGAGAAAAGGAAAGAAGCCTGAAAATGTTGCCTCTGGTCAAAGAGTCTCTTACTCCTTATTGGGCTGACTGCTAAAAACTAAATAAAAAGAAATGGTGTGCTATTGAGAGTGAAGCAGACACTGGTATTTATCTGGAGGAACCGGAGGCATATACAAATAAAGTTTCAGACTGCAGGAGTCATCTCCATTCAGCTCTAGCACCTCCACTAAAGCGAGTGCACCCTGCAGGCTCCAGAGGGATGCTGTGCTGTGCAAGCACACACTGGGTTTCTGGTTTCCAGCACTGATTCAAGGGGACCACCCTAAATCCTGATCTTCTAGCTCTGTTTTTCATTACCTTTTCTCAGGAAAACCTGCACTGACTTCAGTGGGAAGGTGTCTCAGATGAGAAGTAAGAAACACCACCAACTAGCCGGGCAACCTCAATTCACACACCTACAGTACAGCTGAAATGCAGTTGTTTCTGGATTCTTAACAAAAAACCCTCTGGTCTGTATTTACCTCACTTAAAAGATTGCTTTTGTACGCTGGCCTAAGTATACACCGGAGAGGAAAGGCTAAAACTTACAGTTCTTCAGCTGTGTTAATAGGAATATCAGCCCAAAATGTATATAAATCACACCCCAAAATCTGCCCATACTTTCCCCCGGAGTATGGCCCGCACACAGTCACTGCTGAACAGCACAACTTGGTAGAAGGACTGGCTGGCCAAAGCACCTACCTCTGACAGAAAGTATCAGTAACTCCTTTGTGTCTCTACAGTGCAAACAGGATTTCGGCTTTGCTGGTCTTACCAAATTCGGACACATAAAACACTGAGTTCCATAAAAATACTGCAATAATTACAGAGGGAGCAAAGTTGTGTAAAAAGCTCATTTACTGGTTGGCTTGACAAAGTATATTATGATTCAGGTTGCAGAAAACTGAAGCAAACGAACAAAAACCCGAACACTTTAAATTCCTCCGACAAAACTTAAATCTCCTCCCTTCAAAACCTCTCAGTTTTGAAAGTTTTAGGGATTTTCCTTCCCCCCCACCTTTAAAAATCAATTCTTAACAATTCTCAATAGAAATCCTTAGTTCACAAAGAGAAATTAAAACATTGTATAGGAAAGTATCAAAACAAAACATTACCCCTCTTTTGGAAAGACAGACCTTTTTCCTTGCAACAATTTGCACTCAATTCAATTTCAATTCAGTGTTTCTGTTGACATGACTTATCATTTTCAGACAAAAAAGTTTTGCAGTGGTGTTTGTCTAAATAATGTAGTACTAAAGACGGCACAAACAGGGAAAAATGTCATCTCCCTTAACTAAAATGTGACCCAGTATCAGAAATGCTACTGCCACAAGGCTACTTTACTACACACCTTCAATTGTTAGCTGCTGTCTGGCTCCCCCCATCCTTTTATTAGGCACCAGAGTTCTGGTGCAGGAAACTTTTATGGGCGGCGTACACAAAGCGTGTCTAATTTCTAACTCGCACTTCATCCTCTCTTCCTCCAGCACAACGTTTCATTTTCTCACAGCCCTAGCTTCCCCCATTTGCTCACCTAAATGCAGAAAACCCCAGCACAGGGATTGCTGCCTGACAGCTTTTCAAACTCGGTGTGGAGAAGGTGCCCAAATGAAATAAATAAATAAACAGAGGGAAGTTTATGAAAGTGAAAGGAACGGCATGGAGGGAGCGGCAGGAGCGGCAGCAGGCAGCTCCGTACTCCTCCTCAGACTGACACAGGTGTATCCCAACTTCACCCACTCAGGCAGGAGAGACAGGCAGACACGTACGGGTACATACAGACACACCGAGAAGTGCCAGAAAGGGCACAGGAAGAAGCAAAAGAGAGAAATAAAGCCGAAAGGTGTTATTTATTTTTACAACTCGACAATGAACTTCAATTTTGGCAGAGGATTAAAAACAGCCCTGGGAAATGATTAAGTTTTTTTTTTTTTTCTTTTCTATAAAGCTTCAGCACAAAAAGAGAGATTATAAAGGGGATACGCTCACACGGGCACACATAAAATAGGGGGGAACTAAGGAGAAGGAAATGAAAGGGAAAGAAAACAAACAGCCTCCTAACAGGCCCATACTGCTAACGGGAGTCCAAATAAAGAGTCATATGATATCTGATAGTGCAGGACACGTCGCCAGGAGCTGGAGCGGATTGCCTGCAGGAAGAAAGAGCCAGTGTGTTACTGCTCAAAGAGCTTTTCTTTCCCCATTTTCTAAAATTTTTTTCCCCCCTCTCTCTCTTTTCTCCTGTACTGTGAATGTGTTACTCTCAGGTCAGGTCCACGGAGTCCCCAAAAGACAGCTATCATCGTTCTCCCTACTTCTGGATGCAGTGACAGCCACTGGAAGATGCCTTCTAGTTGAGACTGGGGGGGCTAAATCTAGGTTTCAGCTCTGCTCTGACCTCTCTCATATATCATTATTTCCAGGGTTGAAGATACAAAACTGTCACAAAAAACATCTTAGATTAAAAAAAAAAAAATAAAAAGGGGATGGAGAGGTCAGGTGGGGGGAGAAGAAAAAATATGCAGGCAGAAAAAACCCGAGACTGCTTATCCTATGGAAAACTTCAAAGGCCAAGTCCCATTTCTGCTCTCTTTTGCTTACTTTTCCTGTGATTTTTTTTTTTCTTTTTTTGAGAAAGCAAGAGAGGACAGTCACAGAAAATATTCAGACCATGAAAAAACATAAGGAGTTAGGAAAACTCTCCGGAGGAATGAGGAAAGCAAAGATTTTAAGTAAAAGAAAAGCATTTGTAATTTGCCAAAAGTTTTTCTATTTGTTATGGTAGTCCATCCCTCTCGGCCAAGCATTCCGCATTAAACTGGGGAGCTTGCTAAGTACTTTTAGCTTGGCACCACTATGGAAAGGCAGAACACCTGGGTTACCTGCAGCAAAGGAACCTGTACTTGGAGTGGGGGACTTCAGCCCGTGATGAGTCTCCAACTTCTGCTGGGAGAGCTGTGCCCACTGCAGCTTTGGAGAGGGAAGAGTCCCAGCTAATGAAGCTGTGGGAGTGCAAGCCCTCAGTCTAGATACTAGTATGAAAACAAAACTGTGTTTTAACTGGTATTTTAACAGTTAAAACTGGTATTTTAACTGTCCACTTGTCATGGACAGTTTCCCTGTTCCCCAGTTTCTGCATGGGACGGGCTGTATCCTGCAGAATGTTTTGCCACTGTAGGGTACTAGGATTTCTAAAGCGGTGCAAGCAGAGCCCAAGGACGGATTTTTTTCTCTCCCTCATCATATGAGGAGATGTAAATGGACTAATTCCCCGTATACACTTACACAATGCATAGGTGTTGCTTAAAAGCAGTGTTACAACACATATGTCATACCCACGAAGCTGTAACAGACAACCTCTTCTGAGGAAAGCCTGCAGCATAAAAATAAAAATCAAGGTATTGTAGTAGTAGTGCAGCCAGAAAGAGCATCGTAACTCTAATAATTTTATCTAGTTTTGTGGTTTGTCTGCTGATGATTTTTAGGGGGGATATAACATGCAGTTTCCTCTCTTGTTTTCTGTACCTCTGCTATATGATGCTGTTCTTAGATTGGCAATTTGTCAAAGCCAGGAAAATACAAATCAATATAGGAAGGAAGGCAGAATTTGGCTAAAGAAAGCACTTCCTTAAGCTACTGAATTTGCAACAGTATATATTCTCAAACATCCTAACCACTGCACAGGAGATGCTGTAGAGAAGATATCCTGTGTGCTATACACTATATGCAACAAAATTCAAATCAAACATCTCCTTAAACATGATGCACTATTCCATTCTAAATTATATGTGCCTTTTTCACACACAAATAGACAAAAGAGTGTATCTATAAGAAACACATTCAGAAGAACAAAAAATCTACAGTGCAAGAAAGTCTATCCTGAAACCCTCAATCTGGGGCTCGATTGAAGAGCTAAACTCAGAAGGTGAAATGGAGCCATTTAAAAGAAGGTCCCACCGAACAGGAGGAACAAGAAAACAAACAAATAAACAAAAAAAAAAATCCCTGAGCTCCTACTAATCATTTGAGCTGCCAATGAGAGGTGACTTTTAGACAGATGGTCAGGGGAAAGCTGGGTCCGTGGACACAGACGTTAGTGCCCCATCTGTATTTTAGGATCCTAGCTTCAACAAGCCATTACCAACTTTTTTTCTAAGTGACAGAAAGTGAAAGATTTCTGTTCCCACTAATTTGCTTCTTTTTTACCGAAACCACCCCACTTCCCTCTTTTTTTTTCTCCCGGTAAAAATTTGTTGGTTGATTTTTTAAGTAAACAGAAACTGTTTGCAGTATAACTTTTATGCCAAAAAAAAAAAAAAAAAGATGCTAGGTAAGTTGGCAAAACAGCAATTGGAATTTAAAGAGAGAGTTTAAAAAAGGGAGAAAAGAACAACATACCAAACTCACTTCTTCTTGTCCCCCTTCCATTCCTGTTCTTATTAATTCCAAATTATAATTTGGAGGTAAGGGAACTGCATTTCCTTTCAATCTATTTTGTTGCTGCCACACATTCTGTGCTTTGCTTCTCTCTCATTCTTTTTAGGAGGGGGAAAAAAATCCCTAATAAAAATAGAAAAACATATCTCAGGNCATATCTCAGGCGTTAAGCTCGCTCTCCCCCTTCCTTTGTAAAGAACTCTTTGTTCTCTAGTGAAAATGCTGAAAAAAATCCCCGGGATCCCTGAAACAAGTGCAAAACACTTAGAGGCTTTTGGGCTGGCGAGGAGCCAGAAACCCTCCCGCTGTCTGGTTAGGAAGAGAGGAAAGAGAGAGAGAGGAGAGAGAGGGAAAAAATTGGAGCTTCCTTTAATAGACATAGGAAGCAGGTCCTTTTTT
>VXBC01003477.1:1072156-1164290 GCA_013399945.1 Ploceus nigricollis | reverse complement strand
CCTCTCTCTTTCTCTCCCCCCCACCCCTCCTCCTTTCTCCTGTCTCTGTCTCTTCTGAGTGGTCTATTGATAAGTCCCTAGAGGCACTGGGTCAGCCTGCCCGTAGGAAACCAGACACAATGCACAAATCTCCGAGTGCCATTCTGCCATCAGCAAGCAGACCACGTTTAGGAGAGAGGNGGAGGGAGCGAGAGAGCGAGGGAGAGAGAGCGACACTGCCAGTCAGGTTAATCATCCCTACTTTAATTAGCTGTTCGGCTTAGACATAAAACAATTGAATTTGAATGATCTGTCAGTGGGCTCGGCTGAACCAAAGGGGAAATGCGAATATTACAAAAAAGACTGTTGGTGTATTCAGATAAGCTCGCAGGGAAAATCCTCAAAGGATAACTATTAAAACTTACCACCAAACAAAAAGTAAGATTCAAATGGCATTATACAGAGGCCATCTCCAAAAAGCTGGGAGATCCCTTCCTTCTCTTTTTTACACATGACTGCAGCTTTTGCTGAAATAAACACCTGCACCTTCCCACAGTCTTCAAAGACTACCTGTCCTGTGGGGTCGGGAAGGGAGTGCAGGATTGCCTGCTACCTTGGCTCGCTTAAAGCAAGACCATGCTGCCCTTCAGTCGAATATTCCTGATAGATCACTGGAATGTTATGATTCTGGAACTGCACAAGCTCTGGGAGCACATCCTTGCCATGCCTGTCTGCACAAACACAGACAAATCGAGCACCGGCAGGGTACAGACGGAGATGTTGTGAAAAGGCAGTGCTGGGTATTGGGGTAAGACAAGTCTCAGGCACCAAGGAGGTGGAGAAATTATCCCCTCAAATAGGTGGCAAAGTAATCTATTTCTTCTACCCTGGGCTGCAAAATGAAGTACAGTTCAAATGGATGGTTCCTGGTGATACCCAGTGCAGTGGCAGCACTGTGAAGCAGGCAAGGCAGAGATTTATGACACTTGTGCAAAGTCTGCTTCTTAAAAGGTGTGGGCCAGTCGGCCTCTCCCTTTGAGAAGGAAGGCAGCAGATAACACCCTGCTCTGAGAGGGAGCTGTCAGCATGTTCAGCTCCTGGACATCACACCCCTGCTCTGCCAGAACTTTCCCTTGTCAGATGCAAGGGACCTGCTTTGGGTTTCAGGACACTGAATGTCCCCTCATCAGCAGCTCAGATGTCTCCTCCTGAGCAAACAGCACCAAGGGAGGTATTTGAATTTATTGCACAAGGCAGGTATATTCTCTGTGTTCCAAATACATTTTCTGTATTTCGTACAGGGCTGCAGCTAAAACAACAAATCCATAATTCCTGATCAGCTCTGTGAACATCTGCTGTATATAAACTTTTAAATGGGCATGACTAACCTGCCAGTGCCACTCAAAAGCATGGGAAGAAAGTAGAGAAGGGACTCACAATGCAGCTGACTGCTGGCCTTTCAGAGGGAGTACTGGGATTCTCCCCTCACCCTGTATTTTAGGTACAAATGCTTAAGGAAGGAAGAAACAAAAGACAGAAGTTCTATCAATGTCTCTATATTAATTTTATCATTTTTTGGACATAGGTCTCCAGGCAAATCTGGCACCAGCTTTTATGTGTCTTGCTTTTAATGGAGAGCTGATGGGAGATGTCACTATTATTCATCCCTTCTATCAACTTCTGCTGTGGGAAAAGGTGGGTTCCTGCCCTTTTTCACCTTTTTAAATGTTACATGCTGGCTGGCTGCATCCCATCTGCCTACCGGCCCCATTGGGGCCCGTTGACTCAGCACAGTTTACAGAAGACCTAAACAGTCAACAGGAGAGGGACACATTGCAGAAACAATTGGGACATTGGACTTAATGAGGTTATTTAGAAATTCTCTCCTCAGCCTCCCCAAAATATGCATTTTTCATTAATATTATGGAAGGTAAGATGTCCCAAAGAACAGAAAAGGAGATTTCAGAGCAATATATCACCATCAAAAGCCTTAACTCCTTTTCAGATGAGATTTTGTAGAGCACAGTGACACAGACAAGTCTCTTCCCTGGGTCAGTACCAAAGTAATAATCCAACAGAGTGCAAAACAGCTCTGGGCTACATTTCTAATAAAATATGCAGAGGACCTGACCACCTTCTGCAGGAATTCACTGAAGAAACAGTGTGCAGTCACGTAATTACAAGCTATGGTAATGGTACACGGGGCCCTCCCTAAGGTTGCACAGACAACATTAGCTGTGGCATTTCCTAACTTTTAAGTGTTTGACTTAGTAACATTAGCATTACAGTAATGCATTTGCAGTATAATTTCTCAGGGTTTTCTTTAAAAGTCAACTTAGAAGCTGTTCCACGTTGCTGCCGAGGCTGGGGCGGGTCGGCACCTGTGGAGCTGTAATACAGGACTCCACCACTTCAGCCGGCAGCGCCAGCAGCAGCTCGACTAAAACGGCGCTGACGAGAGGATCAACCACTGGAAGACTGTGAGGACACTTCATTCAGTGAATCGACAGTGTCTTCCTGATAAAGAAATTGCTGAGATACAGGAGCCCTAAGCTGATCTTCAAGGAGGAGAGCAAAGCACATTGCCACGGGCAGAGACTCTGGACCTTGGCTCCCCAAACCCGCACACCTGCCTCTGTTGTTGGATTTGCTTCCATTCAGTTGACTCCACGGACTGCTGCTCCTCTTGCTTTGTAGCTTACTTTCTCTCATGTTATTACTCCCTCCCTACACTACTCTTTGTCACAGTCTGTTCCTTATCCCATTGCCCTAAAAGAGGCATTTCCTCAAATACCTCTTTCCTTCTGCTCTACCCCAGGCATGAATATACCCTGAGTACAGAGGAAAGCAAACTGCTTAGCATGGTAAATTAGGCCACGTGGTGTTTCAGGCTGCCTTAACTAGACCACTCCTTGCAAGACTGTTTAAAACTAACTCGGGTATCATAATTTGCAATCCACAGTGTAGACATATCAAAATGTCCTTGTTCTCATTTCCACTGCTTGCTGCCATAGCAACCCCTGGTCAAAAGGAAATTTCCATTGATATCAGAAGGAGCAGCATTTCACCCAGGTGAGTTTTTACTATGTGGCACATATTTTATTAGCATGTGTTCCTGATACAGAGATCCTCAAATCTCCTATAGTGCCTAATGTAGAAAACACTACTGTAAAGTCCTGCTCTTAGCTGGTCCCCTTCTACTGGAAGCTACAGAAGTCAAGGACCTCCTGCTTTCTACCTGAATATCATCCAAGAGCTGACTTGTAGTCTAAATAAATGCAAAAGGCCAGGAGGAGCTCCAGAAGATATATATCGCCTTCCCCTCCTGAGATTTTTATCACAGATTTTAACTCAGACACAGTATGATGATTTCTAGCTTTTCATGGTACCCTCTTGCTTGCTCTTCTTTCATATAAATTATTCCATGTATCAGGGAGATTTAGCCAAAGGATTGATAATTGAAACCTCAGTCTGTCTGATCAGTTGAAAAAAGTTTGCTGTTTGCTATGGAAAAGGCAATCAGTGCTGCAACAAGTTTTCAGACTCATTTGTATGACAACCTCTCCATATGTTGCTACAGAATTAGAAGAGATCTTTATAAGAACTGTACCTGGATTTACCATCAGCAAATGGCAGGATTTATGAAAGGAAAAGTCACCAGAATTGCTCCTCACCTTCTGACTTCTGCATGCATCACAATGCCAGGCAAAAGCAGGACACGGAAATGGCAGAGTACTTACTCCTTTAATGTATATAAAGTATTCTGCAATGCTACTTGTAGCACTCAGTACAGCTGACAAGAGCTGACATTAATGGCAAATCAACAGACCTGGGTGGCACGGAGAGGAACTTGGTTCCTTTGCAAAGAAGGAGCTCTGTCTATTAAGGAGCTCTGTCTATTTGAAAAAATGGAATTTAACTATGTAATCTCAGGATGAGTTGTATAAATATATTCCTCTAGATTTATTGGCTTGTCTTCATAAACAGCTGTGAGTCTGTGCTTTTTGTTCAGAGATGTAAACCAGCACAGCATGTTGGAGAGGGTGAATACACCGTTATTATTCAGTGTGTAAGAAATTAGAGAAAGAGACTGGGAAGTCCACTTGTTATAGAAATCAACTCCTTGCTTATCTTTTGGGAAAGCATCCTTCCTAACTTGCACCACTGTGCTCAGTAGATACCTCTGCATACTAAAGGGAGAAAGGTACCATGCCTTGCATCTAGGTCATTTCTGTCATATATGCCACTTGATTTTCTGGGCAAAACAAACAAGTTTGTTCCTTACTGCACTGATTACCAGAATCAGCCCTCCCCACCCCTCACTTCCCCCCACCCTTCTCCTGCCCCAACTATATCAAATGTCCAGGATTGGTTCCTAAAGCACCTTTTACCTACAATGTGCAGTTCTCAGTTCCCAAGGCAATTCCTTTCAGAGATTTGCTGACAATAGGGAAATGTAAAGGGAAACATCAGAGGGTCTCCAAATTTTTACTCTCTCAGGCAATCCAAATATAATGGCCTATTTTGTGGAAGAGCCTCCCTTTAAAAAAAAAAAAAAAAAGAGAAAATAGCGTAAACTGGTCTATGAGAGACACGTTTGTTTTGTTTTTGTTTTAGTGCACTACCACCACAGTAAGATGTGCTGAAAAGTGAGCCATACCCTCCCGGGCACCAGTGCAATCCCCCTGCCTTCACTGGAAAAGCAACAGTGCAACCTAGGGGAACTCCATAAAACATCTGGTTGAGAAGACATGAGAAGAGCAAGACTGTTTTTCTCCCTCCTCAGCTGTATTGGGTCAAAAAGTAACATTTTGAAAGTGTGATTTTACAAAAAAATTAAGGAAATCTGATAACTGGTTAAAAAGCAGATCAATGAGGACATGACTTTTGCAGGTAACATGTTTTCTGTACATTTATAAGGAAGTTTATAGTGAAGGCTCCCAAAGATTTTTAAACACTTGAAAACATTAACTCTCTGCCCTCTATCATTGGTACTATTGTCACCAATTGCATCTCTGCTCCAAAATTAAAATTATTTAAACAGCATCTTGAGTTATATTCAGCCTATTCTGCTCTGTTCTATTATATTTTATTCCATGGTTTTTGAAAGAAGCATAAGTATCTCAGGATGTCAGGAGGTTTAATTTTCTCTCATACCTTCATGGGTAGACAATTATAATTCTGATTTGAAGAACTTTAAAGCGGACGTCTGCCCCACTTCTGTTCTAAACACTGACGGGAAACACGCTACATATCCCTCTTGCTAACTTTGG
This sequence comes from Ploceus nigricollis, assembly GCA_013399945.1. Taxonomy (NCBI): domain Eukaryota; kingdom Metazoa; phylum Chordata; class Aves; order Passeriformes; family Ploceidae; genus Ploceus; species Ploceus nigricollis. The sequence continues at coordinate 1,159,038 of VXBC01003477.1, read as the reverse complement.
TGCTGTCACATAGTCACAAATCTTATTTCCTGCACTTGGAGGTGACAGGTATTGTGCCTCTGCTTCCAGCCTTTCTTATCTAAAGATGCCTTGTTTCAGGAGGCTTTTCCATGGGCTCAATGGTGAGGAAAAATTGTAATTATTTTCATATTCCTCATCCTGGACAAAACCTTTGTAAGAACAACAACATTGCTTGCAGTCTGGGGAGCTGTACAGCCACAGCATGCCAAAAACATGAGATTGCCACCAAAATAACCCCACTGAGGCCTTTTGTTTTCCCTGTCCAACTATTAATTTTGTCTCAGGGACAGCTGCAGAGGGGTCTCTATCTGCACATACCACTTCATCTCTTAGACTTGGATATAAATAGAGTGGAAAAGCCAAAAACCCAGAGGAGGGTGTAGAGTTCTGACTCTTTTCTGCAGCAGATATAATCATCCATCACATTCTTCAGCTGGGTGAAGCCATGAGGGAAGAGGACACAGATAGGGTTGATTTCCACCTCCACTCTCTCCACAGACAGAGCTGCAGCTTGCACAGTGACTGGAACACGACCGGCTCAGGAAATGAAGAGTAGCACATCACTCATTTTTCCTGTCTGTTTGCTCCTAATTATCTTGCAATACATCTCACTGGTAGTTTTATCATACAGAAAGACAGAAGGTCTTTCTTCTGGTTACAGCACATAATGACTACTTTTAAAATGGCTTGCTATTCATTCCTGGGAAAACTTCAGTCTCTTTCTCCCTCCCTCAAGCTCACTGCCTCTTCTTCTGGGGTTATTGTTTTGTTTTTGAAAATTTTGGGGCAGGTAGGATGCCAATTCTCTGATAATGTATCCTGATTAAAGGAAAAGAAGGGCCAGCAGAGGTGGCTTTCCCTTTCTTTTGATGAGACTGTGGCCACACTGAAAGAAGTGTCAACAATCTCAATAATTTGATTTTGGCTAATACAACACCTCTTACAGGTTTGAGCTATGCAGCTTCTGTGTAGCCCTCAGTACAAATCAACAGAACCACTTTTATACTTGTCTTCCAATATTTCTCTCCAACCTCAGAGAAACAGAGAATTGCTAGAGGGCAATGAACTCTCATTTTGCCATCGACATTTCTGCAATCCATCTCCCTCAGTTGGGAGACCCTTTCACAGATCCTGAACCTCACCAGCATAAGGAAGAATTAGTATAATTAAGAATTAGACTCAGGGTCTCTAAAATGGGAATCATAACAATGACTAACGTCACAAGAGTGTTTTCAGAATTAATTCATGTAAGTAAAGCACTTACAAGATAAAAATGTAGGAGCTGCCACATCAGATTAGACCACTGCTCCATCTAGTAGAACATCCCATGTGCAACAAACAGCAGCAATTAATGCACAGTAGCAGAACTGGGGTCCCCCTTCTGTGCAGGAACAGGGTTCAGTCTAAGAATAGCCAATGGTAGTCCTTGGTAACAGCATTATTTTATTACTTAGGTGAGATATTTAAGCCCCCATAATTCATTGTCTCTAAACAAAGTGGTCTTGCAATGAAAGGAAAGAACCAGGCTCATCAAGAGTCAGGTACAGTGGCTGCACACGTGCACATTCATTCCTGTGCAGGACAGTTTCTGATCAGGAGCTCCTGCTTATGAGTGAGAGAACCCAAAATTATTCTAAAAATCTCAAGTTTCAGAAAGAGTTATTGAAAAAATGGACAGTAGTATGTAAGTACTTCTAAAATCAGTATAAAGAAAGACACATACATACATGCACAGATGAACAAGCTGGTTAAAAAGGTAATCTCATCCTCACTGGCTCTACTTTGAGCAGGGTCAGGGTTGGGCCCAGATGACTTAAGAAGGTTCTTTCTGATTTTTATTGTTCCAGGATTCTGTGAATCCACAATTTACCATGGCAGAGCTCTGTCACTGAACATGAAACAAATTGTGATAAACATAATTTTCAAGGAAAATATTATCAGGGAAGTTTCTTGGGTTGAGGATAGAAACTCTAGCTCAAAATTAAGAGGCTCCCATGCTCCCTCACCCACTGGAGGGGTCCTGGTCCTAGTCTTTAAAAAGCCAGTTTCTTTATGAAAAACTTTCATAAAGTTTCATACTCCAAAATTGCAAATATTTGCACTGTCTTCTGGCCAGCTCGCCTATATATCTCTGCATTCAGCAAGTACCTCCAGACCTTACATCACTGCCAACATCTGTTGTGTCAAGGGCAATGACAATCTTTCTGTGATATTTCACTATCTTAGATGGTTTGACAACTTTATTTTAATTCTTACAGATTTTTCACTTTATGAAACAGCCTTATCTGAAAAGTAAATAGATGGGTTCAGATGAGTTTCTCTTAATTTAAGAGTTAGATTTTAAAATTTAGTTTTACTTTTGTATGAATCATTCAGTGTTTAATAGAAAGAATCTATACAACGCAAAACCCTCCTGAAAGTGCCACAATATGTTTCTGTGCATGGTTCTGTTCTATTCTATTCTATTCTATTCTGTTCTACTCTATTCTATGCTATGCTATGCTATACTATATTCTACTTCTGGACAGTGTAATGAAAAACCAAACAAATTAGAAGATAATCTGCAAAAAAACAAAATCCCTCATAACTGACCGAACCATAAACGAGTCTTACATTACTGGGACTGGATAAAGTATCATCAGTGCCAGATTATTACATAAGAATATGTTAGTAATGTAGCAGCAGTCTAGTCTCTTAAGATGTGAAAGAGCGTTATCTAACCTCTCTGCAAAGTTCAGGAAGAGGAGCCATATGTCCAAATAATAATTTTCTTGCTGGTGTTTAACATGTCAGTTTTTTCAAGGGGCCTATTTCAAGTTAAAAAAAAAAAAGGCGTGAAACGCATTTTGATTTTTTTTTCCTTTGGCAAAAGCAGCTCATTTTCAAGCTTGCAAGGAAACAAGAAAAACAAAATCAAATGTCAAGTAGATTTGCTCTTTGTTGTAATTAATACGCAAGCATTTGCTCGTAGATGGTCCTGAGCCTGAAAACAAGTGTTGCCAGTTGTGGTGCTATTAAAAGTAGTTCTCAGGGCTTTAAAGGGCCAAATGTCCAAGGGGTGAAAATCCCAACGCCAACCAGTGGCCCTAGGCCAGTGTCCATCAGCTGAGGGTGTGACCACAAAGCAAGGAGAGCACGAAGCCCAATAGCTGAGGACTGAGGACGTGCCATGTGCTTGCAGCACCGGACCCTGTGTGCGGTGAGACAACAAAGAAAGGTAGGGCAGACTTCTTCAGAGCAGGAGGAAGGGAATGACTACCTGAAAATAAGGAAATTCCAGAGCCCCTCACTGCAGACTGTATGCATGCTCAGTTTCTGGTCGAGGAAGCTACGTGAGATTTCTCTTTGAGTCAGAGCAATGTAGTGGATAAAAAGGCCCTGTCTAGCCAGGGGGATTTCCTGAGGCCATCACAGACCAGCTCCACACGCTGTTAAGAGGCTCGTTTTCATGAGAGTTCTTGTTGCATTTGTATCGCTGGCTCCAGGCCCCTAGAGCTTCAAGTGCCACATCACAGTGCTACAAGCCCAGTGCTGAATGCTTGGCACACGACCAGGCATCTTCCCTCCCCTCTCTCTGTTCTCTCAAGTCAGCAGGTGGGGCTCCAGGGCTCCATCTTGTTTTGATTTGTGTGTGGAATTTTTTTCTCGAGAAGAAAAAAATGAAGACAAAATTTCCCATTCAATATTTGCTATTCTCCTTTCCCCCATGTTGTTCTGTGGAGGTGTTTGGAGATAGAGAGAAAAAATAAGCCTAACTTTTTTTTTTTCTTCCTCATCAAAGGGGCTTGGTATTTTTCCTGAAATGGGATGCTGGAAACACTTCATCACTGAGGACTACTGGCCTGAGATCTGCTCATCTTCACATCAGGATGAATCAGTAGCAATTCCAGTGAGGTCACCAGGAGTGCTCTGGCAGGCAGCTCCCCTTGCTGGATGCGGGGTGAGCCCTGCCGAGCCACACTCTTCCACAGGACCAGCCAGGGCCCATGCCCTGTGCCAGGTCACAGAATGGATATAAATGGATGCAGGGCAAAGAAAACATAAACCTCAACCAACTTTCCCTGTAAAATAATCCTAAAAGTGCTGGAACTCAAATGCTGGAGGGAGGAACTGGACAAAGCCGGCACCAACAAAAAACCCTACCAGCAAAAGTGTGTGATACTGGCCAGGATAAGAGAGAACCAGGGCAACATCTATTATTTTGTTACTTACTTTCCCACACGCTGATGTCCGATGTGTAATTCTCTCCTATCATTTAGGTCACTGCTAGATTAGCCCTATGGGTTTGAACAATTAATTGTTTTCAGCGATAGAACTATTCAATTTTCAAAACTGGTTTGAACAGTAGATTAGTTCTAGATTAAATAATTTAACTACAGATCAGTAGTAGGTGTTTATTCTACATTAAGTTGGCCTATCATTGAGCAGATATTACTTTTTAAGGTTTCAATACACTTAATAATTTATAATACTACATTGTAAACTGGCTGAATAACCATCACCTTGGAACACTACAGCCAACACCTCCAAATTTAATCTCTTCTCCAAAAAGCCTTGTTCAATCTTTTAAATGGTCAGCTACATGGAGAAAGGAAGGAATGTAACCACAAAGACTAAGAAAAGAAGGCTGCTTAACTCTGTGAGCATAAGCTCTCAGGTTGCTTGACCTTAAACAAATGCAGTGCCTTGGTTTCTCCATCTCTACGTAACAGTGGTACCTAATTAATTGATGGCTATAAACACCATGCAGTTATTTATAAGATGCTTTTCAGCAAACAACTTGAGGCAGATATTTCAAACGACTTCTCAGAAAGTCTCTTGAAATGACCCTTAACTTCAAAGAACTATGTGCTCAGGTATTCTGTTAAATCCAAATTCACCCTGTGCCTCAGTTTCCCCTACAGCTAAGTGCTGAATAGATGACCTCCCTACTTCACAGAAATCCAGGGAAAGCTAAGTCATTAACAATCACTTAGTAATTGCAAATCCTAGGGCAGAAAGTCTTGGAGAATGCCTTAACATTAGATACTACGGATAACTGAGGCAGAAGAGTCCCAGAGCTCTCACCATAGAAAGTTTTGGGGTTCATCATATCAGAACCAAAAAGATCTGAAGTCAGTTTTGCACAGAGCAGCAGCATCTGGGAGCCGCAAGGATGAGTTATGCCCCACTTTCAGGGGAGAGAGAAGGGCTTCAGGCTGCTCCCTCCCATTCCATTTCTCATTCACAGTGAGAAGGGCAGACTGCTTCTGCTCTGCTGGAAACAGGGGCACCACACAGATACCGCCTCTCCAAAAGGAAATGCAAGAGTGAGAAGAAGACGTGGATGGAGAAGTGAAGAAGGAAGGGCATATTTCCGGTTTTCATCAAAATTTCAGAAGTGGCAAAATTACTTTCCAGAAAAGGAGAATACTGGAGATATGTAAACTAAATGGGCTGCTCAAATACCATATTTAAGTTCAACCAATCATATTATTAAGGGCCAGGAATGATCAGAAGTGTGCAATTGGCCAGCTGCACTAAATATGGCCTTTACCTTCCTGCAGTGCTTAGGTGGGGACAAACTGAAATCAAGGCATTGAAAGTTAATTCCTGAAAGAGAGCAGAGAAATTTGTCCTCCCTTTTATTATTATTATGAGGTCTGAAAGGCTGCAGACAAAGGACTCATCCTTGGAGAGGCCACAGTGTACATTATGGAAATAAACTGGAAGCCCAGTAAAAGGTTAGCACATCTTTTTATCTCCAGTTGCCATTGATATGAATGAAGCCCATTCCTGCACTGGCAAAGGGAAAGAAAAGATGAGTTAATGTCACCCTCCCTTCTCTAAGTTCTCAGATTTGATGACTAACAGGCTACCACATTTTACTATGAAAAAGGCCTGGTTTTTACTTAAAAGCCCTGAAAGTATACAGAGAAAGTAATTTTCAAGGTCATAGGGTTGTTTTGACATTTAAGAAATACTAAAACAGAATTTGGCTTTTAAATTTGTAAATCAAAACTACTTCCTGACCTGAGAGACAATCTGCCAAATTTCTAGCTGACCCTAGGCTCTTCACACTAAAACAAAATTATCAGATATACTGTGTTGTCTAGTTGCACACCTCTTATTTTAAAACTAAATTTTGATCAGCCTTAAAAGAACACAGTTTCTGAGACTCTTTATAGCAGTAACACTCAGCCCTTGTCACAGTAACTGAAGACGCTTTCTTTAATAACCACTTTAGTAGAGTTTTTTGCTTACTATTGGAGAATTCAATTGCTTAATATACACTAATAAAAAAATAAGGGAAATAGAAGCATTTCACCACACAGAAACCAAAAACCTCCTTTTATTTTACACCAAGCTTTTGATCCTCCCACCAATCCTGTTGCAATACAAACCAATTTCATTTAATGTTACATCTGACGAGCCAGACTTCTGTGAGATTGCAAAACTCTGCTAAATCCCTGGGCAAACTGTAAATGGGCTGAGGGGAAGGTTCACAAATTCACAAATAGCACATACATACAGGTGGACTGTGCAAACATAGGTAGCACAACCTTGTTGTGCCAGCTCAACAAAACTTTGTGCATATATATATAGTATCAAAGGGTCATCCTGTTGCTTAAGGTGTGCAAGAGATTGCATTGCTTCTCCTTGCAGCCTCTTTCTCTCACAATCTGTCCTGCCTGCCTCCCTGGCTCACGTGTACAAAGTGGGCTGTAAAATAGTCATTTTAATTTAAATGGAAGGGCTGTACTTTCCGCTTTGCCTCTTGCACCAAAACAGCCAAACCAATTTTGCTGTTTCAATTAGGCAAGAGAAATGAAACTTTTACTTGTCTTTTCTATCTCCTTTTCTTTTTCAGCGACAGTCTGAAAACTTCCAGCCAAAGCTGGCAACACCTTAAGATGCACTCCTGCAAAGGCAGCTGAGCTGAAGAACAAAACCCTGATGGAGTGGAGTGGGAGCAAAGAGGATGCTGTGAAGTTTCTGCTGCTTCCTAAATGCATCCCATATGCACCCATGCTATTTAAATTATGCCAGTTCTTGTATGGACTACAGTGGGAAATACTTTTTAACACTGTTTATTAGATTTGTTTCTCCTACTTCAATCATAGTTGAAATGTAATTGTAATAAATCTTCTGTTTGTTGGGGTTTTTTTGTGTTTGTTTGGGTGTTTTTGTAAGTTCTGTTCATAATAGTTAACAGGAAAGCAGAGAATTTGTCAGCCTGCAACGCTGTTATATCCAACTGACCTGGGCACTACAGGATGTAACTTTTTCTCTAGGAAAGGATATCTTCAACAGACTACCCAACTCACTGGCTTCTGCCTTTTGGTAGTTCTTCTCCTCTTTTCTCTATGCAATCATCTCAACATACCATCCTCTAGCCAACAAATATTTAAAATTCATACAATCTAAAAGATGACTCAGAAAGCAAGAACTGATGAGTTCTGACAAAAAGATCCATGAACCTGGCACTTCCTGGTGCTTAGGATATTCACATACGAGAAGGAGAGATACACATAACAGCACTGCTCAGCATTTGAATGTTCTTAGGTATAAGACATGCAAAACACTTAAACACAATAGGGGAGAAGTTTTGGATCAGATAATTATTTGTGAAGCTGAGGAAGTGATGCTGCTAGAAAAATGAGAAGAGTGTCATTTCCTTTTAATGACCAGTTAAAGGCTGGCTTAGGCTGTGATTCTCGTTTTGGCAGTAATACAGGGACAGCTTCTTGTGAGAACCAGTGCAACACTAGACAGCTCAGAGTGGAAATGATAAAGGGAAAACAAAACTGAGGCCTTTCACGAGCAAAATGATCAATATATAGGATACACTGCCAAAACTTTTGAAAAGCTGACAAAAGACTGATGACAACTGCTTTTGCCGAGGAAATCTGTGAACTTAGGTGCTCCTACCTGGCTATAGTCAAGTTTTTCCTCATGTAAATTCATAGTTTAGGTGCAGAGATTAAATCTAACTAAATCTAGGGCTACTGCAAATGTGCCTGCAAAGATCGCAATGTCTCATGATTACCACTTCTCAAGAAGCTCAGATCAACTCTGGTAAGAAAATGAAATTATGTCCCACTGAAAATATCAATACCAAAGTCTTAATCTGAGGTTGCTACTGGAAATCTGCATAATGCACAAGGCAGCACTGAATCTTTGCTCCCAGAACTGGTGACCCTGCCAAGTCAAAAAAGTGAAAGCCATAAAAACCTGTTTAATTGGGAAAGTAAGACAATGACACTCTTAACATTGACAAGGAGTGGGTGCATTGGGTTAGAAAAGTATCTCTACAAAACCTCTGCTAACACCTGAACTTCAAGAGGAATGGTATTCTGGTGAGCTGGGTCATGGTTCACACCATGAAGATGAAATTGAGGTCAACAACAGGACACCAAGTGATTTCCCCACCATTGGGAGGGAGTTTTACAGCTGGGGTTAAAGTGAAAAATTCATGTTCTTGGTCCCATTAGCAAACCACAAGCTTATATTGCTTTTACTACAAACAGATTTCCCTTCACCACACTGTACTTTTCTTCTTGCTGACTGCTCAATGTGACCATCCAAAAACACTCCTATTTGTGTTATTTTTCACACACACCACCCTGAAAAAAAATTCAGTATGAAAGTAGAGCAGTTTCCTCCAATACAGTTCAACATCCAAACTAAGCAGCAGTAAAACCATATTTATTCAGTGACTGAACAGTAAAGTTATTGTTAGAGAGTTATAGACTGAACCATGCACTGAAAAAGACCCCAGAAGAGGTTTCTGGTGACAGCTCTCCCACCTTGACAGCCCTTGAGAACAGGGGGAGAAGGAGGAGTGTATGCACACCTTAAATGGGGGTGATACTTGAATGCAGTCAAGCTTCATGATCACAGCAGCCAGAATTTGGCAGACTTTGCCTTTGGGAACAGAGTGTGGAGACAGAAAGAAGGGAGCTGGGTACCTGAGCCCAGCCCATGTGTGTGAGAGAGGCTGTTCACCTACAAGCTGGGTGTGCCTGAAGCAGGAGTCAGAGGGAGAGAGAAGCCAGGAGCTCCCTGATGCCAAGTGCGCTCCCACGCTGCCAAGCTGAGCAATCCAAAGGCACGGGTGCTAAATGTGGTCTTCTCTTTTTGTGCACACTCTGGCAAACCCTCTACCTTTCTCTATGTCTTTGTTTTCCTGTTTGAATATGAGCTATTCCAATGAAATATAAATATTAATATTTGATTAGTGCTCAGCTACAAAGCTTAATTCCTTAAAGTCTAGTACAGATCTTTGAAATCCTTGAAAAACTATATAAATATGAATCCTTTTATTTTTATAGCATTACATTAATGACTGTACAGTAGAAGTTGATGAATTAAATAATCTCTGTCTATATTTGCTCATACCTTTGTGAAACTGTTACCTTTTCAGCTGCTATTTCTCATGCCTTGTCTCAATCCAGAAATGTCATTTTTGGTAAAGTTTTGTAAAAAACCATTCAGCTGCTTTTGAGTCATCCAAGTATGTAAAAAACAGTTTCCAGCTGTTAAGTTTTCCATAAGCCTTTTTTTCTCAAACATGCTTGTATAATTATAACACAGCTTTGTTTTAAAACATCAAACTTGACACGTACATAGTCCTGAAAGAGAAGTAGCAGCACCGACATGTTTGAAACCATTTGGTTTTGGAATAACAAGGTTTGTACCATATTAAAATATCTTTATTTTCTTAAATATTCTTCCAGACACCGAGCTACACTTTTCTAACTGTAGACAGCCAATTGTGTAAATGACCAGTAAAAAAAAATTTTAAAAAAGGATTAAAAAAAGATATTATTCTTGCAATTGTGACTGAGCTGTAGCAGGAAGACTGTGGGACAGTTTTAATTACTTCATATCTGCATTTTGGTATAGAATGGCATCAAATCAGACTGGAGGTGATTGCTCACTTGTATTCTGCCTACATAGAAATGCACTGGCCTGATACCAAGCAGAGAAGAATGAGCAATTTCACAGAATCACAGACTGGGTAGGTTGGAAGGGACCACAGTGGGTCATCTGGTCTGACTGCCCTGCTCAAGCACATGGCACAGGAGTGTGTCAAGATGGGTTTGGAATATCTCCAGTGAGGGAGACTCCACACCTTCTCTGGGCAACCTGTTCCAGTGCTTGGTCACCTGCACAGTAAAGAAGTTGTTCCTCATGTTCAGGTAGAACTTCTGTGCATCAGTTTCTGCCTGTTGTCTCTTGTCCCATTGCTCAGCACCACTGAGCAGAGCCTGGCTCCATCCCCCGGACACCCTCCCTTCAGATGCTGAGAGACATTGGTGAGGTCCCCTCTCAGTCATCTCCTCTGGAGGCTGAACAGGCCCAGCTCCCTCAGCCTTTCCTAAGAGGGATGCTCCAGTCCCTTAATCATCTTTGTCATTCTCTGCTGCACCAGCTCCAGGAGCTCCATATCCCTCCTGTCCTGAGGAGCCCAGAACTGGACACAGCACTGCAGATGTGCCTCACAGGGCTGAGCAGAGGGGCAGGATCACCTCCCTCAACCTGCTGGCAACTCTCATCCTGATGCACCTCAGGATCCCATTGACCTTCTTGGCCACAAGGATACACTGCTGTTCTTATATACCTTTATAAGATTCCCTCTCAGCCGTCTCTTCCCAAGGCTGAACAGGCCCAGCTCCCTCAACCTTTCCACACAAGAGGGATGCTCCAGTCCACTCCATCTTTCGATCTCACTTTATTTAATCTGGAATATTTCAGGTTCTGATGTCTTATGGAAGTAAGTGTTGGTTTTGAGACTATTAATGGTGGCTGAAACAACAGCTGTAGTCTAAGGGATTATTGGATTTCATGGGTTTCACTCTCAGAACTGGTTTTTTATATGACAATATAAAGGCATATGCAGCTTTTGTGCCCTGCATGAACTACTGGCCTCAGCATGAACTCTTCTGTCAGACTGGAGGAATTTTTTCTAAGGATGAAAAAATAAAGTCACTGCATGTTTACGGGTCTCAACTGGGATGATTTGTATAGACAACAAGAGACTCCATAGTTGCTTCTTACTCAAAGTAAATAGCAGTATCTCCTGCTCCTGCCTTTCCTGGGACATATCCTCCTACCACGCAGGTGTGAGTCCACAGAAACCACCAATGTCAGTGACATGACAGTGAATCTGAGAAGACAGCCTGACTCATCTGGAAGCAAAAGATACAATTCTGGCAAAAGTGTGTGTGTGTGCATACACTCTTCCTTACCTTACACTATTTGTGTTGCTATCAGTACACCTATAAATCAGTTGTATGTCCACTACTTGGAGAGGTTTTCTGGATGTGTTTCAAACCACATCAAACATACAAGCGGTGCTCAACAAACAAATGCCACTGGAATACAATTACAGGGAAAAAACCTCATGCAGTTCCTCTCTGTTCTCCCTGTCTTCTCTCTGTACTGTCTGCCTTGGAAAGCCAAGGGATCAGTAAGAGACCTTATCATGAGCAAGGGGCAGAGGCAAGGTTGCTCTGGGAGCCTTTACTCTACATTTTCTGAGTTTAGGGAGATTAACATCGCAGTTGTCACATCTATTACTGTACTTTTTTGTGCATACAGAACATGGTCCAGGCAAGCGCATTGTCCCTAAAGGAAAAGATATACTATTGGGTAAATAGTCTGTGCACATTCTGGTAGCTCTAAGTTACATCATTCAGTTCTAATCAATGCTACTGGATTTTGAAACCTACTAGTATAACAATGAAGTGGAAAGAGCCATAGAAAAAGTCCAAACAAACTCGCAAGTTACGCTGTATGCTCTACTATTCTGAGTTTCAGTGTGGAGACAAAAGAAGAGTAAGAGTTTGCCATTTACTAGTTGTTAATAATCAAGAGATCTGCCAGACACACTCTTTGAGGGCTCTGTCTGTCTGGACCAGGTAGATGCTGCAATACACAAAGAGCTTCACACACAGAGAAAGAAAGAGTGTTCATGGACAATGATGCAGCGTTCTTAATTAAGATTTTCATTACTGATACATACATTAAGGTTTTTCTAATGCAAGTGTCCAAGCACTCTAATGTGCAGGTAGATGTCTCTGATCCTATCTCTAGAAACCCTTTTGCACATCATTGCAAACATTCACCAGCCAAGGCTCAAAATCAGCCTACCTGCCCTTTGCTATAATGACAATGAAAAATAAAATTGATGTTTTACTTGTCTGCCAGATGAGAATGTAGCTTTTTGCAGTCATGAGAATGAATAGGTTTTTGCAAGGCTGTACTACAGCGTATTGAAACTGATTCTGATCTCACTTACACCTGTTTGATGTTGATGTAACATCAGGAGCTTCAACAGCATGGACGCAGCAAATGTTGAAGGAAAAAATAATGGAAAAGACATGTAGGTAAATGGAAAATGGGATGAAACAAAACATGAGTTTGCCAAAGATAGTTTGTAGTAGACTAACCTGATAACTTTCTTTGATAAGATAACTGATTATCCAGACAAAGGAAACGCAGTAAATTTAATTTATCAGTAGAGCATTTGATACAGTATCACAAGGGAAATTATGAGTTTAGATCAAGATTTGCAAAAGGACTGTAAGGTGAGCCACAGCTTACCTGAAGGGGAGATTGAGCAGTGGTGAAGAAAGAATTATTGGGCAAGGTGAAGGCTATACTATAATTGGACAATCTAGAATTGTTTAGGTAAATAAAATAGCTTTTTCTATCTAATAAGATTTGGGTGGAGAAGGTAACATTTCTTTACATGGCCCTTCAAAGGGAGGGGGCACAGATTAGGAAAAAGTGGGGGCATGCTTAACAGCTATAAAAGGATCAATCAACACCAATAAATTGCTCATTAACAATACTCAGTTCTCATTCACCTGTAATGTTCAAGTTTTATTTCTCTGTCTCAGTTCTTTGGGGTGTTCAGAGATGCTACAACTCTCTCAGCAGTTTACTTGTACAGTTTAATTAAATATCTAGTTCAGTTTCATGCTTTTAAAATATTCTTATTCCCAGAATAGGATGCCCATTCATCTACAAAATCTTCCTGAATGCCTTTGAATTCTGGACCCTGCCTCCCAAGAAAACGCTGCTGGAGTAGAGATGTGGAGGAGAAATACTTGGTGATCAGAAGCACTTACAAAAGCATTGCTTCTCCCTGAACACACTACGTGCTTTTCTAGATCCAGTCAGGCTTTGACACTTTGTAAATTCCTGCAATAGGAAAAGCTGGGCTGCCCACTAGCAGAGTGGCAATATTGCACTGGCACAAGCCAGGACGGAAGGTGAAGACATTGCCACAGAAGTCACAGTATCAACGTGAGATTAAATTGCAGGCTGCACAATAAAAGATCTGCCAAACTATTTTCAACAAGTCAAGAAAAAACAGGATTTTTGACAATCTTCCCTGAGGCATTTCTCAGTCTGCAGGTATTTGAGTGACTAAAATTGCTACCTTTCCATTAAAGTTCGCTGGAAGAGAAGCTGCATTTATGTTTTAGCCTTCTGTGGCAGAATTTAAGTATTTAATGTCATGACCGGACCATGTTAAGCATGCACAGATATTCACATAAGAAATTTGCCCTAAAACCCAAAACATAAAAGATTTTTTAAATGCAAAAATTGAAAAACAGTGTCTGAAAACCCTCATTCTTCAGAGCTGGTTATATGCTGATCACACATAGTAGCTCTCCTTCACAACCTTCAGTGCATACTGCAGAGCATCCAGAATGCTGCACATTATTTTTTGTCTTTTATGTAGAAGTGGATTTACTGCAAAAATTGAAAAGCAATTAATTTCTTTACAGACATCCAGGATAAGTGAACACGGACAAATATGAAATTTAAATACACACCCAGATCCAAATGTTGCAACTGATCCTTACTTTGGTGATTGGGTGAAGCACGAATACTTCTAAATTGCATGCTATTTGAAGTTGGGATTTCAATTTTGTCCTTGAAAATTCAAGCTGTTTAGAGTATGCTTGAGAAGCTAAAACATTAGAAAACGTAATTCAGAAAACGGATACAGCTATTCTATTAAACTTCAAACTCAGTACGATGGAATGGGAGAGAACAAGATCTATTCAGATCCAAAAGCATTTGCTTTCGGTGGTGCGCAAAAATCTAATATTTTGGGCATGCAAACACATGAAATGAAAGTATTAGCTGGGGGGCTGAATTTGTGAACCATATGCAGCATGATATTATCCAAAATGATGGAAAGCTTCAAGCTGAACAAGAACTTCAGAGGAAAGAATCATTATTTTTCAATACACTGCGATCTTTTATGTCTAAGAGTTCCCATTCCCACCAAGAGGCAAAACAGCCTTCACGAAGCATGGCCTGAAGGTTACTCACATGTGTTTTGACATGTGCACCTGTGTAATGGCACGCAAACGAGCTACATGCCAGATGATTTGCTTCTTTTTTAAATTGGGAGTGGTGGAGAGGAAAAGGAGATGGAGGAAATCCTCTTACAAGCTCACTTTCCATTGTGGTGTCTCACGCATGGACATTCAGCATGAACATGGGCACATGGGCAGGCCTTTGGACTTCCCTGAGTATTCATATCCTGGTGCCAGCTTCCATAGACAAATCTACAACGTCTTGATCAAAAGGTGACTTTTGGGAAACATCCTATTTCTGGATGTTGTGTTTTATAACAACAACTCCTCCTGCAGAACTTGTTCTTGGTACCATTTTTACCCTATATCTGGTGTATGCATTGGATGGAGGCAGATACATAACATGATGCTAAAGCAGGGTGCATCAAAGAGGATTTCTGCACTAGGAGAAGGACCCACAATAAAGCTCAAAAATGAAAAAGACATTTGGTGATACAGCTGTAGAAAAGCAATGTGCTTGCCAAAGTTGGAAGATAATTTACCATAACTACAAAGGGAATATTCTGAAAAACTCTGCTGCACTGTGTAGTTGTTTCCATTTTACACAGTGATTTCGACCTAACAAACTTGTCTGTCTTAATATTTTGATGGTTGGCATTCAAACTCCTGTAGGAAATGCTGCTACTGCTTCAGAAAGGTGGTCTTTTCCATCCAAATATATTAAATTATGCCAGTGTGGGGTAAAAGTGCATTCAACAACTCCCTTTTCTCTCTGTTTCCTTCTTTTTTCTAGTTAAACCTAAAATATTATGCTCCTGCAACTGTCTAGTTAAAGTCCATTTTTTTCCTGTTGTACTCTGTAATATTTCAAAAATATCTAACACTCAATGCATTATATTACACCAAGTAAATGAAAAATAACTGAGAACAAAGAGATTGCTAGTATGCCTAATGGCAGAAAGGTCTGACATTTTCAGCTGTCATGCTGGCCAATCTTGAGTTCAATCTCATCCAGCACCAGTGGATATATTGTAGGTATTGCAATTAGAGGGCAGGTTGCACACATGCCTCTACTGTAATCCACACATCAACTTCACAGCTATGTGCAGCCTTTATTACTTGCTAAACAATTTGAATGTCAACACTTGAACTAATGCTTGAATGAAAAACTGGGACCAAGTTTTGCCCCTTTTTCTAAATCTGGCTACGTCTTGAGTTTTCTGGATATTTGGTCTATTTTTATGACAGATGTTTTAAAACAAACCTGTGAACTTTGACAGATTTGTTTTAAATAATGAGGGTTTTTTTCCATGCACATCTATTGCCTATTTGATGGCTACATCTTCAGATAAAGAATAAAGCTTAAAATTGTGGCACTGCTCAAGAACATTCAGCCCAAGGTGTACTCTCGGTTATACGGTTTCATTTCTATAAATACACCAGAGTAGAATTTCAGCTCTGCTGCCATTTTGAGGCTGTTTCACCACTTCTCTCATTTGCCTCTGCCCATGTTGTTTTCTTTTTTGGAACATTCCCTTCCCTTCAGGAGACACATAATAGCTGGGGAAAAAAAATATTCCTTTCCTGTCTAAGACTGCCATTTAGGTGACCATTCCCTTCCTAAACCTCCTTATTTTCAGAAGCAGATCAACTGATTCTTCTGGATAATTTACATGCCTACTTATTACATTAATTAAGATAATTCTTGAAAAATGCTAACTCTTGAAAGCTGTTGTAAACATAAGGCTTATTACATGTAGACTTTTTTGGCATTTTGCAAATGTTCATTTCTGATTCATGAATAAGCTTGACCTGGAGGTTATTATCCTCTTCTCAAGTAAGAGAGAGATTCTTAAGAAACCCAAGAAGAGAAAAGATGCCTCCTCCCTGTTCCTGATGTAGCAATCACTGTTGTTGCTCCTCATCTGCAAAACAACACTAAGCACAGAACCAGATAAAGGGATTCAGGGGGGGCTAATTAGTTGCTATTTGATGATAATGGTTCAGAGTGGTAACAGATGCCAGTTTGGTGGTGAACAAGTACCAAAGCAGGGACATATACATCAATATCAAAGACTATTTGAGCATCATCACGTCTGATAAAGTCAATAAGGATTCTCAGAAACTGGCTACTGGCAGGCTGGAATACTGCTGGGTGTCTTTTGACAGACAAATCACTGACCATATGATGGATGGTTCTCATAACTATGATGAGATCAGTAAGATGCCTCTCAGCATCCCTTAGGTCATCATTACTTGACCAAATACATCTTCATGAAGCTGGGGAATAAATTGCAGTTTTTTGCACTTTTTCCCGTCTTTTCTTTTTCCTTTTTTTATTTTTTTCTTTTTTAAACCAGGACGTAAAGTAACAAGAATTAGAATCAGCGCTTAGTCTGATAGGAATGATGCTAGAGTTCAGTACAACCTGGTTACATCAGAAATCTATTTAAATAAGATGGACAGATATCCATGGAATTAGGTTAACATGTCCTGCAACATCCTTGTATCTGGATGACTTTAGTGCACTTCTGATTTGCACTTACCAACGCTAATAGCAGATAACTTTTCAATATTGTATGGGTTCCATCTGAACAGGTAGTGCTCTGCAAGTTAAAGAAGTGTCCTGCTGTAGCTATTTATCCTATGTAGCCATCTCTCCTACTGTAAAGCACCTTAGTAATGTCCATACTGCTACAGGCTGGTTGGAAGACTTCTTCCATGAAAAGAATGATTTTGACAAAGAATACGCCTGTGTCTCTTGAAGTCCTAAGGACATTCAAGGGGAGTAGAGATTAACTGCATTCCTCTTAAGTGGGAATATAGTTGGGGGGGGAGATCTATGAAATCCTTCCACCTCCAAAATCTTGATGCCATATAATTAGGCAGATGTGTATGTAACATCTGGGAGGAGGATGAAGACTGAATCATCAGCAAGTTGTGGGAAGGGATACGAAAAGAGAGCCCAGTGCTGGTCACTGAGAGAGAGGGCAGAACAAATCACTAATCTAGTTCAGAAACATGCTTGTCAGGTACCATTAACAGCTTCTAATGTGAAAATGTCCCATTTACACTTCTTCTGTTACCCTGTTACCAAAAAGAACCTAGAATATCAATGGCCTGAAGGACCTGTCTTCCAGAGAGAAAGGGGAGAGCCAGTACAGAACAAGACACGCCTGAAATATAGTAGGGCTCCTATGGAGCTTGCTAATTTAGGAATGGAGGAGGACCAAGAAGCCCTTCTTGGCTGTGGAATAAGCCAGACCTAAAGAAGCAAGAGAGCACGTGATTCTAATCCTACATGTCAAGAAACAAAGGCAGCCAGATGGGAAACAACAAGTGCATGGTCACACAGCAAAGCACTGTTGAAGAGGGGTTTCATCTTCAGATTTCTGCATGCCTACCTATCACGAAGCCAGCTTGCTGCTTCCACCTAACTGCCTTGCCCTGCAGAGGTAGAACAATGTTAAACTCGTGCCTCTGTGCAAATGTTGAAGGCACATGGTGTCTGCCACAGACATAAATGGTTTGCCACTGCTGTGGGAAGCGTTAACATAAGCGGTGTTAACGCTTCCCATTCCTGAGTATCATTAATGCTTTTTATTGATATTATGAAGTACTGCAACAAAAGTAATAGGATTTGTCAGGGGCCGTTATAAACTGCCCCTGCTGGATAAATACATAATACATGATGGCAAAGGTCCGATGGGCCTTTAATCAACTGCCTTTCTGAGTCAAATAAATGTCACATTAGACATAAGCCATGTTGCATTCTGTGGGCGCCTCTGCTCCCCTCATCTCGCAGGCCTGACACCGCCACGGGCAGCTATGGACATGCATAGGCTCCTACTTATTTGCAGCAAATATATCAGAGCAAAACTGGAGCAGCATGTTGTAAATTACAGATTTGGGACACCTTATAATGAAAGGCAAAGGAGAAGGGAAAGAAATATGGGGACACCATAGGCATGATAGGTCAACTCAAATATGTCTCCTTGGGAGCTGGCATTGTCATACCACCTTTTGCAGCCACTGCAGCAAATCTCATCTTTTTGCCCACAGGGTGGGGGAGAAGGCAGCGTGCCATTTCCTTCTGCACTGCAAAAGTAGTGGGTCAACTTTAAATGTTAAAGCCCCGTATTTTAGGTCTAGTATCGGGAAAAGAAAGCTCTTTTGTGGTTTCAGCAAGCACCTTGAAAAAATTATGAACGTCCATTTGCACTTTCACATCCCTTTAAAGAAATCCCAACAATCAAAACACAACTTGAACATAAATTTATGGATTTGCAGGTTTAATTCCTCTCCTAAATATGAAAGAGCTATTTCTCTTACTGCGCTGTTTTTTTTTTTTTATATTCCAGGCATCACTTTAACAGTCATCTACTTTTCTCTCTGAACAGGTAGGAGACATGAATTTAAATTGCAAAGTAGAGATCTGAAGTAACACAAAGTTCAGGTATATTTGAACGTGGAGTTCTAAACCTAAATTTAAAAGCCCTCATTATTTCTGGCATTCACTAAATAGCTTCAGCTTGGACATCCCAAAACAGTGGCTTAAAATGCTGGTGGACTTTTGGAAAACTTTGGTCTGTCTTTACTTAACTATAGTAAATATTATGAAGTGGTAGTGCTATATTTCCCTTTATATTTCAACAAGAAGAGTCATTGTTTCAAAAGCACTAGATTTCACTGCCAATATGTATGAAGGAATCCCAGAAAAATGTGAGTTTTTGTTCCAAATGCGCAAAACCATCGTGTGTCAGAACCTGACAAAATAAAAACTCAAATGATAACAAACAAACACTCCCAAAGGCTCCATCCCTTATTCCTCCCAAAAAGGAAAAAAACCAAAACTTAAACCATGAAAAAATTAATTCTTCCTGTTCTGGGTCTTGAAAACACAATTATCTGGATAAACATAGGATTTTCTTCAGTTAAAAAGGTCAGCGAATCACCAACCTACATAGCAGCAGCCAAACTCAAGTGAATGTGACTAGGTGAGAAAAGAACCCTGCACAACACCTTCCAAAGAAATTGCTGACAGATCTTTAATCCTGATACTGATGGATGTCAATAAGAATACAGTACATTTAATCTACTCAGATAAGAAGAGCAGCTCAGAGAGCAGCCAGGACTGGGTAAGGAAGGGTCCCTCACCACAGGGTCAAACTTCAGCATGGGCAGGTTGCAATGCTAGTTGACTGTTTTCTGTACTTGTTTTGCACTTGCACAGCATGGAATACTTTATATTTCATTCTGAACGAGAACACAACCACGTAATGTCCATCAGAACATGTATATCCCCACATCTAAACAGATATCTTCCATACTGTCATCCAGAAATGTACATATAAGTTCCAGATAAATCAATTACACAATGTCACTGAACTAAAATCTGAGTCCCATAAGGTGACACTGCATTAAAATCTTGGACTGCATTAAAATAAAAATTCAGTATTGAGTCCTGTGACAATGGGAAGCAACAGAGGCCACGGGCTGACTTTGACGGAACTTAAAGAAAAGGCACAACTTATATCAATGAAAAGTATAAAATGTTATAAATACTTACACAAGAGACAAGGAAATGTTCCTCCAGAGAAAGGCCACAAACTGATTGTGAGTGATCTGAGAAGAGAGAAAGAAAAAAGGAAATCAAATTGTTAATAAACACACTAAATAATACCAATGTAACAATATAAAACAGGGATCAAGGACATTTACAGATGGTGGCAATTCCCACAGGAGAGGAAAAAAAAAGTTTTCAATTCACAAACATAGATCTTGGAAGTTTTGAAACTACGTGACCCCAGAACCATGTAGCTGAGAAAACTGGTAATGGCTGAGGAGCTTTTCAGTCCTGGGATAATTCCAGGTCAGCAGAGACTAAATATCCTCTGGTGGCTGCTCAACAGTCTCCGTGAAATAGGCTTGTGGCTCCTATGGACAAATGCTCTAATCACAAAAACACTGCCAGATTTGAACGGCATCCTTCTTAGCAGTCATGCCAGATGATACAGGACTCTGAAACAGAACTCGCCTTCTTGATCCTGACCTTCACAGAAGAGGGGTTAGGCTTATTATTAGGGCTGAGAATGCTTACATTACAGCTGATAGCTGCACAGAAAAATTGTGTTGTCTTAGTTCCTTCTGTCAACACAGTATCTTGGACTTGATTGATTTGTTACCATGAGACCCCTAAGAAAAAAACGACTGCATGAAAATGGAATGGCTAAAGGTTTGCAAACTTCTGGTAGACTACAGGTCTACTATGGGGTATCTAAGCTTTACTGCCAACATATTTATTTCCATATTTATTTCCAAAACATAATAACCTGGGATGAAGCAATAAACAAAATTAATCAAAGCCTGATGCTCTGAATTGTAACAAGAAGACACACTCCTGTTGGACACAGAAAACAAAGGCAGATGCTCCCCAAATGTTCAAAGCTACAAATCAGTCCTGTCTCCCCTTCCCTTTGCCAAGCTGAAAAAAATTTGGGTAGTCAGGCCAGACAGTGCTCTCCAGAAGATTGTTATCAGGGGACCAGGAGCACAGTGGAAAACAACCGTGGGATCCATGTGGTGTACTTCAGCACTTAAGACATGGCCCTCAACTTCTTCTTCCTGCCTAGTTACAGGGCGAGATTAGCTCTGTCATTCCTCAAAGCAATTAAAAAAACTCAGAGAAATATAAACCTGAGTTAAGAGAGTGAAGGAAAAGAGAGGAGCTGTCACAGGAGAGAGAGAGAGAGGGAAGGCAGGCAGAAAATCTGTTCAGAGCTGTAGCTACTATTTGTGGGAATTATGGTCCTGGTAGAGTGTGAGAGAAAGCATGTATACAAATCCAGTGCTTGGCTTGCAAGGGAGGTGGAGGAAATACAGCAAAGAGCTGAGACAATCCTAAAAACTGCAGGGCAGGAAACAAGATGCTTTTAGCATCGTTTGGACAGGCCACCCAGAGAGGCCCTTTTAACAGCAAATTTCTCTTTAAAGGAGCCGACTGCTCCCATATGTAAGGAAGATTTGCATGAGACAGAAGACAGGATGGATTCTGCACAGAATGAAAAGCTGAAATGACATAAAGTGAAAGGAAGGGCAAGATCAAGCTGGTGAAGAGAAGGTCACTATCTTGCTTTCAAGAATCCATTATTCTAATGAACTGTAACAGGGAAGTTCTCCTGGTGGAGAAAAATCTCCTTTCCTAAGCACGTATCCCTTATTTTCCTCTTACATTTCTCCTGAAGACTTAACCATGGAAGTCTGTGGACTCATCTGTAATAGATGATAGTGAAGCACTGTTAGGGGCTGGTAGTTGGGTAATATTTCTTTCAGAGTTTTGGGCAGATGGGACAGTGAGCTACAAACCAGGGAAGAACCTGAGACAAGAGGTCTGAGCCAAAGAATGTGCCTTGGAGTCCCAGAGTTTAAAAAAAAAAAAAAAAAAGGAATAAAAAGCAGGAGGCATCCAGTATAGGGAAAAAAAACACAGAACGGAAAATTTTAGGCTGAGGTTAGAGTTTGGCTCTGTTATAAGCAACATAAAACAAGGTCTCTCAAGGGAAAGCATCAAGCAATTTTGACAACATGGATGCCAAAGAATTCTACAAATTATGGCCTGAGATTGTGGAGGTGCTGAGTAATGACTTACACAAATATTACCAACAAATTTGCTCTAAGAAATGAACAAGATTGACCTACCTAATTAAAACTGTAGGGTAATTATAGACAGGCACAATATACTAGAAGCTGCAAATAGAATGTGGCAAAATCACCAGAACTGACACACCATACTTTTAAAAATTATTGCAACTGGTCTGGACACTTGATTATCAGTTTTACTCAAAAGAAAATATATGAAAACAAAACTTTCCCTGTAAAGTACTGGAAAAACAAGATGTGTCTATGATTCATTTCAGGTTAGATAACTGCAGAACACGTATGCGGGAGAGAAATGGGCCAAATCCTGTTCTCAGTGCCTTGTGCAATTATGCTGACTTAATTGAAACCATGAGCAGAACCTGAACCATTAAAATGCTGGGGTGAAACTTCTTATCATATGGCACTGTTGGTCACTAGAGACATTTAACCTAATTACATTAGATTAACACAGTAGATTTCTTCAAGACATATTATTATATAACAACCTAAGAAAATGAAGTTGAAGAAAGCTGACCATTTTCCCCATGTCTCCATGTTATAAACAGAATAGTTACCTGTCTCTATTTATGTCGCTTGTTTTCAACCCACTATGGCTCTGTTTGGTGGAATGGACAAATGGAATCTAATGTTTTTTTTTAATATTGAATTCCTAGTGTTAATCATTATTACTTGGAAGATGTTTTGGCCATTGAACAGAACAGCCAAGGGCTAATCTTAAACCTGTCCTTGCTTCACTGTGGTCAGATTTTCCTCCTTTTCTCATTCTTTGCTACATGAATAAATTCCATCTAAAACACAAAGACTAAGAGACAAGCAAGGTCTACACGTTAAGGCTATTTAGGAATCTAGTCCCCCTGAGTTTAATAAGGTTTCTAAGCACTGAAGAATTTCTATTTATGGGAAGTTAAGATGGTGAAAACCAGTGGCATGAGTTACATTATACAAGCAGATAATAGATTTATGATGCTAACTACAATTTTCAAAAGTGACTGAAGCATTCATGTTGAAGTCCATTGAAACTCAGTAAAATTTTGGCTGTAAACCATGATGAAATACATTACCTTTGTTAGCTTAAGCATTGCTTCCTTTCAACAACACTAACATCTTTGGTGCCAAAGTAATTTCTGCAATTGGCATTCAGTTGCTTCTTACACTTTATTCACTAAGTGGCTTGAGTTAACCTGCTTCAAGTGCCTTCTTAGCAGTAAATTGGGACAGCGATTCTGCTCCATTTTTGCAAAGTGATTTAGGATCTCTCTGATGTAATGCAGCACACCAAGGTGAGCAATGTTAGTCCTTTAGCCACAGACTGGGAAGAAGCAGGCTTGAAGGACTGACAACAAATTTAGATAATCCTAAAATGACTGTTTTGCCTCAAAGCATTTTCACCCTTTACTGATACGGAACCAGTGAGGGGTACAGCTTTATCATGTGTAATATTCTCAGTAAACTGGATCTAAGATCCAGAGTTTTGCCTCTCCTCCCCTTCTGGGTGCACTACACCTGCCCAGTATGAAAAGTAAAATTTAATCCCAGTGGAAGATAAAGAAAATAATTTACTAGTTCAGAAGGGGCCAAGTGGAGCCAGTGCCATGCTGGGGGGAAGTAGCAGACTGGGCTGAAATTCAGTGGAGCCCTTTAAATTTTCTGAGGGGGCAAAGAGACTGCACTGCATCTCTGACACAGCAGAGACAGATTACAGCAAAATTAAATTGAGGATTTTAGTGGATATAATTGTTGTTTTTATATATTAATGAATAACAATAATACATGATTCTAAACTGAATACCAGGTTTGACATTTAATCTGAGTGCTTATACCATCCATAAATGTTCATAAACGTCACACGACCCCTACCCTTTGATTGAATTACAATCTAGTATGCAATTTAGGAAACACGGATTAATCTACATAGATTTATATTTCTGCAGGTTACACAGTTATTTGTTGATTTATACCCTTTTCCCCTAAGTGTCCTTTCCATCGAGAATCCAGGAACATACATGCAAATCTTCAATAGGAGAGCAGCTCAAAATCCAGTGACTAGCAACAGATGGAAACTTGGTTCAGTGAAATCGATACTAATTATCATCTGCTTTTTGAAGTCACCTCTGCTAATGGCCAGCAAAATCTTAGGCCCTGTGATACCTTCTATTACCTTCACATTACTTGTTACTACAGCCAGCAATCACCTAACATGTTTCTTGGCAATGCTGTGCAATTAAATTGCCTTTCAATCAGCTTGCTGAGGAATCCAGAGATGGAAACTGCTTTAATATTAGGAGTTAATTACAAGAATGCAGAGGAAGGCAGTCAAATGTTATGTTAGCATACCAGAAATATGACAACACCTTAGCCACAAATGTCACACGCGAGGTAAGGGGCCACATCAGGAAAAGCAGCGTGGCAACGTAGAGAGGAAAATGACCTTCAAGTTCCCCCTTGTTTTTTTCTCCCTGTGCTAATGCTACTTGAAGTGACCACCTTCTGTAGCAGTCAAAATATCTGGAATTTCAGTGACCTGTATTAACAGGCTTCACTGCACATTGGTGTCTGCCTGGGGACTGATAATGACACCAGCAGTGTGTCACAGCACAGACATGGTCCAAAGGCACACCCAAGGAAAAGCAGTTCAGCAGATCTTGACCCATGCACAGGTCCAATCCTGCTGCTTTTGAAATCAAGCAAGTCTTTGCAAAGGGCTAACAGGGCACGTTACTTTTCCTGCTCTGCATCTTCACCTCTGTGTGCCCACCAGAAGAGGAAGCTCCACAACCCAGCCCTTGTCCTCATGGACTCCCTCTTTCACACAAGACTGAGGAGAAGGGCTGGCTACTCTGTTTAAGAGGACAGGAAATGAACATCACTCAGTCGGGCTAGTGCTTGGAAAGGTTTGAACTGAGGACATGGTTTTACATCTGACAGCTTATTGTAGGGAGGAGAAAGCTCATATGGGAGAGGACATTGCAAGCACAGCTTGAGAGCCAGTTATATTGTCATGTAAAACCCTTAGATTGCAATACTGAAAAATCAAAATAAAATGGTCTTTAGTAAAGGACAAGAAGTTTTTCTATGCACATTAGAATTAACAAGTCTGTATGCATTGCCACACATATATGTATTTTTGTTATGCATCATGAAAGAATTTGAAAAAAAATCTACTCAACTACCGCTGCATATGCTCTTTTTAATGAAATAAACAGCCAAACTGTGGTTCTGTGAAGAATGCAGTGATGACTTGACAACAATTTTGAATCAAAATTTATTGATAATATTTCCATCACTCATTTTCCAAAGACAGAGTTTGCTTAGAAGCTATAGTCCACCAAAGATAATAGAAAATGTTTCCTTTCCTGTTTCCTCTCTCAAATTTGAAGATAGAATGCCTTGCTGTCTACCTTAACACATACTGTAAAGGAATTATGACACAGCTCAAGCTTACATTTTCTTTCACTTGTGTATTTAATGTCAGTAGTGTATTTAATATCATTGTTAAATTTGGGCTGTTAAGGGTAGTAAAAGGAGACTTTAAAATTTTCTTTTATAATTAAGAATGCCTATAATTTTAGCTTTATCTTTTCCACATTAACAAACATGTACTGGGAAAAGCAGACTTTAAATGAGCATTACAAATGCACACACACAAAAATGCTTTTATAAACCAGAAAACTCCACAGACCCACAACTAGAAAACACAAAAGAAAAATCTTGATGGAAAAGATTTTTCAGCACACTCTGCTTGCCAGGAAGGCTGGATAATATGTTTTGATAAGACAAAAGAAATCAATCCAATCCAAATTTGGACTTTCATGTATATGTAAGCTAATTCAAAAAGACATCAAGCTGACTCATTCCACAGGTAACTCAGCCCAAAATAAGTCCTAACAGCTGTTCTCAGCAAAACAATGAGATAGATGAAATAAGAACAGTAATCTCTTGCATCTGCAAACTGAACTCTAATTAACATCCATTGGAGGTCTCTTGCTCCCTAAGAAGAACTTCAGTCAAGAAAAGTCTCTATACAAAGCACCTTGGAGGAAAACATCTTTAAAAGAAGAGCAGAAGAGTTCTCTGGAAGCAACAGCACGTTACAGCTTCAGTTGCTTTAAGGGGCTCAGGGCGAGGGCAAAGCTAGCAAAAATTGAGGAAGAAGGAAGGTTAAATATATTCTTGTTTTATAATGTAAATGTAGCATTTTGAGCATGCATCTTGACTTAAAAGACGGCCTGGAATAGTACTTCTTTTATCTTTCTGTAACTCTAACCACTGACTACATCTTGGAGGGATTTGTTGCAATGAGTGAAACCAGGGCATTTTGTTGGCAGGTGCTCGGCCAGCGCAGCCTCCAGCTCAGCCCGCTGGCAGAAGGAGGTTGCCCAGCACCACCTCCCAGAGCCACAACACTGCCCTGCTCCTGCTGCCCACCACCACTCTGGACAAGGAGGTCACTGCTAGGGGAATAATTCTGAGAACAGAATACCTGGGAAGGGGTGGCCACTGCCAAAATAACTCCTAATGCCCGTTTCTGACTGCCCAAGGGGGCTGTGCTGTCGGCCAGCTTCACTGCTCTGGTGGCAGCTGCTGCCTGCTCCTGTCTGTAATGCTTCCCAGGCTCCTGATCCCCTTCTCCCTCACTCTGTGTGCTCCCATCAAGAGACCGTGAAGGAGCAAAGATGGGACTGGGTTGTTCCCACCCAGCATACAGCCTGCTCCCTGTTCACTCTTGCAAAAGAGAGAAAAGAGAAGTCAGCTGTTGACCAGATGAGTTCTCTTTATGGTCCAGAAGCAATTTGGGCATTTTCATTTTATAAAATATTTTGTGTTGGTTTCTCTTAGCACTTAGAACTCAGCTTTGAAACCTTAAACAGATGAAAACAGAAAACATATCTACCGAGCTATACAAGGATATATACCCAAAGATGCTGGCTGCCTTTCAGGATCAGACCTTCAAAATGATGTCTTGGCTCTGATCATACCTGTAGGTGAATTTTCTGTTCTGAGGGAGTGTGGTTGAAGTGGCAGCTCACAAGCTGGATCTGTTGTGTTTACACCATAGCCACATCAATTCATGCTCTCCTTATTGCAAAGTGGATAAGCAATGGAGCATCTTTTCTTCCCTGCTTGGAGGTCTGCAGTCCTAGTGCATGGTCCCTGTTCCCTACAGCCTCTCAAGTACCTGTCCTGAATTCTGCAGTTCCAAAACTGGACTGCACAGCATACAATCAAATAATACTAAATTATTTAGGCAGATGATACTTGAGTAACCAAAATGTTAAACTGAGAAAGCAAGGTACTAGGAACTAAATGCATCTTTATTAATAATAGCAATTAGTGAAGTTGCTATTAATAAGGAGATAATTGCTATAAAATCTAGTGATACATACAAATAGGCTACTAATGTGAGGAAGTGACCCTGAAAAATGAGTTTATGTTACTGGTTGGGAGCTTTCTATTGCTAATTATTATTTGCTTTCTGGGTATTAATGTTCCTTTATCATGAACTGATAAATCCAATGGTGTTGTGATCACTTCTCTAAATGGTGTCTTTGGATCCTATGTGGTCCCAAGAGGCATGACACTTCACTGTATATAATTTATTTCCACAGTGAGACGTGCTGACTCTCCATAATATTCCTTTCATTTTAACATCTGACTAACATTCAATTTGGGACATAAGTACTCTGATATATCATTTTCCCCTGATGGCACTGCAGAGCAGAAGTAAAGGGCACTGGCTGAGTGTACGAGTACTGCAATATCTGGAGAACAGTTTGGGCTGGAGTGAAAAGTTGGACTGGGAACACTGCTAAGCCTGAGCTGCAAGGGGACTGGAGGGCTGTGCAGGGATCTGGGGATCTGCATCATCCATGGCTTGTGGGGCACAAAGGGTATGAGCAGAGTGCTGGCAAGCCCTAGGCTGGAGTTACACTGGACTTCATAAATCCAGCTTGCTCTCTTTGGTGAGAGCTGCATGGTTTCGGACTTGACCATGAGGGTGTTTGTTAAATCAGGAGCAAAGTGGCAGCAAGATCATTATGGAATAAGTGTGAGCATGTCAGATCCATTGCCACAATCATTTAAAGAAGCTGTCAGGATGTTTTCTTGACTGCCTATCCATAAAGAAACCACAACCTGACTCTATGAAGACCTATAGGAATACCTTAACCTGACAAGATACATGGAATATCTAACCATAGACAAGAGCAGCAAATCCTTGAAAGATAAGAGAGCATATAGCTTGTGCTCAATTTTTTAAAATTTGTACTGCTTTGAACATGAGCTGTGTTCTTGGGAGAGTACACAACACTTGGAACAAGACTAAAAGCATTACAGAAAGATTTCACTTGCCTTTAAACCCCTGCAGACACACTGAAGTCACAAGGGTCATGCAGCTGTACATCTGTCTGCAGTGTTGAGCCCTCAGCATCTACAAAGACAGGTTAAGTATGTGTTTCTTCCGAGCTTTCCAGGAGAATCAACTGTTTTTTCCTACAAAGCCATAATCAATACTTTGGAATTTATCTTTCACATGTTTCTTCTCACTTTATGCCTATTAAAATAAATCAAAACTACCTTATAAAGCTCCACTAAAATGGCTTCTGGGAACAATACTCTCCATTTCATACTTGGTATGAGAACAGTGTATTCTGTAGCATGCTGTTACTTCTGTGATGCGTGCCCTGAAAACTGAGTTTGAGGGCAACCAAACTTCTCATTGCTCTTTTATATGGGGATGAGTGGCTGAAGTGTCAAGAATGCAGTCCCTTACCACAGAATCTGATCCCTCTTATCACCAAACATGATGTTGTTTTATAGGAACCTGTTCCTAATACTAAGTTTTACTGCCAATATATTCAAGCCACCTCCCCTCTAGAATCCTTGTTGTATCAGTTTAACTTTGATATGCCTCCCTCCCTGACCCTCACCACCGAGGAGATGCTGCAGGGAGTTTAAGTTGTGCAACAGCAGAGCAGCTTAGATGGAATTTTTCACCAACTCTTCTACCTTAACTGGAGTATCCATTTGATAATACCGATAGAGGACGAGACAGGGTAGGTGATTGAATCAAATTATTGCAAGATGTAATTGAAGGGAAAAGTCAGACAGAATATAAAAGAAGTCACACTGCAAGTACCTAGCGCCTTCTCTAGTAGGACTTAGCTTAGAAGTGACACTCTTGTTCCAGTCCTGACCTTCCTCTCCTGAACATCTTGGCCTATCTCAGCCTGGTAATTTCATTTGCTGACCCAGTCAACAAGTAGAAATAATACTTATAACTTATTGTGGGGTATGTTTCGGGAAAGACTGAATTATTTCTCACATTTTCCAAGCTTCCCAGTTTTCCCTAACACAGTACAGCTTATCCATATCTATACAGCTCATCCAGAGAGCAACTACTGCGACTTAAAGTGGTGGAGTTCAATATACCTAATCTCATGAGCTTTATTTGTAAAAAAACCCAAACAAACCTCCAACAAGCTGAACATCACCTTTTGCTTTATAGGGGTAATTCTCCCTATTCCCAATTTATGGAATGAAAAAAGTAAAGAAGAAAAGATAAACTGATCTTGAAGCTGATCAATACTAAGGCAGAACTATGAAGTGAATGTGATGCCCAGTTTAGAACTTGTATCACATCAAATGAGAAGAAAAATCCTCATAGAAACCTGAAAAGCCACCTGCATGCTCCTTTCTGTTAAGAAAATCCCTTTGATTACTGAAGCCCAAACAGCAGACACCAAGATTTTACGAAGTCTCTTAGTGGTGAGACATAGTTTGCATTACTTTTCAGCTCTCCTGCAAAGCTAAGTGTCCATTTCACAATGATGAAACCAAAACCAAACAACTCCAAGAACTCATCCAAACTCAGTTTACACAGTTCACTGCATCGATTCGGTCCAGAAATGTAAACCACTCTTTAAGGGTTGGATTAAAATATAATCATTATACCATTTTCACAGTTATCTAAAAATGCCACAGCTTGCCATGACCAAATAGAGGTTTATAGGTGAGCCAGTTTAAGAAGAAGCACAATGAAATGGCTTTGTAGTCCAAGAACATGTCACTTCTTATAGATGGACCCTGTCTCATAAGTGACTGCAGAGTTATACTCAGGGTTAGTTTGGGAGATGTGTTGGTGGGGGAGGAAAGACCCGGATCCAATGGATACTGTATAGCATGAGAGCAATGCTACCTTTATTTTGCAACCCATTATTTTCATATGAACATGAATCAGAGAGATAAACGATGCAAATTTCTTCATAGCTTCATTTCTTCATAGTTACAGGATATTGTTTGAGTCTTCACTAATGACTCCTTGAGGTTGGATATTACTGTGATTAGGAGTTGGGAGGCTAGAGGTCTGAGACCTTTCAAAGGAAACATTTTGTTCAGAACTGTTACAAGAAAATAAAGTCAGCATTACAGTAACTTTAACAACCTAACCAGGATAATGGTCTGCTCATGTAGACAGTGCTTTTGCTATTTTAAATGAGGGAAATAAAGTTCATGTAATATGGGAAGCTGAGAGACACAGCTATTCAGTCTGGGGGATCAGAAATCTGTCAGCTTGAGACATATGAGCATCTGGAAATGCCCTGGACAAGGAAGGAAGGTGAAATTATTGGCAGTCGCAAAACAAACAAACAAACAAACAAACAGCACTTAAAATTATTAATTAGTGAATCTGAGAAGCTTCAATACCCTTGAAAGGCTACTGAGATAGATTTTGGGTTTATGCTAAAGCAGGCTGTAGGCAATGCTATTCTTCACTGACAATTATCCCAGAAAGTCTGGTGGCTGTGCCCGTCACCAAGGTTGGCATAAAATGTTCTACTGGCTTTACTGGGTGTGAAATAAAGAAGTAGCTCTACACCATGTTCATTTTTAGCAAAGGCAGATAAAAAGCATTCCTTGAAGACAAACACAGGTTTTGTGGGATCTGATTCCCCTCCAGGCTCCTATCTGCTTTAGCTACAAATTTTAAGTTTCCTTATTGCCAAAACTGATATTAAAATAACTCACTTAGAAAGTAAGCTGTGAGAGAATTCATTTTAAAATAAAACATCCTTTTCTTTCATTATCAGCTTTATCATTTATCAGCTCCAGTTTTAATCACCAGCATCTAGCACTTGCCAGTATGGCAGGATCAGAACTACCAGTGTTTGTCCAGACCCCTTTAAAACCTCCAACAGTGCAAGGTATCTGGCAGAGGTATCACCAGACTGTGGTGACCTTCACTGGAGGATTTTGAGTAAACCACGTATTTGAGAAAAACTAGAGAGTTTTGTTATTCAAAGCACTTAACTATTTCCATTTCAGTGCAAGCGGAATGGTAAAAAATACTGAGAAATATCTCATGTGTTCGGAGCTTTTTAATGCAAACATATCAACAGACCAACTTACACACTTTAAGAGCTAAGACCATGTCATCCTAAAAGAGCCTTAAAGAAAAGTTAAGGACTATACCACAGAGAAGACTCATTTCCTAAGAGAGATACACAGAAAATGTCTGTGTTCCCTCAAAATATGTTTTCCTGGGGACAGGAAAAGGACATAACATGTAACCAGAGAGATGATCACTGTTTCCTAGCTTCTAAGAAGGGAAAACCATGTGAGCAAACAACCTCTCCCATGTGCACCACACAAACGTGATCACTGGGAAGGGTTTAATGGAATCAGCTTGTCAAAATGATGAAGCTGAAAAAGCTTTTACAGATTGTGTCCATGACAAAAACTTTAGCATAATGTATATAGTGCAGAGTGGTTTTTGTCGTGGCAAAAAGGAAGGAATATCATTAATTTAGATGCTAAGTGTAAGGTTCTGCTGAAAATCTCCATGGGATAAATTGCAGAAATACAGCCTTGACCAGACAAATGGAGCCAGGCAAGTCCCAGTTCTTGTTAGAAGTTATCGAAAGTGCCATTGAGTTTTTAAAGTCTGTCATCTCTGGTAGATGATAAGAAAAGGGTTGGGCTGTTTTCCTCAGATCTACAAGCATCTGGCTACAGTCTTGCTGGGGCATATACATGATTGGAATCGAAAATGAGCTCTTTTAAAAGTGCTTCTTAAAGGGACCCTATTCATACACAGTACTTTCTCCCCAAATCTTTTATGGGAAAAAAGCTCATTACGGTCACACAGACAAATGCTGTATAATCTTTCACCCTGTCCACTAGCAATGTGTTCAATCCAATTTACAGCACTTCCCGCTATTCTACTTCTGGACTCCCCACACAGCTCTCCTAAATGCATACCCATCCTGACCCACTGCTCCCCACCTGCTGCTCTTTCAATTTCAGGCTTCCCTGGAGCACTGGCTGCCATTCATGCCTAATAGCAAGGTGGAGCAACTTGATTATACAACTCTGAAAAGTGAAATTTCTGAGCCTTTTTTAGACACAGAAACACCATAATTAAGACACATATTACTGTATGTTGGAATGCTCTGGATAGGGATGAGAGTGGCCTTAACTTCAGGAAATGTCATTTTGTACCCATGACAAAATACATTATCTGAAAAACAAAACTTTCTGATTGAAGTTCCTTTAAACTCTTTCTCAGCTTGCTGACAGATCTATCCTTTCTCTTTGCATCCATGTCAGCACTGAGGGAAGTAAGGGTTGGCAATTAGTAGAGAGAAATTTTCAGGGATTCATTTACCTGGCAAATTCATACCCTTATCTGCCTTTGGAAGGTCCACCTGTAGATTGCAAATTTTTTCCAATAAAACCTATTTTTTTATCTACCATGGGCAATACTGCTCACTAAGCACACACAATCTGCTTCAAGTACTTGACATTTGGAGCAGGGGTGCATAGGTGGCATCAAGCAGAGCAATGGACCACATGACACAACTGATGTACAACACTGTTTGTATCCTGACAGCATTAATGTTAAACCTTGAGCCCTCAAATCACGTACTCAAGCTCATGCTTAAATTCAAATGTGTGAATGAAATGGGATTCAAGGATATAATTAAAATTCAACCTTTACTTCAGGATCCATTTAACAGAAATGGACTTAAGCATGTGTTTAAATGGTCTGCCCTGTAAAGACATTTATTGGGCTTGGAAGTAAGAATTGGGAAGAAGAGATGAAGACATCATTGTGAGTTAGGCACACACAGGATTAGAGAGGAAAAAAAATGCTACTATGAAGTTATAGAAGATGGTGACTTATTTTAGAAGACAAAAAGCATTTTTGATGCAATTCTAGATTGCTGATACTCTATAGCTTCCTGGTTAGGGATGCAGTTAGATTTTCTCTCACTAGTTTTCCTTACGCTAGTCCATCACCACTTGCAGAAGGTCAAGCCAATGCCTGGGCTGATTCCTCTACCTGCACAAGGGGGGTGAGAAGCACATGCAAAAAGCCATCTCACACAGCACTTACCACTTACAGGGTGAGTACAAAAGTGAGCTGCTGATAGTTCCCTACCTGAAAGTGTACGAACACCTGATTTTTCAAGCCTGCCTGCTTGAATGTTTGGCCAAAGCAAACACACAAAGGGTGTGACTGGATCTGGAGCAAACTCATTTGGAAAAGTAAGCGAATACTCTGGACTTTTTGCCTGCACATGCATTAATGTCCACACAGTTGTTCTTTTATTAGGCATAAGAGGTCTTTCTGGTTGACACTGGTTGTGAACCAGAGCATCAGTCTCATCCCAAGGAAAGATGCACATCTGCCAGCTTCCCTCATCTGTCAATATGCCCGTGCACAGGGTAGGCGCAGGGGTGACTCGGAAGGACTGAGCGGGACTGACAATAGGGCTTGCATCAAAGGTAGTATTTCCTTGTCTCTCTGAAATGCAGACATTTTACAAGCCTTTCTCCCTGAAGGAATTAGGATTAGACTTCAAAGCTGTGGAACAAAACAGAGTCATACAGGCACACAATTATTGGACTAAGTCCATGGACAATGATACCAAGGGGTTTAACGTTCATGAGATCTTTTCAGGCTATTGTAGTATCCTTTCTGTTCTGAGAGCTCTCCTGCCAGAGAAAGCCTCCAAGCCTTCTGGTAGCCGCTGCATTGGCTGCCGTGACTGCGCCGTGTGTCCCCAGCCTCACCGGTGGTATCGTATTCCCACTAGAAAGATTCAGTATGCATCTTTCATGCTTCTTAATAAAGGAAAGGATTACAAGGTACTAAGAGTATCAGACTTAACCCCACCAGGTCCTCTTTCACCCCAATTCTCTTCTTCCAAGCTGCTCATTACATCAACTCTAAATTAATTTATCTTAGGTAAACAGCACAGAAATATTATAAACAGAAGCAACTCCTCTTCAACTTGCAACACTTTTTTTTTCTTTTACCTTCTTTACAAATAGAAGCAGGAAAAAATAATATATGTATGTAACAGCAAATGTTCTCTCTATTTTTCCTTTTCCTGGTTTTTAAACTGTTTTTATCTTATATAAACAGTGGTGATGGAACTATAAACACCATTATTCCACCTCCATGTTAATACTCTTATTATCTTGCATAAACAGAAGTGAACGAATATGTACATGACACCAATCAATCCTTAAGGAAAAAAAAGGAGCGAGAAGTTTTTATCTTTTATAAACAGCGGAGGAAGAACTTAATGAATTCAAAATGTAGTTTTCCTGTTTATATTATTATGATCCGAAAGTAGAAACCAAATGATGTATATTCAACAT
The DNA here is from genome assembly GCA_013399945.1 of Ploceus nigricollis. NCBI lineage: Eukaryota > Metazoa > Chordata > Aves > Passeriformes > Ploceidae > Ploceus > Ploceus nigricollis. Next base: position 1,124,362 of record VXBC01003477.1, on the reverse strand, counting down.
TGTGCAAGCAGCCAGTTATGAAATACTTTCTACTGACTTCAAGAGTAAACTCAGCACCAGTGAAATCTGCAGGTCCGAGGGGTTTGAAAATTGGTGGTCTGGCTTGAATGACAGAGCAGGGAATGTGCTTTCTTCTCCTATGATACTTTTCCAAAGTTCTTCAGCCCCTTCCTTGGAGGGCCACCCAAGATAAAACGAGATAGCTCAGTCTCCATGATGAACCTTAAATACTTGGTCTTTTGGGTGAGTTTGCCAGATATAGGGAGGTAATTAACACAGATGGGTTTGTGTAATGTGGACACCTGCCACTAGAAACTGGGCTCAAACCCCTAAGTCATTTCACAGAGGCCACCCAACAGCTGTTCGACAGTAATGACTTTGGGGCATGATTGACCTAGGTCAGATTTAAACATGTAACTTCAAGCTGATAGGCTCCATATGTCAGTACTAATCCCCATAACCACCCACGCCTTCTGCTTTCTTATTTTTGTGTGTGCTTTTTTCTGGCTGGTCTTCTAAAGCCCATCTCCGAGCCTGAAAGAGTCTTCCCTCTACCTCATACATCTGCCTTAACCAGGATGAAGCGTAGTTGCAAATTTTTTGCAAATAGTTTGCAAATTTTTCGCCTTTACCACAGTTTTCTGTAGTGGATCCTCTCTTCCTTTCCTTTAGTCATGCAGACTCTACCTCTTTCTCATCCTAAATTGTCAGCAATGGCAGCTGGGTTTCCCACAGAGGATGAGTAGAGGAGATTTTTTTTCCTAGGACCTGTCCATTTTCAAAAAAGGGGCTGATCTTTGGGTTGATGATGCTCTTCTCTGCTGGTGTCCTTTGCAAAAGCAACATGTATTTTGTTTCAGCCAGTCTGGCCATAAACACAGGCTGGGGTCTCCTACATAGCTAGGTGCAACTGGCAGACCAGGTGGTCAGCCTTGCATTTCTTTCAAAACCATTTGCTCTGAGGTTCCAAGACTGAATGCAACTTTAACTTGTATCCTGCTTTCCCATCCCTAGCAAAGTTGAGATCTGTGCACACGAAGCCAAGATCACTTGAAAAATTAGGACCCAATTCTGTTGCACAGATTTTAACAGGATGCGTGGCCTGAACCACATGCTAAAGGGCAAAAGCCTCTTCTCTGGGTTACTGTATGTACTAAGAAGATCATGAAAAAAAACTTCTGTAAGAAAATACAGAAAATTCAGGATATTTGGCCAATCAGGGAATGCAGATCCCCCCTGTTCTAGGAACTAGAAGAAAGAGTTTTGTTTGGTAGCAATCTGCTTTGCTGCACCTCAGACTGTGAAAAAAAAATTCCTTAAAATTATAATTGCTCAGATAATTATGATGCACTGATCATGAATATAGAAACAGTGTTGTCCCACCTGGTTTCCCTCCTTTCTTTTCCTTGTATTCCACTTATTTTCTTACAAATATTTCTATATTTGTGCATACTCTGAGACCCACGTAGCGACCCTTCTGCTTGCTATTAGAGAAGATCCCTGAGATTCACAGTTCTGGTCAGCAGGATCCATGTCTGAATTTTCCCTCCTCACAGGCTGCTTAACATGCAGCCTCTGTCTAAAAAGGCTTTTTCAAGCACCAAATTAAATACACAGAGAGAAGTAAGGCCTTTCAGAGGAGGGTAGCCAGAAATAGAAGAAAAAACCCCATATTTCACCATTTGTTTTGAAAACACCAAAAATGATTAAAACATATTATAAATGAAACCAAACTAAGAAAAAAACATATCTTACCATATGAACAAATTCCCTGCCAAGTTCCATTTTTAAATCAAAGCCATTTTAGGCTCATATGTCGAAGAAGAGAGTCTTAAACTAACAAACTTATGTAATGGATTTTAAAAATCTGCACAGACGTGCTTAACTGAAATTGCCAAATCTGTTCGGACTACATGAGGAGAGAAGAGGAGGAAAGAAAGAGAAGGACGTAAAAAGGTTTGGGATTCATCTGTGCAACTGCCCCCAAGTTGAGACTCCCTTTGAAGCTGGTTCCAGCTTTCAAGGAGCCAAGAATGATGACTCACTCCAATTTAGCTTCTCCCCCTGCCCCCTTTCAGTAGATCTCAACATTTGGGACAAATACAAACGGACTTCCTCACCCATAATAAAAATTATGAACTTACATGCAGCTAGCAAAGGGAGGGAAAAGGGAAAGAGGTGAGTGAGTGAGAAGGAAAATACAAATCCACAAAGACGCTCAAACAAGAAGTAACAAAGGCTAGGGAGCTTTTGGGGTTGGCAGAAAAATGTAGATGGTAAATCAGGACAGAGATGAATTGAGTGGTAAGCAAGTAGCATGAAAAGAACAATGTGAACGAAATTAAATACTTGTATATCTAATCCATCTTTTGGATAGTTCTTTTCACCTAAGAAATACCAGGTTTTGCTTTAACGAAGAGGCTATCATTGCATTCTTCTAGGCAAGTATAAGAAAATATAAATGGTAAGAGAAAGCATTACTCAGCTTCTTGTGTAGCAACTGAAAAGGCAAAACTATCCTGATACTTCAACCCCATGCAACAACAGTTACACAACGTCTGTGACCTTCCCTCTGTGAAGAATCGAGATGTGAGACCTGCCTTGTACCTGTCCCTTTGAAATTCTCCAAAAGCCAAGTGAACACCCTCTGACCTACTCAGAGGTGCACCTGCTTCTCTCTTCATGCCAAACTTTGGGTGGCCGGGAAGACCTGCTTACCCTCTCTTGGACCGCCCAAGCGACCTTCCAAGTCTTCCTAAGAGTCGTTTGCATTCCTCCATCTGACATCTGCCAAGGTCAACTACGAGCAGGCTTCTTTCTTTCCCCTTCAACAGATTCCCCAACTAAATTTTGTTCCTTTAGGATTTCAGCGTTAGGAGTAACAAAAAAATTACATCTGCATTGATGACTGCACAGCCTTGCTTCCCTGGCACGTTTCTGTGCTTGCTTTCCAGTGTTCAGACAAGACTGTGTCTGGATCCAGGCTTAAACACCCCTTCAAAGCTCACAGCTCGTGAGGGGGTTCAGGGGCAGTGTCCTGATTTAAGCCTCTCTCTGTACTAATCTGACAAGAATGCTGTGAAGACCAAAGGGTAAAGAGTTATAATTGCTTAGTATCATAATCATAGGAGAGCAAAGGGAGTTCTGCTGCTTTTTAAAAATTAAAAATGTGTTCAAGTTCAAGAATGCTTCTCTGTTAAATTTACACAAAAAAATAATCTCAGCTCATAATGATGAACAATGACTTAACAGGAAAAATAAATCATAGCCAGAAGGCAAGTCCCAGGATTGTGCAGTCACCAGAAGATATAAAATATATGAAAAGTTACAATAGGGCCACAATAAAATATCCACATTTGGTAGCCTAAATCACTCTCTCTGTTAACTCCTGTACCACTCAGACATCTGCAGATGTTTCTTCCAGTCACACTTTTGCAACCACGAGGCCTAAGAAACACACTGTCAGTGATGCATTCTCTAATCCACTGCCTTCCGTGAAGAGCATGGGTGTGACCTAGGGAGAATTCACCTGACTGGGACAAAGGAGTTCAGAAATCACCTCAGGAATGTCTCATTACAAGGGGATTTGCAGACTGTTTATACAGGCACACGCAGTACTCTTCTTTAGATTCCTTGTTTGGATTGAGGTCCCTTTCAAGTGAGGCACTGAAGATCCAGGTTCCAGGGAGCCTGTCTCTCCCAGTGGCACAGAACCATTGCCACTTGCTGCCAAGTGCATGCAAAGACGTGATGTTTTCAGTCTCATTTCTCTAAAAGAAAAGGCTGGATCAAGAGTTTCTTGGAAGGTCCCAACAGCAAGTGCATGATGCCTTCATGCAGTAAGTGGCCATCAGCTCAGACTGAGGAAGGTCTAAACTGAGTTTCAGTATTGCTTTGTGCCCATAGCTTTAACCTAGGAATTACCAAGTGACACTAAGGTTGGGCTTGATGATCTTGGAGGTCTTTTCCAACCTTCATGATCCTGTGATATGCCTTCATCATCATCCCCAAAGGGAGGAGTTGTACCAGGTGAGTCTGGCCACTGATCCTGACCAAACCATTAAGACAGACTGGGAATCCCTAGGGCAAGTGGCAGTGAAATAAAATACCCATGCTAAATCAACCCATTCTCATGGTCTTCCACAGCAGGAAACACATGCCTTGGTAAGTCATTATTTACTTCCCTAACCTATAAACACTGTGCTCCAGATTAAGCACCCTGAGATTTGTTCAATATCAAAAGAAGATGGACATTTGAGCAATACTATACAATAAAATACCAGCAAGACAAGAGACTGAAATACACCTTCGTTTACACTTCTAGTTGTATAGTTGTACGAAATCTTCTATGTTCTGTAAGTAGAGGATGACTTTTGTTTAAAAGGTCTTAGATGACTGATTTTAGAAGATCCTAATGCTTTTGGTTTTTACCAGCTTCCAAGAAAGTTGTGAGTGCTCAGCATCTTATCATAATGATATGGAAATCATCATGCATACTTGGATCTTCCAAATTTTAGTAAAAAAAAATTGACGCTTTTGTTTAATAAATGAAATAATAACAATAAACCAAAAGTACAGCTCCCTCACCTTTTCTGCATGTGTAGAAGTGTCTTTCTAGGTAGAAGACCAAGGCTGTGTTAGGAAAATGAGTAATTTCCAGCTGGGGTAATGTTAAAAAAAAAAAAAAANAAAAAAAAAAAAGGATTTGATCAAGGAAGTGATATCTTTTCCTTTCTCATATTGGTATTTGCTGCCAGATATGGGAAAGCTGTGACTCAAATCTGTAAATGCTTCTGAAAACGTGATGGCTTGCAATAGAACGTGCAAGCCCTTACTTACAACCACCTCCTTAAAAAGAAGTAGAGAAGGAAGGATGGTCTAGGGGCCAGCGAGGCTTTGCAGAATTATCACAAAAATTCCACCAGCCCTGTGGTCAGTGGCTACTCCAGAGCAGTCACAGCTACAGCTACCTGCCACAGCTACCAGGCACCACTGGCCTGATAGGTCAGTGATGAGCAACAGCAGAAAGAGAAGATCTTTTAAGCCCTCCATCCTGCCAAGAACCTGCCAAACCCCAAACTCCCCACATTCCTGCACCCTAGAGAAAACCGAGATTATGCAAGACTTGTTTAGAACAAACTGCTAAGAAACAAGAACACTTGGGCAGTTTTCTCTGAAATCAGAGTGACCCACAGAGAATGCCAAGGCAAGTAAGTTTGTGTGAACACTTCTGACCAGTTGGAGGAGAACTTGGTTTTGCACAGGGCTGAAAAAGCATGAAAAGGTATAGCAGGAGACAATTAAAATGCACCACCACACTACAGCGATGCTGTGTTCTTTTAATGGGCCCATTCCTTCAACAGATGTTTGAGCAGTGGGCTGCAGCCTGCTGTAGCTCAACCCACAGAAAATGGACATGTGCATTGTTCAGTTTTTGGAAAGTAGTCTGTGGCCTTTTAGAGTTACGGTACAAATGCAAGCCATACCTGATCCCAACTCCCAGGAATGATTAAGAGCCAGTGCCAGCATCTATTCCAATTCTGATTTACAGCTCTTGTCCATATAAATACAACTGTCCTTTTCTGTCATGGGGAAGGGTGAACTGCCTTACAAAAAAATGCAAACCAGCCTGATCTTTTACCCAGAACGCTGCTGAGTAACTAATCCTTTAAACATGCCAGTTTGGGAGGGAACAACAAAGGCAACAGGCTTTTTCTTCTGGGAAGTCTTGCATATTTGGACTCTGAATCTTCTTCAAACTTTAAGAATGCTGATGGAATTTCTGAGCTCGTTATTATTAAATACATATAATTAACTTTTGAAAAGACTTTGTTTAGACATACAATGCATTTTGCTAGACCTGTGATGCTAAGGGACAAAAAATACCTTGTTAAACACAGTTCTTAAATAAATTATAGTCCATTTTTAAAAATATAAATATTCAAAGGAATTCCTACCATTTTGGATACTTAGCTAAACTGAACTTCCTGAATTTAAGCCATAAGTACTCAAAGGTGAAACGGACAGAAAACAGATGAACAGTCTGGAGCTATCCTCAGAAAAGCTGGTCCCATCAATCAACTTTGCCTTGGATTTCAAGAAGCCATCATTAAATGTGGGATTTCATTCTCTGCTTTGATACCCAGTCCATTGTATGATTTAGTTGTTTTCTGTCTCAGTTTTTCCTTGGCACTAGGGAATAAATTCAGTTGTAAAATAAACTGTTGTTTTAAAATGACAATATGTGACTGTCACAAGAAAAAGACCTGGATCCCTACAACACAGTTCAAAGAGGGTAGAAGACCCTCAGCCATCAGCCCTAAGTCAGTCAATATCTGAGATCCTGAGATCCTTAGCATAAAGGTTGTTCTTCAAATGAGCTTTCTCGCAACTTCTGTTCACATTTCTGAGAACCAGGAATCCTTTGGAAAAGGAAAAACAGAGAAAAGAAGGGCTCTGAAGGGAGCTTAAAGAAATCTTGTTTGCTGCAGCTCTCCTGCTGACCACTGAAGTTTAAATGTTTTCAGCCAAACCTTTAAAAATATTTATACGTTGTGGATGTCCTCAGGGCCTTTTGTCCTTTTTATATCTAATACCAAGACAGATATACTGCAATAGGTAGAGAACACCAGATCAGCATTCTTGCTGAGCAGATGGAGCACAGATGGAGGATGCACCTGACCTCAATGCTAGAGCAAAAAGAATTGGTATGACTTAGAATCAGTCCTAGGCATTGGGATGTCAAACGTTGCTGCCATCCAGCTCTCTATCCACCACTGCTACAATGCTGCCTGAAATGCTCATGAAGCAGATTTTGAAGTGCTATGGCTCAAAATTCAAGGTAATAAAACAAATCATAAGTGGTTATGGTATTCTTGAAAATGTTTGGTAATAAACTGGTACAGTTCGGGGTTGTTGCTTCAAAAGAATGTCAGAATGTCTGTAGAGCTGGGATAGAGCTTGGGCAGGTAGGTTTGCTTACCACACCAGTGCAAGCTGTCTGCACTCATGAGTCAAAATATACTTGGCTTCTCTGTCCACCTGAAGTGAATCTCTCCCCTTTTAACCCTAGTGCCATAGCAGAAACTGTACAGCCAGAGAAATCTGGGCTTTCTTACCCCTCTCCCCTCCCTCCCTCCCTCCCCTGCAAATGGCCTCAGACTCTGGGCTCATTCTATTCACCTTTTTAGGTATTTGCATAGCCCACACTGCTCAATTTTGGCAACAAATATTTTTAAAGTACCTTTTATAAATTAGAGAGATGCATGTACATGTGGGAAATGGCGGCACAGAAAAACTAAGCCTGGAGTTTGCAATGGTATTTTGATTCCTGTTTCCTAGGAATCCAAACCAACTTTATCTTCCACTTCATCTGCTAAGAAGAGCGGAATATCAATTACCTGAATATCATGCAAAAACACTAATAAGTATCTGGCCAGTAAAAGGCTCAGATTATGCAGGCATTTTTCATTGGAATAAACAGGCTATAACAGAAACAACCCAACTTGAGATAAATGGAAATTATTCTGTATCCTAAACCAAAACAAAAATGAGTGAACTTGAAGCTTTAAGCGGTGCTTGGACTCCAATCTGCTTATTCTGAAGTGCAAGCACAGGCCTCAGTGTCATTTCCACTATCACTTTCTTGTTTTCCTCTCTCTGCACCACATACCAGACGACGGAACATATCATGAAACTGAGTATCATCTGGGTGCATACAACTAGGACGACTTGAGATTTTTCCAATAGAACATATGGCCATTGGAAGATGCCGATTTATCAAAAGTGAAGCACTGAAAATACAACAATTTCAATGAAATTTTGTTTAGGGAAAGAAAATTGAATGATCTGCTACAATCAAGTCAATATTGCATCTCAATATTGCACCTTCTCGAGGGTTTTTTATTCAGATGGAATTGCACAATAGAAATACAAAATAAAAGTAGAAGTCAGAACAAATGTAGGAAGTTTGTAATGGACTATCAATTAATTTTTTGGAGCAAAACCAGGGGCACTTATGCCAGAAAAGGAAGAAAACATACACCAACCCTCCCTCCCCCTGAACCAACCCACAGAATCCTACAGTGCTCTGAAAACCTGAAAATTAATTCTCTCTGTTCACCTCTCGTTCTGTGCACATGCTAAAAGAAATAAAAATCCTTTCAGCTTTGTTATGCAAATGAGAGCGGGATACTTGGAGACAGGTCTGTATTTCCTAAATTCCATGGAGCTGCAATGTTTCAGACCATCTTGGGAGTGGCAAGTGGAGGAAATAACAGGGAGGAAATACAGTGGCTTACAGGATCTGCTGCCTAAATGCTACCTATATAAACTTAAGCACTATCAGTGAAGTCTATTGAAGTCCAAGGGCTACAGTGATTTCTGCAGTAGCATCAGTGTGTCTGTGGGCTGGGACAACAAGGTCCCTTGCAGGAGGTGATAAATGGGCAAAGGTTGCACAGTCCCTCTGACCTTCTGACTGACACTACAAGACTGGGTCTGCAAAAAAGTCTTGTCTGAAGCACACAATCAGAGGATGAGACTGCCTCCTGATGCAGATTTCAGCATGGCCCAGGCTGTGATGTGCTGCTGTGGGTCCGGGCCAGCTGGGTCTGCGCTTCCCAAAGCACCGCTAGTGAGCCCATGGCTCCATGCAGAGTTAGCACAAGGATTAAGGTAAGTATTCCCAAGCATGGAAGCATAGCAAATCCCATAGAGCAATATAACCTGAGGTTAGACTCCCCTAACTAACTCTCAAATCTCCGTCCTTATAATGTGCTAAGCCTCCAGCCCTGCATTTGTCTAAGCAGTATGGCTCTTGGAGAAGAAACATTGCGTTCTGCTCTGACTCCATGGGGGACAGAACCACTGTTCCCACAGCAATCAGAAAATGAGAGACATATGAGGACATAGTTCAGGCCTGAGAAAACCTTGCCCTAATTGCTGATTACTAAAGTACCATAATGTGCTAGAGAAGAAAGGATTCCTGAGAACATCAGGACAGGACATTAGCAGATTAATATTAATCTCTAGAGTTCCGGATTCATTTCCTGTCCATGCTAATGTCCTTTTGATTACTGCAGAAAACAATCACACAAAAAAGTTCAATTACAAACATGAGAAGAGACTTAAAATATTAACATTTTTGAAGCTTTCAACCAAATATGTGTAATTAAATGAAAACCTAGGCTAATGCAATGTTAAAGTTGAGATTTTAATTGTGCAAAGGTCATGGAGTTTAGCATAAAAGTTCATCAGTACATTTAATCATATTGGGCCAAATTCTGCTCTCAGTTACACTGGCATAAACTTATGATATCTTTACTTTAGCAAGTAAAGGTTGTTATACCTTCGTGCTACATCGGTGTGCATAAATATTAGAACTTTCTCACAACGTATGCAACACACAAAGCATTACATGTGTACTAAAAGGCACACTGTAGACATGAGATAAAGTATAGTTGAATTTAATTACATTGTCTATGCAGAAGTTCAACGAAAAAAAAGAAGAAAAAGAGCACTGCCTTTTCAATTGCACAAGACTTTATCACTTGTCAAATTATTGCACATTGTCCAGGACAGCATGATGAAAAATTGTATCCAATGCCTGCAAGACAACAGAAGTATATTCGGTGTACTGTTGCACAAGCAATATCTGAATCTTCACACTGAGTTAGCATCATTGCACAAGTAAAGACCTACATTCAAAAGACAGCCTCATTTTGTCTATCTACCCTTGCACTGTGTAGTCAGACTTGCATATGCAGTGCCAGCTATCCACCAGAACCACAAGGGACTGAGCTGTTGTTTTCCTGCAGAGAACAATGTGCTGAACTCCAAAAGCTTTTGCACCCATAAATAGTCCTGTTTGTGAGCTCAGTGCAGCAAACAAGTGTGCTTGCCTGCACAAAACTGAATGTGAACAAACCTTGCTTGAAGCCCATCTAAAAATCTGGTATAAAACGTCCTCGTTCTCTTTTAAAAGGCAACATAATTTAAAACAGGAGAAAACAGAATAATAATGTACTTTATTGGAATAAGTAGGTCATCAAAAAATAAATGCGCCTACGTTTATTGGAATGTCTAGTCCTCATAAATGGCTTAATGGATTTTTTTCAACCTTACTGAAACATTATTCACCTCTGAGCTTAGAACAAGCTTGAGAAATTTCAGCCAAAAAGGTAATTGTTTCAGAAAGTTATAAACCACCAAAGAGAGGGGGCTTGCAATAAAAGTGCTGTCTCAACCATAACTACAATAAATACAGCTAATGAATAAATGTGGTCTGGCAAGAACAAATAAAATATGAAAAGTCTAATGTGGTCTGCACAAAATGCAGGAAGGTAATTGAGTGAGTAAATGCCAAATGAAGGATGATCCTGTCTTCCGAAGAATTCATCTCAGTGCAAGGACCTCAGGACCCAAAAGCAAGATAGCTACATTTTGAAGTGAAGGAAAACCTCTCCTCATTTATTAGCAGCAGTTGTCTCCAAAGCCTGCAAGCAATAATGATGCATCAAAGATCACATATCTGAACTCCCTGCACTGGTTATGTCTAGCTGAAACACTGACAAGACCCTACCTTCTTTCTCTTCCGCAGCTTCCTGTGCTCAAACAGTACCAATCTGCACAAATACCCAGATACTCTTCCCAGATGCAGCTCCTTCTGTGGCAACCCTCAAACCCTCAAACCTAACTCCTGTCTTAGACATCTGGGGTTATCTGCAGTACAATCACGTGTACACATCACATCCTTATGCTCTAGACCTGTACAGACAGACAGACTCAGGCACTGCTTCCCAACAACTTCATCATCTTATGACACAGTCACAAGTGCCTGTCTATATACATGCATGTCCACTCTCAAAAATCCCATACAAAATCGGATTTCAACTTCCACTGTAAACAACCAGAAGGTGTGCATTCCCTAGTGCCATCTAGATACCACCAACATTTTCCTCCACCAATACTTCTTGAAAATTAGAGTGTAGAAATATTGGGAGAAAAGCTAATCTTACATCACTTGGATTCAAGATATGTAGACAGAAAATTACAAGAAAAGCTTCAATATGACCATTGATTCTGCCTTGAAATCCAGCCACATCCATACTTCAGCGTGACCTATTTTGGTTCAGCTGTGGAATGTGGTACTTCAATTAAAACGTCGTTCTCCCCATCCTAAGGCATCATTTGAGGAGGATTTGGCAACTGAAAGAGGTGTTGTTTATTCCTCAGCTGCCTGGATGTTATAAACTTCTCCACCAAAATAAACTAACAAAATCAAACAATTTCCCAACTGTGATAAGCTGTAACAAGTTGCTCGACTTGTGAAGTTGTGAGTGAAAAGGAATTAGAACTCCATTTCACAGCTGATATTTATACCTTCCAGGTAGGGAAGTCAAGGGAGAATTTGAATGAGGAAAAGATGGTGGAGTCCGTGTATTATCTCAACCTTTACAAGAAAGATGCTGTTAAGGATGCTGGACCACCATTTCTTTAGACAATTCTGCTGAACTTCCCATATTGCACAAAAAGGAAAGTACATAACAATAGAACCCACAATTGCCTTAACGAGTGTTGTACTAGCAAACAGTGCCACAGTTATTTAAATACTAAAGCTTTAGTTCAATCAAAGTATTCCTCAAATCCTACACGTAAGCAGCCTTTTGCAGGTGTTTTACCAGCTAAAATCCCACAAATGTCTCATTCTGTAACTCACTCTGCCACACACTTTGTGTAGAACACCACCTTCATCTCTGAAAAACGTGCATTGGCAGTTGTCAGAGAACTAAACTAACTCTGTCAAACAAAGTCTAGGAAGAAATGTAATTCAATGCTTGTGTTGCAAATGTACATTTCCAATTAAAAGGTTCCCAAAACCTATTTCTTGCTATTTTTAGGAGTTCCGAATTGCCATTTATCTGATTTAAGGCACAGTGACCTTGGTGGGAATTTCCCTATTAATCCAACATTTTTATGTGGTCCTTCTGGAAAATATCAGTAAATAAAAAAGATATATATGAAATCATGTTATGTTATTTCATCTTTTAACTATTTCTTATAGCATGCCACCTAAACCACTTCCAAAACACTTTCCACATTATGAAAACTCCCAAATTCTTGGAAAATGTCAAGTGTGTTGAATTTGTCCTTGTGTAACTGCAAGTATTCTATTGCTATTTGACAGAGCTACTTTAATGGAAAATCTCTGTATTTTTGCTTCAGTCACTAGAATAAGGGTATCTACGGCTTTGCAATTTTTAGATTCAGGTTTGTCTTGGGGTTTTAAAAAATATTTTGCAATTCAAAAACCCCAAAGAACGAGATCTCTTACAAGGAGTGACATTTCCATTTGATTTGGTTTAAAAACCTGTGTTTGAAACTTTAGAACATCAACACCCCACAGAAATAGTTAACAACACACAGGGATAAAGCTCTTACTTTCACAAATTATCACAAACAAAGGGCTGGATATTTTCAAAGTATAACTTAGCATGTTTCAACTAAGATCTAAATAATCTTACTGATTTTACAACATCTAAAAATGTGGCCAGACATTCTTTTGGCTAGTCGATATGCTATTTCAACAGCTTGGTGTTCTATCATTTCCTTCTTGCTTGATACTTAGAGCCATCTTTTCTCTATCAGTGTCACTAAATGTACCATTTGGAAGCACATAATAGTCAAAACACAGCATAAAGGAGAGCTTTTCTCTCTGCCTGGACTGGTGACGTAGGTATCTTCTTCTGAGAGGCTGTTTATCAAGCCAAGCTATGCTGACTGTTGAATGGCTCAAGTTCACATTGCAGCTGATTTGTCTGCTCAGTATTTCGGTGTGAACGTGAAGCCCACAGCAAGCCTGCCATCCTTCAGCTCCATCTCCTCCCTGCTCAGCAAGCACAGCACGATGACAACACTGTGGCTCCCAGTGCAATGCTCATTGTACAGGCTTTCTCTACCCTTTGCAAAGTTGGTTCAAATTTAATATTTTTCTAGTTCCCTCTTATTTATGCCCTCTTCTCAATACTTTTGTGCTTCTTGGTACTGCCTGGAAAGAAGCAGGCCATACCACATCCTCACATGCTTCATACAGGAGAAGCCTAGAGGGCACTCACAACTCAGGTGGGTGACCTGGCAAGCCTTGGAGGTGGCAACAAAGATCTTTAGAGAAATTCTTATAATCAAACATAACAGCAGGCAGTGACCAGAATTTTAAAAGGCGCCCAGTGCCAAAGGAACGACCCTAACCTGCTAATGTACTCCTGAAAGTACCTTCAGGCAATCAGTGACATCTCTAAACATCTAAATGTTTTTGATAATCTGGCATCCAACAATTAGATCCTTCCATTGCAGAGTTCTTGGAGATGGGAAAAGTGACAACAGTATGCATGTGTTGCCAAATGCAACACACAGAACCCTGCTGTAAGGGCTGACATTTATCTCTCATCCTGAATATCAAGGTATGATCCAGAGAGGCTACACTGTCCATCATGCAGTAATCCAGTCTGGTTCTAGGTACCAGATCATCCCTGCATGCTACAGAAATAACTGCAATCTATTTATTTTCTGTATGAAGTGAGGGTGTTTGTGAAGCTCCAGACATTATTTGCCCAAGGCAAAATTTCCATTTACTTCACGGGTTCAGAAAGTATTGTTCGTTTCCTTTAGTATTGTTCATTTGCTTTATTATAAGCATTTGTTCCAGTTTCAAAATATAGCAAATCTAAGAATTAGGAAATATGCCTAGTCAGTCAGATGTCTGGGTACCACCAAAAATTGGGATGGCAGACCATTTTGAATCCCTGTTTTACAGAAAAAATCACTGGCCAGGAAATTGTTTCCTTTAGCAAATGATGTTTGCAATTCAAAGGATCAAGCAAAAAGTAAAACAAAAAAAGGAACAAAGCCTAAAAACACTGATTAGTTCAGATAAGCAAATGGTTAAACCCAGTCATAAATCGGTGTTGCTCTCCAGTTTAATTTGATTCTGCCCTCTAAAAAGGGGCACCAGGCTCTTCTCTTACAGAGAGCTAAATACCAGCTATTCCTGAAGCATTATGAGAGTGAAGAAAGGATTCAGGAGAGCTTTCTTCTCTGAACCTCTTTATTTATCTGACTGGGATCAGGTATAACACTGTCATCAGCACTTGCTCAGCTCTGAAGTCCTGGGTGCATCGTGCCCACTGGCATCTCCAGACTCCCAAGGGGGATGACTGTCTGTTGAAGAGCAGTGCCAGCCTCCTCCTATTCCCCCATTCCTGCTGGCACCCTGAGGCAAGCATCTGGGAGTGTACGCTGCCCCTCTCTGAAGCAGGTGCAAAGAATGGTAGTCAGCGTGTTTGCTCCCCATGAGCCTGCTGCAGGCAGACAGAAAAGCCTGGAAATCCCTCCAGTAACCCTCCCGGGGGAGAATGAGAATTTAGCCAAGTGCACTTAAGACCAAAATTGTTGCAGAAAGGAGACACATACACTTGTTAAAATCCGTCTGTAACATTCCCTCCCATCCTCCCCTTACTGTGGACCGATCTGGATTTCTAAAGAGTATAATTATGTCTTGCACAATGATTATGAGCTTTGGGAGCTCTCAGAGAAAATTTCCTCACTGCACATGTGGCCATTGGCTGACATACCAAACACATATCACTCTGTTTTTTTTTTTTAACTCTGCATTTTGCTGAGAGAAAGAGGCCAAAGAAAAAGGACAGACACCAAGGCCCAGGTTCTGCACTAACCTGATGTGTCCTGAAAGCCAAAGGGAAGAGCCATTAGAATGGCTTTTGTTTCCAAACACTCCTGTTCCTCTGTCTGCCTTCCCACTACCAACAGCAGGACATCTAATCTAGCTGTACATTACCAACAGACCCTATACCAAGGATTATTGACAGATTCTTGATCTACCCCACTTATTTAATGTTTTCTTTTAACAGCCATATGAAATAGATTCTGTCTTCCCTAAGGCAGATGCTTGAAATTCACTGTAAGCCCATGCAGTGACATCAAGGCTTACAATCATTGTCAAGCTACCTGGAAGCTTTAAAAAGCCCCACTGACTGACAAAATGCTAGCAGCAAAAATTACTATAATACACTATCCTCCTCTCTGAATGCATCACTGATGGGCTGGACATGAACTTTGTCAATGGGAGATGTCTTTGTACTGAGTACAATTAATGTTTTTATTAAAAAAAATCTTTCCTGAATGAGGGAACACATTGTCCACTCATGTGAAAATGGCACCACTATTTATCACAAATGATACAGCCAGTCAAGAATAAAAGAAATTATTTCACCTGCAAGCTGTGAAAATTTCAAGGCATGTAAAAAATAGCATCAGTCAGCTTGCACAGCTGAGGGTAATGGACATCATCTTTTTCCCATCCCAGTCACCATCTTTCCCATTTCCAAAGGGCTTCCAAAGATGAAAATGAACTTGACAATCATTCTGCAAGGCAAACTGATCCTGATTCTTCCAGTCACTTTGTAATTCACTGCAGATGGCAAGAGTGAGATGTTTACTGGCTGGCAGGTAATGAGCCTCGTTGTAGATAATAGTGATGGACGGGCAATCTCGCCTGCTGACAAGGAGGCAACTCAACATGGGCACATGGCATTCATCCATGACTTCATGGAAAAGGATAGCTGTGACAATGCACACAGGTTGTGAACGACCCTCCTCTGTTAATGTCAGCAGGCAGCTACACTTAAGCCTTTCCAGTTCACATTTAAGTAGCATAGAATTGATCCTGATTGTCCATGAAAGTAGAATAGTCAGATTTGTGACCTAATGTTGACTCTTCTATAAGAAGAAACTTGATCTGTTTAAACATCTAGATATTCCCTCTTCCCAGGTAATGCCATTCATCACAGCTGTCAGTGCTTCTTTAACAGAGAAATGACCCTCAGGCATAGTATAAAACTCTGTGGAAGAACTACGCACACCTTTGCCAAAAGAACAAATAGGTCCTTTTTTTTCACTGGGCTTGTATACACTTTGTGAAAGGCCTACACACACTGAATTACAATTCAGTATTTCCATTTCCCCACCCCCATATAAAGCAACTCGTATTAAGACCTACACACTGCCCTGTTTTATTTTTAATCTCAGACATAAGGGTAGTGGATTTGGACAAGCTCAGCCATTTGATGAGATATACTTAAGCAGCTGGTTCCAAGGGAAAATCAGAGTAATTCAGAAATGCAACAGAAGATAACAGAAAAGCTCTAGCTCTGTTTCTCCTCTCCTTGTAACTTTATGAAGTAAAAACAAAAAAAACCATACTCTCAACCAAATACCACTGATGACTTTTGTTTCACCAGAATATATTGCTCCTGACCAAAGTGGGTATAGCTAATACTCATAAAATATACATTTTAAAAATGCATTTGTTTACACACATATATGTAAATATACACACATTTAAACATGGATATTGTTATTCTACTGACAGAAATTTGGTCTGAGTTTTCCTCTTCCGAACTGAGTAATCTTTCCCTCCTTCCCTGGTGAAATCTGATCATTTGTACTGTACCCGGGCTTCAAGACGTGATAAACGATCCCAGTGCTATGCAAGTTTCATCCAAAACCTGTCTCTTCATAGATTCACTCCACATATTCTTTCTACTTTAAAGACTCATGTGATCATCGCTTTGATCCGTTCTCCCTCAGCTCTATTAGGGGCACCATCTCTTCAGGGCTTGCAGCTTATAAAGAGACCACCATATTTTGATATGCCTTTGATGTTGTCTTCCAAAGTATCTTTGATTTTTTACTTCTGTTCAACTCTTTCACCATTAACCTTGATTTCACTTAGGAATTAATAGATCTATAGTTTTATTGGAAGGCTAATTTAGAAATTCTGTTTTCTCTGGCACTGTTTTTCCCCTCTTAGCTGGAAAGGTAGGTGAAACAGTACAAAGAAACTGACCAGTGCTTTAAAAAAAACAACATAAACTACAGATAAGCTAATACTTTTCTTGAGTTTTGAGTTGTGCTTTTCAAGCAAGTTTCTTACTGAATCATTAAGCTGCCAGCAAATGAAGTAGTTCTGCAGGATGATAATGAGCCACACAGACCCTCCACATGGTCACTGGTGACTGAGAGCTGTTGCTAACGGATGACTACTCAATAGGACTGTGGTCCCAGTCCTGTGCTTGAAAACTGTCTCCTCCACACAGGACACCTGCATTTCTCCTTCTTTTGACACTCAGCAAAGATACTGAAACTGTAGAGGCCAAAGGAACCATATAATTTGAAGTAAACTAAACAATAGAGCAGCAAAACACATTCTCAAGAGGAGAAACTGGCACTGTCTTTCAAGTCTCTTTAGTAGGTATTTTCAATTTTTAGCTTATGATAGTTGAAATTTATTCCCCCTCCTCAGGCACCACTAACTGTGACTGAAGATTCATTTTTGCTGGTATAAAGAGACAGATGAAGGGTAAAACCAGGTCAGCCATATACCCGTGCACACTCCCCCCCACCCGCGGATTTATTTATACACCCTAACAACGTTCAGGTGACATTCAGATACATTTCAGGTTCTTGAAAAAAAACAAGCTTCTGTAGATGGAGCTTTGTATCTCAGTGTGCCTTCCCTTCATTTAAAACTACCCTGCTTTTCCTCCACGACAATGTTTATTCCCTATTTTTCTGAGGAACAACTTAGTAGACTTTATCCCCTCTCCTCAGTTAGATACAATTGCTTCTGAAGAAGACAAACGCGCGAAGTCCTGGCAGCAGCTGGCATGGGCAAACCCATCCTCTTCAATAACTGCATAGGGCCATCACTGCAGCCTGTTGCCTTTGCAAGGCACCACCACACAGTTGAAGGGTTCCTTCCCAAGAGCACTCGTAACGCTGCCACAATTATCATTCTGGGCTAACGCTCTAACACCTTACCCTTGGGACACGCGGAGCTTCCGATAAGGCGCTGCGATGAGAGAATCCAAATGCAGCTCATCAGATCCGTGCCCTCTCCAGCGATCCCTCCTATCACTCGTCGCACTTGCTATCTCAAACATCTTTGGCGCAGAAGCACAGGCTGGGCGCTACACAACCCCTTCACAGCACTTCTCACCCTCCACCGCTGAAGTGCACAGTCTCACGTTGTAGCAAGAGAGTCCCAGCCCGGGCTCTCCGCGTAGCCCCGTGGCCCGGCACAGCTCCGACTGTATCACGCCTTTCCCGGAATCTTAGCCCCGCTGGAAAGCATTCAGCATTGAGAGGACCCATCTTTATGCTGATAACACTAAAATATAAAATAATGCCAACAGCTGGTGCTACAAATGGCTTTTAAAAACGATGTTCATTCACTAAAATTCCTCTTGCTACTTTTGACATGAAACACGCAGTCTCTAATTATTCTGATCAAGACGGTGAAATACAAAAACAAACTTTAATTGTGTTTAACAGATATTTAATCAGGACTCACTGAACTACAGATTAAAGCTGAAATTCATAAACCATAATTACCCAATTGTCGCAAGCTTTTTGGTCCACATTCTGCTTCCGTCTGGGCGTCTGGCACTTTGCCCCGAATTTCTTTTAGTGTCTTCTCAGTTTCATTGCTGTTCATGTTTTCCAGCAGAGATTTAGCACAGATTATAAAATATCTGTTCTTGGCAACTTTATTAGTTGTTTTTTCTTAAAAAGATTATATCCCACCTATCCCCATTCTAGGGCTGAATGAACAGGCATATACCATGGGTTATTTCTTGTCATGAGCTGTCCTTCCCAGCTGCCAGGGTAATCACCTGTCCTGCTCTGGGCCTGATTCCCTGACCATGGCCCTGCCACCAGAGCATCACCTGGATATTGCTTTGAGTGTGCCATGCAACGTAACTACCATGAATGACTCCTTCTTTTCTCCAGAGACAGAACTGGGTGCAATAATGTTTCCTGTTCCGGTAGCGGCTTTTTTTATATGCTTGATGCTCTTTATTTATATTTAAGAAGACACGATAAAAGAAGCACATTTCCCATGGGAAGTAGGGGGTGGTAAGGTACACATTAACCACCAGTTCCTCAGGGATGTAACTGCATGGGTTCAGACTGCCTCCCAAGCAAGTGACAGATTGTCCTTTAGCATGGAGAGAACGATTGTGCCAGAGAAGCTTGGCTGTTGACTGCAGTTTTCTGCGGACCTCCATATATTGTGTGCAGGTTATGTTGGTACCCCTAAGACAAGGATTCCCTCCCCAGAAAGCATTCTCAGGATCTTGCAAGGGAAGGTTATCTGGCCTTTCAGACACAGGAAAAGCAGCTTAACAAACTGTGGTTGAAGGTGGTGAAAACAAAGACACTTTACTGTATCAGAACGGGGAAGGGGATTCCACACACCCAGCCTGCTCTGTTGTGGGGAAACACAGAACTCCTGTCAGCCTTAATGCCTCAGAAACTTGTGCCCTGAGACAGAATGGAGGGAGATATGGAAAAGATGACAGTGTGGAAGAAGGGATCTCAGCTCTCTGTTAAGGTACAAAAAAGAGTGAGCTTGTTTAAAATTCAGGATGGCCTTCTATGTGTACTGGCTATTGCTTTTTCTCTTAATAGCCAGAGTGCTCTTGAAGAATTCCTAGTCTGGGTGAAGATATATGGAACCACACACTAAAGTTCTAGCAGAGGTGTTAGGCCTTCATGGCCATTCATCAAGTTTAAACAATTTCCTCACAATAAGCACGTGAACGCAGGCTAAACCTTTATCTATTTTTGGGCCTGTTCTTAGCTAGTGTGCAAAACATACATGTCTTTTTTTCCTTCTTTTACATCTTCCAGAAATTTTTCATCATCAAAAACAACATTTCATCCATTTATTTCTATCATGGTCATTATGCCCTATCTCCACTTTCACTTCTTTTGAAGAGCCAGGCAGTGAACCAGTCACGTACCTTCTTCATCAGCTCCTCCAGAGCAAGTCCTAAACAAGAAGCAGTGTATCACCTTAGTAGTCACTGCTGCATGTATATCAAACTGGTTTTGTTTGTTTGCTTCTGAAAGCTCCTCTAAGCTTTCATGACTTGACAGTCTCTGCAAGAACCCGTATCTCACATTTCACAGCAGCCAGATACCAGCATGTGAACACAGAGAGACAGGGAGAAGTATGTTATTTGTTTTGTTTCTTTTCATACAGAAGAGAGATTTGATTCTTTCTGTCAGCCACATAGTCTGAAGTCCAGTCACAGTTCAATCTTTCCAGCCTGTGCAGAAGTCTGACAAGAACACAGGATGGCTAATGACTTGCCATACATTGCAAGCCTGATTTTTCACAGGCAAATTGTTTTCCAGTTTGGCACAGTTGTTTGTCCAAGGGTTTCAAGCTCTGTATTTACACAGTGATAAAGAAATTGCTATCCAGTGTTAGTGTCATTCTTCATTCAGACTGTTCCTCTGAAAACAGCCTACAGCCTTTGAGATGCAAAATGTATCGTTTTAATGTAGTCAAGGTCCCTGCCTGCAACATTGCTAAATCTATTTAGCAGATTCTTCCTGCTATAATCTGTCCCCAGACCTGAAGAAGCTCAGTGATTTTAAGTGTTTTAAGCTAATGATAATGGTTAGTGCTGAGAACAGATGTACCTGGCTGTGGTGTGATCTATTCTATTGGACTGTTAGGAGCTGTATATTCATATTGACTTAACATTTTATGTCTGTTTTCAAGGTGTGATGGCTGCATGGGGTATAGTCTGGTTTTTTTTGCCCTCACATATGATGTATTGTCTGTCTGTGCTTTTGATACATGGTGACTGCATGGAGAAATGAAGAACATGGGCCTGTTTGTTCTGATGCTTTCCCAAGATTTTGTAAGTCTATTCTTGCTGTCCACTGGCACGATTATGGGAAGCAATAATGCTCACCTGTATTCACACTAGACCTGAACCCAGGAAACAGTTGCACAGACTAGATGTGCATGCAGAGAGTTTGATGACTATGCTATGTCTTACAGAAGTTTACTTTCCCTGGTGTGCAGGCATTGTGCATGACTGAATTCCCTCTGACTGGTGGTTGCACTGATAACATGCCAGGTAGAAGCTGTTTTACTATTCTTCTGTATCCACAACACAACAGAGTGTAAAACTCCTCAGTTGTGTCAATAAATGCTGCTTCACTTCCCTTCATCACAATGAAGTGAAATTTCCACTGACAATGATTTTCCTGATCATGCTGGAGGCTTGTTCTTGCCCTTCACAAACATCTGCTATTGCCACCCTCTGGGGACAATGCATTATTTTGGGCTGTGATGTTTGTATCTTAAGACCTCACCACAGTCTTCCAACAAATAAGCAAACCCTTCCTATTTATATGGACCCTGATCATCTGCTAGTGGGGGTTACAGTTCAGCTCTTGCAGAATAAATGCAACCTTAACCTTAATGTTCCACATTATCACTGTGCAACAGGAGATCTGTCTACTGAAAATGAATGCAGTCTCCTTGAACAAATCTCATGCCACCTCTTCCCTGTGAGAATCCAGAAAGCAGACACAAATGGAAACCTCTGGCAGAGGCACCATCTCCACACTAACTAAATGAATGGGACTTTTAAAGGAAGATCCAACAAGTTTAAAATCCAAAACCCTTTAAACAACCATAATCATGGACAGGTTGAGAGATATGCAAACACATGACAAGACACAAGTTCTCAAGAGACATTTAAATCGCTATCCTGATCTGGAAGGATTAACTGAAGGTGCCAAAGTGCAGCTCTGAACCAGCATACCACCAGTTCAAGTTCAGAACAATACTTTGAGCAGTTCTTGTGCTACAGGGCAGTGCAGTGATCTGCTGCAGTGCCAGAAACAAGAGGTTAAAAGGTAAAATTCAGAAGCCTAATTTTCTCTGATAGTTTGGCCAACTTGACTAAAGCAGAGCCCAACTAAATGACAGGCATTATAAGCTTAATTCTATAGCTTCATGTCTCTCAATCAAAGAATGATAGCAGTATCAGAAATTTAATTTTCATTTCAGTACAAGGAACAGTTACTCATATGTAACTGATATACATTCCCTCCAATCCCTAAACCATGTTCTGGGCTCTTTGTCTCTTGGAAAATAGGAATGCATTCTTATGAAAATATTACAGGCTAAATACCTAGGACATTGCTTCATAAAGCAGGTAACTTTACTATGAAAAGAAAGAATATAATCTAATTCTGAGCTTTGAGGTTCTGCCTATACATTAATTTCTTTTTTTTCTCTTGTTACTCCATTTCCCTCCTAAGCCCATGTACCACAGAAGTCAATTTGCCCTGTATAGCCCCTCAGAACATGTTCTATAAACACCTTCCCTTTTCCCAAACCCCTCTTTCCCCTGACAGGACTTTATACAGATGTGTAGGGAAAAAAGGCCTAGCATCTGACATTTAATAAGAATCTCAAAGAGAATACACACAAAGTGCATCAAGATTTTCTCTCTGGTACTCCAAAGGAGGTGGATGCTGTTAGCCCACTGCTAGGGGATTGGCCTGTATCTGAAACTGGGATCTCTGTTTCTGCAGCCAGTACAGCCACTTCTCTGTTACATTTTACATTCCAGATAATAAGGTTCGTATTTTTGGTTTGGGAAGAAAACATCTTTGCTGGAAGTCATGATTGCAGAATTAGGTATTCCTTAACAAAAAAAACCCAAAAAAACTAAACAGCTTAAGTGGCACTAATCTGGGATCCTACACAGTGGGACATGATACTGTACCAGCTATGCTTGGCTCACATTTTTAAGGCATGTTTCACAGCTATGATGTTGAGAAGTTTCTATGGCTTAGGTTTTAAGTGCAAATTGATGTTGATAGGATTTAAACTGAAGTTCATGATGCCAAATACCATATGAGAGGTTCTAAAAATGCCTCCTTATGTCACCCTAGTGATCTTGCTCATCTCTCATTTGTTTCCTATATGCACATGTTACCTGGGTGTATTAGACAGTGGGTCTTTGCAAGAGGCAGCCTGGACTCAGCCAACAGCACCTTTTAAACTACAAGCAATAATAGGGACTAGAAACATCAGGTGGAAACTGCAAAATTCATGACCATAACCTCTCTGGCAAAGAGAACAGCCCTGCAGGACCACCCCAGGCAAGGGGCAGCACGGGGACATTTTGGGTAGACCAGCAGCTAAAGGGACATGCGGGGACAGTGGGAGAGGAGCAAGGAGTTGGGGGGTGCTGCTGAATGACAGGGGGCCTCAAGGCAAAATCAAAAGACACACAGAGACACCCTTCTACACCTCCCAGCACAGAGCCCCTGCAAGGCAGGGATTTCACCAGCACACACAGGCAAAGGACTGAATTTCCTCTCCTCACAAGGACTGCAGCCCACAGAGGAGGAGTGAGGAGCACGAGGTGCAACAAGGGCAACAGGAGAGACATGAGACAGACAACTGTTTTATACCCCAAAGTCTAACATGAGAGGGAAAATACTCAGCTTCTTTAAACATCATTAGACATGAGTTCTCTCCAGCAGGCAGTGAGGCCAGAGCTCCTCGCACACTGATGGGGCAGGTGGCAAAGATGGCACTGCAGCCAGCTGAGCCAGGACCTGGTCACAGACAATCCATATGTGCTGTGTGGCAGGGAGGGTGAGCCATGGCTTACAAGACACCTGAACATCTGCCTTTTCCCACTTTGGGAGGCAGTTGTGCCAATTACCACTGCCGGCAACTTGTGGCCCAGAACTAAACCAAACCCGACTGACTCCATGACAGGGAAGGGACCAGGGGCCTGGGGAAGATGGTGCCACACCCACAGTGTAGGACAGGGAAGATGATGCTATTCTGTTAAGCAAACAGGAATTGCTTACGTAACCAAAAAGGAAAAATGTAAAAATGTCAAAAGCTTATTCTGACATGAGGGAGAAAGGAAAGCATTCATTAATTTCTAATAACAGTCTTTATTCTTGTAACAAGCTTTATAAACTGACCAGAGTTCACTTGTAATCTGTTTGTCAACACAACACTCTGAAGAAACTTCTTATAAGGGAGGAGAAAATTCCAAATTATTAAAAATAACCCTAGGCTGTACTTTCAGGTTTTGGTTTGAATCCAGTACCCACAAGAGAAACCTTTCAACAGAAGGCACCAAGGAATTCTCATGGAATAGCTACAGGATCAGGACACACATTTCCAGTAAAAGCTGGCCTTTCTTTCCCCTCCTCCCAATCTCCTTATTCCCAAAAGATACCAAGAAAATACAAGATTGTTGGGATTTCTATAAGAAGATTTGGCAGGTTTTTCATATTTGTTTAGACTGTAAGATACAATTTGAATTTGAGTCTTGCCTCTCTTTCTGTGAGAAGAAGAATGAGTTATTTGTTCTCTGAGTAAGTATTTGTTATTAGTGGATCAGACATGGATAAGGTATATTATTACAACCACGTTTGTTAGGTATGATTTACATTGTTTGCTGCATATCATCTTAGGCTGTCTTTAATTTTGTTATACTTTAGGGGGTTTTTGTTTGGGTTTATGCATTTAGTCACAGTTGGTTGTGTTTTGAACTTTGAAAAAAATTAATACAAAGGAAATTAAAAAAAGAAAAAGAAAATATTTTCAAAATGATGTGGAAATCAAATCTATCCCTGAGTAATTTGATTTGTAGGAAATGGAGAGCAAAGCATTACAAAGCATTACAAACAGAATGCCTTGAAGTGCATCATAATTACTTACATGTGCAAATACATTGTCTAGGTTTAGGAATTCAGCTAATAATAATCATAATAATTCTATGCCCTTACACCAGGTCTTTCGGCCAAGCTTCTCCAGGTTTGTGTAAGCAATCATTAACTAAAGCCTGGGTACCTGTAAGTACTCTGCTGCCCTTATGGATGGAGAAATGGGGGCAAAAGCTCTCCAGGGTCAAGGACAAACTTTAAGTTGCTTTACAAATGGGAGACAAATGCAGATGATTATTTTCTAACTACAGGTGGATCAGAGGTGCAGGAGTTTGTAGCTGATGTGACATTACTACAACTTCATGGCTCTCTAAGAATGAAGGAATGTAACAAATGTTCATCTTATACCTTCTGTTCCACAAAGTCTACAGGTTGAAAATTGACATAAATCAGATCCACGTTCCATCCTTGGTGGAACATTGGTATATACAAAAACATACCAATGTTTTGTATCAAAGCACAAAGATTAACAAATTTGCCTTGTTTGGAACTGTTTACCAGTGCAAATAGTTTTCATCTGAGGCTCCACAAATGGTTTTCAGACTAGGCATCCTTTGTGGAAATCTGGGTTGAATGTGGAAGAAATCTGGAAAAGGGTAGCCTAAGAAGTTCAATTGTTTATACAGAGTCCCAAACACCAATTTCATGCTTTTAGACTATTCTCACATTGATCTCTTAAGTTTTAAGAGAGCTGAAACTCTTAACAAAAATCTGAGCATGCCATATTACCCAAAAGCTTTTCCACAATTCCAGGCTGTAAAGAAAGGCTGGATTTTACACTCTTCTGCTGTTTAATTCCATGCCACTTCCTACATGCACTCCTACATTGGTCTCTCTCACAACTTATGAGAGGAACCCACGGTTTCTGCAGCCCAGACCCTTAACACTCCACCCTTATTTTACAAGAAAATATGTTTTCATGCCCAAAATCCTAGAATGCCAAATATTTCTGCTGTTTCATTTAGCCATGCAATAATTTTAATGCTTTGAACTAGTACCTGCTGAAATAGCAATAAGTTACTGACCCACACAGACACTCAGCTGCCTGTTTGAGGGGTTTGACATTCACACATCCCATTTTCTCTTAGCATGCATTTCTGTGCTCCCCGTAGCTGCAACAAGAAAGCGTGTCTCCATACATTTTTATTACCTGTTATGCTTTACACTAATAAAAACACTGGATATTATTTATTTGTCTGGCTGACTGACAAAGCCAGGCATCAAAGCATCATTCCAGTGTCACATACTTCAACGCTCTAATCTTTCAGAACTTGTAAAGCAATCTCTTACGGCGCTTTGTGGGCTGTGAGATCACCCTGACAAACTGTGATAATGTTGGCAATCTCCAAATGGGTGTTCATTTGCAATCTTACTACAGAGGAATTGCTATGTTTCCAAATTTGAGGGCTTGACATAATCTGTCTTCACAAAGCTATCAGGGTCTGTCATAAGGCTGTCTGTGACCCAGGGATTTTATGGGGTCAATATCTATCCCCAGTGAAACTTCATTGCAAGCAGTGGAATTATCTAGAGTATGACTTTCTCTATCTATTTGCTTTCTTTCCCTTTATTTAAAATACCCCTTCTTTGTATTCTATTTTTTGAAGTGCAAACGGCACCTACTAATAACATCAAAGCCAGCCAGGGGAGACTGCTCCTCCAAATCATGGCCAGTTTCTTACAGTTCATGCCAAACCCTCTGCTCCTCTCATCACACTGAGCAACTGAGAAACAATGCAAATGTCAGGTCAAGCTACAGAGCTATTGCCATCATCTCTTCCCTTCCGTATGCTCCCAGCACTGGCAGTCTCTGGGCTGCAGTCCACAGGATATCCACAATTATGGCCCAGATTGAGGGAGGGGTAGAAAAATGATGGTACTCTGCCAATTATGTCAGAACCTAAACTTGATCCATTTTAAAACTGAAGCTGGGGACTGTGGGATAGCACTGTGTTTGCTATAATTTGTGTAAGGAAAAGAAAATAATTTAGCATCTCAGAAAAAAGGGAAAAAGTCAGGGTTAGAGCAGACCTGATAAATGTCTTATATTTGCCTCTGAACCTTATCTTTAAGTAAAGACAATTCTATCTGGACACAGAAAGAAGATTTTTAAAATGCCGTAAGACTGTTGAACACCTCCAGAAAAAACCAGACAGGGAGTGTCAGGCTTCACCATATTCATGAGGGCCACACAACTGCTAGTGAAGTAATTCTGTTTTGAAATTACTTAGGATTCCTTTAGAAAAGCTGGGAACACAGGATGGAAATAGAAAACTAAAAAAAGTGCATCCAGTGTTTCAAAATACGCTCCCTGCACAACACCCTTTCCCTGCTATCATCTCCTGAGGCAAATTTCCCAGGCAGTTCCTCACACTTACTGAAAGATGCTCCCCAAATCCTGCTGAGGGTGGGGGTGAGCAGCTGGAACCTGGCCATGGTGGGGTTAGAAGCCCATGCCAGGCAGAGGCACTAGAGCACAAACTGAGATTCACACACTGGCTTGGATACTCTGCTGAATTTATGTTGGGATGTTTTGCTACGTTTACTATGGTTTTATGAACGAAGTTCTCTTCCTTGGATTATTCCATCTAATAAAAAAAAAAGTTGCTAAAGATGCACCATACTTTTTTTATCCCCATTTAAACTATTTTCTGCATTTCATTCTCTGTGAAAAGGAAAGTCAGTGTCACTATCCAACCTCAGGAATAAGGACCTAGCTGCAATGCTACTGGAAAACTTTGGAATCCAAATAAATTCCAAACTTGTACTTTGGCTTGAATTTACAGCAAACTTGCTCCTGCTCTCCAAACGCCCACTGCTTTTACCAGGAGCAGCAATTATCCCTCGTGTCTCCTTAATCTTTCAGAAAAGAATGCACAGCCCTGGAAGCCCCAGGTAAATGTTTTAATGTGTGTACTACCTTGCTGAAGTCAGTAGGTTGCACGGATATTAAAAAAAGGCTGTACAGTACAAGGATCCACGGGCTGCAAAAGGTTAAGCAGCTTCACCAATACAAACACTGCAGCTGGGACAGTCCTGAACAGAGCAATGCAACTGGTATGTGCTTTTCCTTCCTAAAAAGTCTTTCTTGAGGGTGAATGTTTTTATTTTACAGTAAGCGGAAAACTGTTGACTTGTATACTAGTTATTATTTGACCCTTTTCTACAAAAGCTATTTTTAAAGACAAAAAAGTCAAAGCAAAGAGCCCTACCTCTCTGCTAGTGCCACTTCAGAAGGTTTTTGCTAGCCACAGATGAATTACAGCAATGTTTCTCCTTTTTAATTTCCATGTTTTTACTATTTTCAACACCGACAACAAAATTTTCCAAAAAATAAAGAAAACAGACTGTCACTGGTAGATCAGTACTTACAGATGGAAAGAACACAGAAACATTTTAAATTTACCCTAAACAAGGGGGCTTATACCATGACAGCAACTTCTAATGTAATTCATATTTCTTATAAATTACACCCCTGGGGATACCCCTAAAAATTCATTAGGTTAGAGAGGAAAGGAAAACAAATTGAAAAGTTCTTAAAACTCCAGGAAACAATAAGTTTTAAACACAGCAGTGTCAAAAATCTCACTATAAAGTTCTTCCCTCCTCTTCCCCTATTCTTTCTAGGAGACCAAGATCCTCAGATTGACAATCATTTTGGCACACCAAGGTCAAGGAAACCATATACATTCAAAACCAGAACATTTCTGAAACTGAAGATTTTGCAATCAGCTCTGCCTTTCCAAACTGCAGATTCCCTGGAAGAATTCTGAAATATAATTTACTAAAGACATTCATTGTGCTAGGGTGGCTTTAAACACAAAGCTACAGTCACAAGATGTGGACATGATATATTCATCACACAACAGAGAAAAGCAAAGGGGAGGAAGGCAGAAGAAAACAATAAGAATTTTAGACAAATTTTAATATTGGCCAAACTCATCCTCAAATCAAAACTCTGAAGGTTTGCCTCTTCATTAGTTTCTCTAGAGTTTAGGCAAAAAGGAATTTGGCCATGTATTTTTTCTGTAGTGCCCTGTCTTCATTTTGTGCAAGAAACAGCACGTAGATTTTTTCACTCTTATCAACACAGGTCACGGGATTGGAAGTGTTGGTACACATATACAAAATCCAAGACATTTTCTGATTCCATTTGTAACAAAAATCAAGTTTTGTACTTCCTGATGCCTGTGCCACCTTCCAGGACTAAGGGAAGAATAGAAAGACAACAAAATGCAGGGAAGTAACTGAGTTGATGGTGCTTTATCATTGAAACTCTAACAGACTGCACTAATGTATAACTCCACAGTACAGACTTCACCTGGATCGTGTGAGGGCACGAGATGCCATTTCTGCCAGCCCTTATATGTGTTAACGCTAGCAGCAAGGAACAAAAGGTATCAGATAAGGCACAGAGCTTGCTGGTAGAAGTCAACACATCAAAATATATTTTTAAAACTGCATCAGAGAATTTATAATGGATCCGTGCTTTGCATTTTGAGGTGGCAGAGTTCTCGATCTGGTAGAAAGTTCCCAAAGCTCAATTTACTACATTGTCAAAATATAGCCTGAGGGGACAATCTGACTTACAGCATCTTTATGACTGGTGATGAAAGAACCTCACTTGGCTTTTAGATCCCAAGTTTGGCTCAAGACAGTGCAGTAGAGAACAGAACATCTTCTATTTTATGCTGGTTTTTCACAGTGTTCCTCTTCAGCACAGAATTAGGTTTTACTCAATAGAATTCTCACACAGCTCGCTGATGGGTTCGAATTCATACCTTCAGATTTTGGGGATATACTTCACACCCTGCATTGTTACTGCTACTAAAGATACAGATTACACTGTCCTCAAGTCATTGTAGCATCTGTAATGGAAATCTTTAGAAAATTCAGGGAAAAACTGCATCTTTTACAAGGCCACAGCGTGTCTTACTCAGCCTTGGAGAGACTTCAGAGCACAGTAACCGTATTAATTGGACATTATATGGGCAGCCAAGTAAAGCTCAGTTACTGTGCAGATTTTACTGCTCTTTGTCATGTTGCTTCAAAACACATTTCATGTTTTAACCAGTCATATATACATATGAAAGCATTTTGCAACACTGGACAATGCTACAGATCCACAGGAAATAATTGTTTCACAAACATGAGGCAATCTGCACAAATATAAATAGCGTTGCCCAAATCTGTTCTAAATTATGGTTGTGCAAACCCATGAAAGTCAACTAGTACCACTAACAGAACAGGACACATAAGAGCATGTAAAAATATAAAATATGGCTCTACTGTTCAGCTATTCATGGGCCAAACCCTGCCAGCCTGCCATCACTTACATTCTACTAGTTTACCAGCATGGCTTTACGGGAAATAAGAAAAATTCTGGGATTTCTAGTTCTCTCATGCACTGGAGGACACAAGTCCAAGAACATATGGGCTTAAATGTGTCAGCATCCTACATCACTCTTGTTTGAAGAATCTTATTAATTTTTGTGGGTGGAGTCCAAAACTGTAATGCCATAATAACACACAGTGGCTGTTTCTGTAAGGCGTATGTCACAGGGAGCATATGTGTAGCAGTCCAAGGATAGCATTTTAACTTGATTTCAAGTGATTTTCTGAATTGTAATACCCTCAAAAGATGAAGTACTGATGCTGCCAGCAGGGTACTTCACAACTTTTGTCTTCACAGTTTCATCCAGTCACCTCAATTCTGACCTCTAGGATATCATGCTATTGCAGATCTGGACTCCACACAAAGCTGTTTCAACAAATCTCATTTTTCTCTCTAATACACAGCATGCGACTTCAGGATTGGTATTTTCAATGCTGAACTGAGTTATACGAGTGATGTATGCTACTCCAGGCAAAAAGCAAGACTAATAGCAGAAGATTCTTTGCCATGCTAACTCTAACTGAATTTCAATCCCAATCTCCTCCAATGAATTAGCCTCTTTACCAAACTCGCAGGTACAGACAGATACTGTGGGAATCAGCCATGTAACTGTTCCAACTGGATACAGTGAGGAAAGTATTGCCAAAGGCTTTTCGGCTGCAACTCAACAGGTGGTTTGGCACCGAGATTTCTACCTGTTTGTGGTTTTCATCTCTGGTTTCAAGACAGAAAATGAGATTATACCTTTCAATGCTGCATCTCAAGCAGGCTGTACGCAGAGCAAGGTTTCATTCCAACACAATCTCTCTCTCTCCTGCAAAGTTGAGGAAAACTGCCAACCACTGCTGCTCTTGACATCAACATGCGATGCAGATGTCAGGAAAGGGAAAAGAAAAGGGAGAGAAGAAAAAAGGAAAA
Source organism: Ploceus nigricollis (assembly GCA_013399945.1). Classification (NCBI taxonomy): domain Eukaryota; kingdom Metazoa; phylum Chordata; class Aves; order Passeriformes; family Ploceidae; genus Ploceus; species Ploceus nigricollis. Next base: position 1,093,392 of record VXBC01003477.1, on the reverse strand, counting down.
TAAAACTGTAAGTTTTACGTAAACAAGAAACTGTACTTAATGACTACATCTGAGGAAAACAAAACAAAAAGTACTGGCTTTAGTATAAGGAAACAAATAAACAAAACCTTGGAACAGCTTAATCTAAGAGGTTGTGGGGTTTTTTGGTTTTTTGTTTGTTTGCAGTTTTTTTAGTTTATTAGAATTTTTGTTTACATTTAGTTCCAGGAGATAAAATACCTTAATGTGATAAACTTAAAGGGACAATATAAAAGAAACAAATCTATCACAGCATTAAAATTAACTACTCCATTACTCAGAGAAGAGTCTAAGCACCTTTAACAAACACCCTGAAAAGCAGCAGAAGCACTCATAACATATGTTCTTGCCTGCAAATAGCCCAGAGTGCAAGAGGTGGGTTTCATTTTCAGTTTTTAAAGCCTTCTGCATAGGCCTAGCTCTGCCTTTGTTGAAGGTAGTGTTAACACACATTGAATGCAGAAGGAATCAAATGTGGGTAACTGCATATTTCAAAAAATCACACCCAATATGTTCAACTGATGCCATCGTTTCCTGAGGACAAGAGTAGGCTATGGAATACTACAAATAATAGAGAGCAGGAGTCTAAAACAAGCTGCCCAGAACCAAGAAAGCATATTTCAATACTTTTTCACAGATAATTGGGAATGGGCATCTTCGAAATAGTAGTCAAGAGCAGGTAAAGACTGTCAGGAGATGCTTACTGTGACAGAAGTCTCAGTGCCTTTTCATAAAATAAGAGTTCTTCAAAGCAACTCTCAACAACCATTAAGAGAACAGTCAGTGAATCTGTGCTTTTCAGATTAAAGCAAGAAAAGAAAGAAAATGAAAGTGCTTCTCCACAGACAAAGATGTAATGAGAATGACTTCAATACATCAGCATTTGAGCCATCAAAATGGGCCCACATTCACCAACACAGAGAAAAGTAGAATGACCAGCAAAAACTTTGCTTTGCCCCGATAAAACCATTTCCAGAAGTTGCATATACTAATTTGCCTATGGAAGATGAGAACCTCATAATAAAACTGTATTAAATCATCTATACTAAGAAAGACTGAGCTGAAGAGAAAATGGAACTATCTTATCATGATGATATAATCACTTGAGGGGAAAGGACCCCAAAATGTTCTATTCTTGAGTTGGAAGAATCAGTGAAATGGGTCTTTTTTCCTCATGAGAAGGGCTTTCCACAAAAATACACCTCTCAGATAATGGTTTTTTGTTTGTTTGCACAACTACCTGGAAAAAGGAGGGGGAAAAAAAGAGTAATGAGTCGTTCAGAACCAGCAGTTGGCAAATATTTATTTGACTTTTCTTGGGTAAAACAGTTATTCCCCAAGAAAATTTTCATTTCAAGAAAAAGAATTTCCACTGAAAGATCAGTCTGATGGAAAAAAGAGTAATGAGTCGTACAAAGGATAAGACCACTGGCCTCAGCCAGGGGGAGGTGAATGCCAAGGCCAGTGGACTGGGTCTGCCACAGTCCTCTTGCAGAACCCATTTGCTGTGATGTTTGTTCTGCTCCAGGTTTTTGCCTACGTAGACCCTCCCCTCTTCAGGGCAGGAACTGTCTCTCACTGCATGTTGTGCACAGCCTACTGCAACACGTGTGCTTGACGACTTTTAGCACAACGGTAGCAACAGAGCCTTTTCCTCCTACAGCAGCTACTCCCCAATATCAAGATGAGGAGAAAAATGTGACCTATGGCTGCAACACACTGCTAATCAAACACTATTGTACAGCGTGGGGATGTGGGGGGATGCCTTTTTACCACAGAACTAATCAGGGTTTATACACACAAAATCAGTAAACTATATAGTTCAGTCTTGTGATCTGTGTTCCAAGCTGCCAGAAATAAGGCAGGAAAGAGGGGTGGGGAACAGCAGGGGTGGGGGAGTAGGGGGGAAGCATCTCCTGTATTCATAATGAAAGAAGAGAGATGACTGGACTAAGAGCTGATGAGGTTACAAGGCAACAGCAGTGCCATGAGTTGTTTGGGCTCAAAGCCAGATGTCTTGTATTTCCTTTGATTGTTTCTAAATAATTAATGGTATTAATTTCATCATGTGACCCACCCACCCCCCTTTTAGTATTTGGCTCTGTGTACTAACACTAAATATAAAGGAGGAAAACGGTACTGTCTATAGCATACTGCATGCTGATGCTGTGTGTTTGGACTGCAGCAACAGCTGATACTCATATCCTGAGGATTCTATATTCCACAGCACTCACACAGTTTTTGCACAAAGGAGATGGAGTAGTATCCTTCATTCTCCATCCATAAACCAACTCAACTATGGCATATGGACACTGCATGTTTGAAGTAGTAAAAGAGAGGGTACATCGCTCCCTCTCCGCCCACACTAAGATGAACCTGCCACTACTATTTCACGTAACGTTTTCTGGCAAGCTCCCAGTTTTCAGTCATGCTGGTTTGCTTGAAAGAAACACTCAGAGGAGACTCTGCTTGTCTTGCTGTTCGAACAAACAAAATAATCACGCATCTTGAGTTAATGGCCCAAAGCTTAATGAAGATCACAGAAAAGAGGCTGCCTGTGATGGGAGCATTCCCTTCTGACTTAGCCACATAAGCCACTGCTGTTGGCAAAAGGAAATGGGTTATGAGGATAATAAGTAGCCCTGAGCTCTGGTCTAGACAAACCTTTGCTTGGTACTGTAGTAGTAAGTGCACAAAGAGAACAGCAACAACCAGAAATAAAAATTTCACTTCTCCACAATTTTCTACCCCAGGCCACTGGCAGCATCATGAGGAGGACTCATGTTTCTTTTTCGTGGGAATGTTTGGGTTGAGTGCTAGGACCACTGGAATCTAACAGCGGAACTCCTGAACAAAGAAAGACTAGTAGAGGCAGATCCCTATATGCATGAGTCCATGATATGTACTCAGGAAAAATGTCTGCCCACCCTCCTGTATATTGCAGCCTACTTTCAGATCCCCAAGTCTCCAGCCCCACCCACCTTATCTACCTTTTTTTCCTACCATGTTCTCTCTTATCTTGAATGCCGTGGTATCTACCATAGAACCATAATCATAGAATCGTGTGAGTTGGAAGGGAGCTTTAAAGGTCATCTAGTCCAATCCTCCTGCAATGAGCAGGGACCTCTCTCTCCAACCAGATCAGCTTGCTCAGAGCTCTGTCCAATCTGACCTTGAATGCTTCCAGGGATGGGGACCCACCACCTCTCTCAACAACCTGTTTCAGATATTCACCATCAGATAGTACTAAATGGGGCAGCTGGGAGGTAGTGGAGAAAGAAATCTGACAGCTTGGAGCAGACCCTTGTTGTGTCCAGTAATGCCTCAGACTTCTGAAGGTAAGGACTAAGTAATATTAGGCCCTCACAGATGTCAAAAGAAGTTTCCAAAAGTCTGCATAAAGCTAACCTCATCAAAGCATACCTGTGGGGAGTCAGAGAGGGCTTGGTCAAGTCTCATTTCTTAGATTTTATCCATGGCTCCCTAGCTGGGTGTCATTCTGCAACTAAACTATCAGATCAAGACTGGTGCATCGTACAGTGACAATTCTTAAGTCAAGGGAAATGAAACCCGAAGAATTCTCCACTAGAAAGCCTGATCCTAATCTTCAAGGACTTGAACCTGAGATTAGCTCAGCTGGTTAGAGTATAGTGCTAATAATACCTAGATTGTGGCTTTAATCCCTGTGTGGGCCATTCACTTAAGAGTTGGACTCCATGATCCTTGAGGGCCCCTCCCAACTCCGAAAATTCTGTAACTTCTGTGAATTTTGACTTGGCAGTCAAGGCCTAGCAATCCTAAGGCATATTCCTTCCCCACACACCCACTACAGGTTCATAGGAAGAAGTCTGCCTCATTATATGAAGATCATATGAGGAGTACACCTGAGCCCTTCAGCTGGGATTGGAGCAGCACCAAAATCAGCATTGGCCCTGCACACTGCAGAGAAATCACCTGGAGGGAGCATCACCACTGCCAAATCACAGCATGAGGCACTGCAGACAGGGTGGCACAGTGCCCTGGGTGCCAGAGCTCAGGCTGTAATGCAAGAAAGAAGCAGCATGAATACCACACTGGCTGTGCTGGGAAGAAAACATCTCACCCTCTCCTATTAGAGCTTCTCTAACATGGTTTTAAGGCTGAATAAATTTATGGGCTTATTGCTCATGGACACATGCAAACGGAGAAAACACTAAACCAGACCAGTTAAAAGAAGATGAGGAAGAGTAACGTACAGCCAAACCTCAAGTGACTCCTTCAGCTCCTACCAGCTACCTACAGTAGAGTGGCAACACTTGCACAAGCAAAAAGCACATCAGGAATACCTGATGCCAGAGTCCTCCTCCTTGGAAGTCATTCACAGAAAATGGGCTCTGCAGCTTTGACCTGGACAGAGGAAACTGCTTCCAGACAGGAATGATCACAGAAATGACTACACTGCTTGCAAGCTAGAAGCACTGCAAATAGGCAAAAATACAGCTGAACAGTCACAGCACTTTATGAGCAGCCCCTGTACCTAACTGCTTGGTTTTCAGGATTTTGGGACGTCACGGTAGAGTGAGAAAACAGCATTTTTCCTATGGCATCAAGGATCTCTGAAAGTGTCTGCAAGTCAGCCTTGGCTGAGAACGTATCCTTTGTTCCTTCTTCTGCATTATTTCCCTTTAATGATAGCTTTGCAGTGAATCCCATTTGTGAGTTGCTCAAATAAATGCAAATTTTATCTTGTAAGCAATACCCTCCAAAATATAACTATCACTAAAAGTAAAAATCTGAAGAGCTAAAAGGCACTGGGTCTTCCCTAGTGCCCCCATCTCCCCAGTGCACTTGACTGCTTGCTATTATTATATATGGAGTACCAGGCAGGGTACTTGCTATTATAAATATGTACCGTATTGAAATATATAGCCCAAGTCTCCAGGGCCCAACATTCTAATTAGAACTACAGTTGTGCAAATAGCTGATTTATTTGGCTAGCTGACCAAACTGAGAACACGGAAAGCATAAAAAAAACAAACAAAAATCACCTATGTGTTTAAATGAAATGGGTTAGTTTTTTTGTTTGTGTTCAATATATTTTGATTAAAATTGACTAAGTCTCAAAACAAAACCAGAAACCTTGTTTAGAAATATCAAAACAAAATCTTCTGGCTTTCCAAAACTTTTTATTTTCTTCTTAGTTTATTTTTTTTTCCTTGCATAATTTTAGCTAACCCATATCTGAGGTGAGCAGCTTTCAGCAAATAAAAAATTTAATTCAACAGTTTTACCCAGATTTAAATCTAAGGGCTGAATTGTGAGTCAACCAGCTCCTGACTTAATGAAAGAACAGGGAAGCAGGGGATCTGCATTCCCTTCTTGATTCAGCCCCCATCTTTGCACCCAAGGTGAGTTATTATTTATTTTTTTATGGTGATGTCTCTGTCCACAGTTTGTCTCCGCAGCCTCTGAGCTTGTTGGGGTTACATGCACCTCCTACAGCAGGTCTGTGCAGCACCTAAAACAATGATGAGACTGCTCATCTCAACCGGGGCCTACATGATTTACTAAAACATAAATAACCCCTCAACTGCAGTCAAATCTCTTTTTAATGCCAATAGTTGCACTCGCATATATTTAGCAGCCCATCATGGGAACATCAGCTTCTTTTTTAATTAATTACTTATTAATAGATGTAAAATATGAACGGACAGCAAGCCTGGATTTTTCCTGCTTCATCAATTTCAGCACTCAAAGAAAGCATCTCGTTTACAGCTACCAGGAACCAACAGGGACATGTAATGAATAAAGTCTGAAACCCAGGATCCCCTCAGCACTTTTGTACCCCCATTGTTTGGGGACAAATCCTCTCTTCCCTCCAGGGAAGGAAGACTAGTTGGATTGAAAGAGCTGGAAAAAGTGGAAAGCCTCACAGGCAACCTTCAAATTCCCTGCGCAGGGCTTTAGGCACACAGTTGTCACCAGCAGGAATGGGAAATGCAAGTTCAGTATCTGCAGAGAGGTGGAAACAGCCGTGGGACTGCAGGGAAGAGGCGTGCCTGCCTCTCTTTTGAGGACCCCATGAATCTCACAAGGCCAGCTTACCCAGTTAAAAGACAACTGGAGCTCGTTGGAAAATAAACACCACAGAAAACAGAAAGGACTGCAACACTATTGAACTCTTCAACTTCCACGTAGAGCACTCAGGGCTGGGGGTGGGGAAGTTTCTCAGAGCACACGTAGCTGTCACTGACAATAAAGTCAGTCACGTTTTTAAAACACTGGGGACGGAATTCAAACGTGCCCCATTATGCCTTGAGATGTACTCCCTGGGTACAAAAGGTGCGTGGGATACGCTGAGCTCGCGCGTTCCTCTGCCGAGACTGTGAAAGGCAGCGCAAAGCGCACACTGAGAAGGAAGGAACTGTGGAGCACATGGGATGAGAATTCCTGCCCTAGGGGCCTCATCATGGGTGCCCCCAGACTCCTGGAGTCCCATGGCAGTTTTAATCTCATGCTAGTTTTCTCCATCCCTGGGGCTGCTGCTCAGCTCCAGGAGACCCCAGTGCCATTTCCCAGCCCCGAGGCTGCACCTCAGCCACGGCTCCTGCGAGGAGCTGAGAGAGAACAGCCCGAGCCGGCCGGTGCCAAGGCAGTCCTGCTCTGTCCAAGGGCAGCACTTGCAGGCCACCATTCCCCTCAGCATACACGTGCCCCCCACACCACGCTAAAGGAGCAATTATTGTCATTAAAAATAAATCCTCCTCCCTGTCGATTGACTGCACTTATTGGCCATTGCTGCCATCTAGCCAGATGCATCTCCAGCATTCGCAGAAGCCTTCAGCCTGTTTATTTTCTCACTGCTGCTCGGCCTGAAGCAGGGATAAATGCATCCCTTGTTACTCACTGCCTCTGCAGAGACATTTGTAAACTTTCACAGGGTTTTCCTTTTTTTCCAATAGGTGACAAAATACTCTATAACTGCAGGTGCTCTGGGACACAAACAGGAAAATGGAGATCAGATGCAGCTGTATTCGGAGTAAGGGAAAAATCAAGATAAAGGCAGCAGATGAGACAGTGCTAAAACAAGCAAAGAAATGATTGAGAAATGGTAGTTAGCTATTTTTGTTGCCAACTTACTCTTGCAAGGTAGCTCTAAACACAAAAATTTTGTCTATTTTGTTATTGTGCCAAATTTTTGCAGGTGCTACCAGGGGAAGTTTTTTGAAAAAACGATTTTGAACATTATTGGAAAAGGATGAAGAAGTTTGCAACTCCAGCTAGCACTGGAGGATGTGCTGGAGGTCACAGCTAAAGAGCACTAGCTGGCGTTACTGGACTTGCAAAGTAGGAATGATAAAGAAGTGGCTTCAGAGAGCTTCTGATTCAGATATATTTGTCTAAGAATTTGGTCCCAAAATTCAGTCAGGAAAATGTTCATAATGGGGGGCTTACTTTGCCTCCATCCCATAATCTCCTTTTGGTATATATGGCATAAAATAGGTTGAAAAAAATAGTATTCTGAGGAGACATAGAAACTGAAAGATTCAGACAGAGTTTCATGGCCTGATTTCTGTCCACAATTCAGCTCTAAAAAGCCAATGCAAACTTCCAGACACTGTGGCCTTTCACTTCTCTAGACAACCCAGTTTCAGAGCCATATCCAGCAACATAATAAGCAAGAGATGAAGCACAATGGGTGAAGAGAAAATAAACATGGCTGTATCATAAAATACAGTGATTGCTCTCTAGCCATAATGTTCCAACCAAACAAAAGGGGGAAAGAGGATATCAGTAAACATCTGCAAATTCAAATTTATTTTACTGTACTTCCCATTCCACCAGAGAAACAAATAAAATGTTGCATTTTGCTTCCCTGGTTTTCTTAACTCTCAAAAGGGAGGTTTCATGGATAATCCAGAGTAATATTCAGCTGTGAATCCAATTTATGCAGTGGGATAGGATTAAAAAAGGAACAGAAGGTCTGGATTCTGAACCTGCTGTAACAGTTTTGATTTGAATAGAACCCAAGTCTTGAAATGGCTTGTTTTCCACTTCTGGTTTGGAGCTGGTTGAAATACTGCCACAGTAGCACTTCCTGTAATATTTTAGTCCAAGATCCTCATTATTTGGAACTGAACTCTAAAGATTTTGGCACCATGAAATCCAAACAAAACTCTGCTCCTAACTCAACTGGCCCAGAAGTCAACCCAAGCTTAATCTGGTTCTGGGTCCAAATCCAGCTTCAGCCCATTTCCATTGTTATACAGATAATGCCATAATACCACCTCTAGCCTCAGGATTTATGATGCCCCCTCGCAGGATGCATATTTGTGTGTAAATACATAAATCACATCAGATAAACAAAGCAGACATGCCAGAAAACAGGAGGGGAGGGAAGAGGAGAGATACCTACCAAGCAGTTTGTCTCTAAAGTGTTGCCAGTTGTGAAAGGACTCGTCGTGCTAATATCCCCTCATCCAGACTCTTAGGGGCACGCTAAGAGCGTGACGGCTGGCAGGCAGTGCATTTAAGTGCTGTTACTGAGGCCCCCAAATATTGACAGAGTGCCAGACTCTGAGAAACTATTGATGTATGCAGCCGGCCGCTGCTCCAGACACCTCTCAGACAGAGTCTTTAAATGTCACAGATTAATGAATTTTCATGAAAGGGAGAATGAGAGAAAGAATTAAAAGAAAAAAAAAATTATATCCCATAGCACCAACATGAAAGCATCTTTTATCCCTACGCAAAATTCTGCCCTCAAGCCTCAAGATTCCTAATAGATTATAACAGATTGTAAGTCGGCATGAGATACGGGATGGAGGAGGTTAGACCCTCTGGATCATGCAGAGCATCCTCAAACAAAGCCAACATGCGAGATGTTCACTTACAAAAAAACAGTGAGAGTCAAGGACCACTCAGACCTCTGTTTCATTTTAACCCAGACTACAAGTTACAAAGCTTAAGGGGGAGAGTTGGTTAAATATTTTTTGATCTGAGGTACACATGGTGCCAAACTGCAAAATTGAGCTGTTGACTTTGAACAACCCTAACTTTACAGACATTGAGATAGACAGATATACTTGGATCCTCTCTTAGTATTTGATCTTGTGCTTGATCTTACTCAAGAAATTGCCAAAGTTATGATAGAACATTTTTATGCCATCAGATAAACCAAGTATGCTGATTATTTCTCTTTTTTCATTTATATCAGGAACTCAAATATGTATGCAAGAACTTCAAATATCATTAAAATGTAATAATGCAAAATGCAGTTGGAGTGTAAATGACAAATCTATGCATAACACATCACTTAAAGAGGAAGGAAGTGAAGGGATGATGCAGATGATGTATGCAGAGGTAAAAATGGGTCATTTATACCCAACCGTGTTAAAAATACAGCTTCAGTGAGTCCCTCTGCACAAAGCCACTTGTAGGTGGGGCTCCATGAGCCATTTTGTCCCTCTTTCCCACAGTTAAGGATTCCTGCAAGACTCTACTGCCCCCACTGCCCCTGGGCTGTTCCGTAGGATTTGTCCTCAATGCAATGACAGCAAGGGGTGAGCACCAGCGCACCCAGCTCCTCGCTGGCTGCCTCCTTCCACCTCAGAAGCACAGCTGTCTGACACCAGTGACTGGGAAATGGAAGCTGGTGCCACCACAACAGCCAGGCCTGCTGCAGGAAAATCTGGGGAAGCTGACAGCACCTTGACAAGCAAAGGGAGTGCTCTAAGAAAAGCCAAGCAGCAAGGCTCTGTGGTTTTCCACTCCACCGGAACAAGTCAAGAGGAGAGCTAAGAAGATGCTCAGAGGGCTGGAGCACTTCCGTGATGGCAGACTGAGAGAGCTGTGGTGGCTCAGCCCAGAGAAGAGGAAGCTCTGTGGAGACCTCACAGCAGCCTTCTGGTATCTAAATGGGGCTGACAAAAAAAAATGGTGAGGGACTTTTTACAAGGGCATAAAGTAATAGGGCAAAGAGTAATGGCCTTAAACTGAGAGAGCGTAGATTTAAATTGGATATGAGGAAGAATTCTCTATGATGAGGCTAGTAAGGCAGTGGCACAGGTTGCTCAGAGATGTTGTTTCAGTCCATCCCTGAAAGCGTTCAAGACCAGGCTGGATGGGGCTTTGAGCAACCTGGTGCAGTAGAAGGTGTCCCTGCCCATGGCAGGAGTGTTGCAATTAGGTGATCTAAAGACCCCTTCAAACCCAAACCATTCTATGATTCTATGATTATTGCTGCAGAAGAGTCAATGTTCTTCACTAAAAACTGTTCTCCTAAGTTCCCTCTCTCTCTCTGGCCACATGAGGCTTTGCTCACCACAGCACCTATAAAATCTTACCATAAGAACAGGGACTAACATATGCAGCGCACAAGAGGTGATTGTTTTCACATCATCTTGCCAGTCAGATTATTTGTGTCAACCTTTGCCAAAGGATAAAAAACAAAAATCAAAAAACAAAGCTGCCTTTCTGCGTGTGAAGCCAAGTGGAAACAACTGCAAGGACTCCGATGGCAACCTCCAGCTCATCTGGCAATTACCTGTATCAGCCATTTGTGTTAACCACTCTTGTCACCACCCAAAGCATGTCCTCCCTCCCACCACAGAGCCCATGACCACCAGAGTTGTAGCAGGGTCTCCAGCACCATTATCCATTAATCTGGATGAAGCAGCAAGTAGCCATCCTTTGCCAACGGCCAGGGAGAAGACAGAGCACATGTGTGTACAGGAGAGGACAACACAAATGACTTATTAAGCACAGGAGAAGGCAAAATGTCAAAGCCTTTCTATTCTGAGAACAATTTCTATACAAATAAAGCAAAAGAAAATCAATATGGATTTTCTCACAGAGAACTATTTTGCACATCATTGCAAACTTACTTTAAAACAGTTGGTACTCTTTCTTCAGAACTTTTAAAGAGCTTGTCTAATGTTACTGCCTATTCTGGCCTGTTATTTCTTCCCACATAGCCCTTTTCCTTTCTCCTTTCTTCCCCTCTCTTTTTAAAAAATAATAACTGAGGAGCTATCAAAAACCACTAACCCAGCATTTCACTCTGTCCGGTATCACATCTTCAGCAAAAGCCAGCACTGATTAAACTGAAGGAAGATGAAAAAAACCTCAGCATTTCCCTTTTACAAAAGCCTCCATGTACCTCAGCAGAGATCAGCTTCAGTCTGAAGACTGAAGTTGAGCGTTGGTTGGGATGATGCCTGAAGCACACAGAGAAGCCCAAGTGCCCAAGCTATGAAGCTGCTATGAACTTATGCAAAGCCCTGCCTTCTTTTGCAAATATTAGAATACATAATAAGCCTTGTCCCTGTTCCCTTTGCATGATATGAACAGATGTTCCAGTTCCATAAACTCTGCACCATCTCGAAGACTGGGATAGCAGAGGTGGGCAAAAATCTAGAAAAACTGGAAGTATTAATGATTGCACAAAATTTATCATGGAACAGAAAAAAGCAGAATACAATACGCACAGAAAATAGCAGGTGCAGAGTAGTGAATAGAAACAAATGTGTTACAAAATTAAAATTATTAGGTCTTAAGGGGCCCTTGGAAGTTCCTAAGTTGAACCTCCCTCACTAGTTTTAGGATAGTACCAAAGGCCATTCTCCTTTGTCTCATCTTGTCCCTTTGATTGTCACCATAAACTTTACACCAATTATTTAATTTCTGGTAGTAATTTCTGATTGCCTGTCTTCTGTCTTTTTCTTTCCTCTCCTCCGTGTGCATGCCTGTGCATACATCACAGATCACAACCAGCTTACACCCCCGCCTCCCTGTTAAAAGTCCCACCTCTTCTGCTGACTTACTGCACTCTTAATCAAAAGGGCAGGAGGAAGCCGCCAGGATTCATTCTTCCCCCTCTCTCCTCCTCTCTCCCTCCCATTTTTCAAATGGCACAAATGTCAAACTTTCTAAAAGGATGTTTGGCATAGCTGAGTTCAGTCATGGAACGTACAAAGTCGGTATGATCAAAAGGTTGCAGGGCTGCCCACAGCTAAAGAAGAGAGGGAAAAAAGGAAATGGGGATCTTTTCTGAAGTGTGAAAGAATGCATGAGACAACTGTTGCCACTGGAAACACCATGTCTATTAGCAGCAGCAGTGGGTCTGAAACACCAAAACCTATGTCCAGAGTCCAGATTCCCTGAAAAACAGGGCTGTTCCGATCCCATTTTCTGCCTGTGAAGAAACAGAGACAGACACAGCTATGGAACTGAAGATTTTTTTTTTTTTTTTTTTTTTTTTCTGTGTGCTTTTCATCATTCTATGGAAAATAACTGAATCTATGTGGAAATAACAGCAGTTAGTTTTGTAGTCAAAGTTGCTGAAACTAATCAGATGGAACACAGATTCACCTATCAAAAATACATTGTCTCTTTGGTATTTTTATACTGCTACCTTTCACCACAGTATTTTCATTCTTATTCTATCCACTGCTGAAAAGGAGAGCAAATTATTCCTCCCTTCTACATATCTAAGATTGTTATGATTTCGTAAGGTTTGCAATTGTAGAGCACTTCACAATTGCATGCTCGCATCTTCCTCTACATTTCTGATGCAACTCTTCTGGCTTTATTCATCTGTTTATTTGCACCACTTTGCTGAGCCCTTGTGAAAATGTTTGCATCTCCTTACCCAACATCAACATTAACAGTCCAGTTATGCCACCGGCTCCTACAAAACATCTGCACCCCCAGTGGCATGAAAATTGGTGGTCAGAATACTCAGCATGAAGAATTTCTCCATGAGCTCAGACGGAGTTTCCTTGCCAGAAGATAACCCCAAAAATGCAGACGAAAAAGCTCATTGTCAATATCCATTTAATAGAAAAATCTTAATTATAGATAGCTTTCAGTCCCAGAACAGTAGACGGGAACTTGAGATTAATTCCCCCTATGACAAAGTATGTGAACAATAACCAGAATTTGTAATCAATACCCAGAGGAGAGAGCATCCAAATTGTAATGGGGATTTGGGATTCATTCCCAGAGGGTGTAATATATGATTTGGAACAGGTAGACTGGGATTAATTTTTGATTATGAAATATTTGAACAGCAATTTTCAACTTTTAATGAAGAGAGGACATGGACACCACAATTAGTATAATTTCTAAGTCTCTCCATTATATTTCAGGAGACAGATGATAGATCCCAAACAGCTGTTTGGGTCATATACAAGTTAAGGTGGGAGTGCCACCTAAAGGAAAGTGCACTCGGATGAGACTCTGGAGAAAGACAGGCGAAGACCAGAGTTGCACTTTCCCCATTTCTAATAAAACTTGCTTATTGCAAAGTCTGCATTAGAAGCAATTGTTCCATGTTTGCTGACTTTACATGGACAATTGTAAGTCAGAAAACATCAGTATGGGAACACGGCTTTTCTCTTACATAGGGAAAAAATATAAAGGTGCTCACAGGAAAAATAATTCTCACTCTGAAGGAAAATTTCAAGATAGGAGTGTACAAGGTAAAATATATAGAACCTCACCATGTCCTGGTGGGAGAATACAACCCAAATTTCTGAAGTCCCTTAGAATATAATAAAACAGCTAATTGTTTGCCTAGAATGAAGATAATGAGTAAGCTGTGAATCTTACCCTTTTCTGTTAGTTTTTCACAAAATAATTTTCTTTATGTTTTCCTCACAGGCCAATGAGTAATTTTAATGATTATGAGCTGCATCTGTAGCCATGTAAGACAAGACAAATTTTGTCTATCTGCATATCTTGTCATTTATGAATGACTGCAACAAAGTGATTTTTCAGGACACAGGTTTATTGTCACAGGGGTAATCAAACCTAGCCTCCTAGTCCAGCATTCAGTACTGCTCAGTTGGAAGGAAAGGATCCAGAAGGAAAATGTCGTGCCCTGAAACAACTGATGGCTGTTGCTTCAGAAGCAGGAAAAAAGATGAGATGAACCAAAATCCTGTTTCAGCTCGACACATAATTCATTCCTAATTTATCTTTTCAACCTTGTGAAATATTTTAAAAGATGCTCTGAATTTCTGAAATGGAAGATTTACCTCTTCCATTTTATGCCTGCTATGGTAAACTTTTGGGTCTTTCACTGAAAAGAGATGAAACAACTCTGGTTCTCTGTGGGCCCCTTTCCTCTTAAGCCCCCAGACCCACATCTACCCAAGGATCATTTCCCAAGTCTCCAAAATTATATATAAGTATGCTGTCTCTGCTAGACCCTATTAATCATAAACTTCTTCTCATTTCATTTCAGTATTAAACTCATCTTGTTCAAATCTCTAATTTTCCACACTGACAGAGAAGTTCTCTATACATCATTCAGTTCTATTTCCTAGATACGTTCAGAATTACAAAATTCATTCAAGCCCATCTGATCTCTTCTCACTAAACCTTCTGCCTTGCACTGACTGACAGAGAAGAATTAGCCTTCCTCCTGTCAGGTATACATCTTTTCCCCACAAAAGTATGTGAAAACATCCAAATACAGCCAGTGACTCAGCTTGCCCTTGTACTTGTGTCTTTGCTCTACAGAGCAGTCATTTTACAGAGCAGCAAGTCCCATTGACATAATATCAGACAGACTACTAATTTTTTAAAGCAAAACCAGCTGTAGCTGCATGTAGGGTACCTCACACTGAAAGCAGCAATAGGGATGCAGTGGTACCATCAGCACCCCTCATTCTAGTGGAAGCAGGAAATCTCACAATGAAGTCATGCTACAGAGCGACACTGCTGAGCCTAATACATCACAGGTCATTTTAAGTCATTAAAAAGTAGAATTTGCCAACCACAATTTTCCTCAGTAATCCTATGTAATATTAAACCCAGGTGCAGATCTTAGGGTTGGGAAGAAAAAGCATGTCAGATATTTTCTGCTCTTTCCCTGCTGCAGCAATGTCATCTATCTCATTTCTAATCCCATTTCTAACCCAGCCACAGCTTCTCTCCAGTTTTACAAAGACACTGGAGCAGTATGCCAGCAAAACAAACAACAGTCTTGCTCTACAGCATACAGGAGATGGGACTAGAAGAGCACTCAAGCCTCTCTTTGTGGCTTTTTGTTTGGGCTTTTTTTCTGTTGAGCCAGACATTCAGCAGAAACGATTATGCCTTCCCCAGAAGATACATGTGACAGTAGGTTTGGTGCTTTAGAGCTGAGACCAGCCCCTGCTCTGCCCTAGGGCCAGGTATCACTGCTCCGAAGGCTCTGGGTCCCAACAGTGAGCTGCAACCCACAATATTACTGGGGACCTGCAGAGCCCTCCACTCACACATCACTCACAGGCTGCAGCAGCCCTTCTGGAGAGTTAATCACAGCAGCTACGGCAGGCAACTCAGAGCCAGATGGGCTCCATGAGGACACGGTGTTAGATTAGTCACCTCACCAATTTCTGCCTCAGTATCCCCAAGTGCGAATTAGTTTTTGGCACCTACAAGTTAAGAGGGTGGCAGCTTTAGAAGAACTGTATGTTAGAGAGACAGATCGATATTTCATTTTAAAGAACAGTTTCTATTCTACTATACTTTTGCTGATTTGAAAGAAAACAGACTGTTGCAGTATTTTTTGACTAAAAACCTGTAGAAGAAATTGTTACAGTCTTTTACAACCAGAATCTGGAAGGGTGTCCCATTGTAATATTTTCAAAGAGAAGTTGTGCATGCAGTATGTATGTGCATATGGTGTTTATGAATTGTTTTTTAACTTTAGATATTTTATTCATTTTTCCACATGGTACAAGTAGAACACACATCTTTGTTGGACAGACACCAACACAGTAACATAGCTTTAGATTTCAGGCACTCAAGACTCAGTGGGACAATAGGCTACTCTATCTTCATGCCAGGACATCATGTCCTGAAATTAGGATGCATGCCATCAGGCAGTTCATATCTCACCGAAGATACTCAGCCCTCAATACATTCAGTTATACTAAATGAAGGAAACTGTAACCACTTCCAGTTATTTCATACAGAGATAAGGACCATGAGAACTTTGTGTCTTGGCATACAACATCCTATTTTGATTTCACTGTACTGTGGGATCTGCTGTTATCCACAGTTTGTGGACTTAATTTTTTTTTTTTCTTACTTGGAGCATGCACACAGCCAGCATAGTAACTTCAGTCATAACAAGTTTCAGAAGTCCCTAAAGCAAAGGGAAGGGGGCGAGGAATGGCACAAAAAGACCTGGCTAGAGCTTCTCAGGACAGCAGCAGAAAGAGCACAGATGCTACTGATACCTGCAACCCTACGCCCAGAGCCAGCAACATGGAGTTCAAAATTCACTTTTGTTTGCAATGTGTGCATATGTGTAAGCTGCTTTTGCAGACTCATGGAGAACACTGAAAGCATATTCTGCAGGATAACTGCCTATCCAGACTCCCTAGTGCTCAAAGTCAGATGAAATCCAAGTGTGGACAGCTTACCTTCAGAGCAGAAAGTCTGCCCTGCTACTGCAGACTGCCATGTCTGATAACTATATAAACCTTGTTTATTTAATTTCAAAGCTCCTGTTTCCCTTAAGCTGTACCACGGTCTCAGGAATCAGAAGATGGTGACATTTAAGAAGTAGAGGTAATGATTTAATTGCTTTTCCAGGGAAAAAAAGCTAGGTTCAAAAGCAAAATGAAGTTTCCTTTAAAAAGAATGGCGATATTAATATTATAACTGCACACATTTTAAAATTTCACATTGTAAATCATCATCCTGCTAAATGAAATGTAAGAAGGGACAAACCAGTTCAGAGAAAATACATAAATATGAATTCTGTTCCCACTGGCCATTTAACACCTATCTAGTACCCCACGGTCTTGAAAACACTGGGAACAAAAATAGTTCTTTCTTACTATCTGGAAAAAAAGACGAGGATAAGGGAAATTAAACATTTACATGAACTTGAGATGCATTGGTTTTCAGACAGACAAACTAAAATGCCTGCGCTGGGTATCTGTGGCACACAAAACTTATCCATTGCCCTACTGAAAGTTTTTTCCAGTGCCTGGCTTAAATTTGAGGTTTCTTGACAAGCTCTAACGAATGGCCAACTTTGCTTTCCTGATAAAAAGCAAATGCTCCCCGACTTCACTCTTTTCTTGAAATAAGTCCATATGGATGAAATATACGAACTTCTATCAACGTGACTGCTGCCTGCGCATTATTTAAATGCTAAAATAAAAAAGGGGGATTTTTTTTCCCACTCAGGTGCAGCAGGTCCCACCACGGGGAAGGTCAGCCCTGCTCTGCCAGGCACAGACGTGGGGCAGTGCCAAGCCCTCTCCCCTCACCCATCCCCTCTTCTGTTTTGCCCCCCCCAGCAGCGGCGCTGCCCCGGGGCTGCAGGCAGCGATTGCAGCGAGGCGGGGAACAAACAGGAGGTGTGCTGGAGCCTTGTGGATCGCGGGTGGCACAGAGCATCTCTCTTCACACGCGCCAGGGTGGATATCTACAGCTTAGGAGCGGGAAAGGTCAGCTATGTCAGCTATGATGGCAACAAAGAGCCTGGCCAGCAGGCACGGTGGGTTCACCTCCGGCTGCTCGCGGCCGGCGGGCGCCTCCGGAGCCGGAGCGGAGCACCGGCAATCCCCGGGCATCTCCCACCTTGGCCCGGGGCTCCCTCTCCTTCCCCGGCCTGCCGGGAACACGCCGCTGACAGGGAGGGTGGCAGATAACGCCAGTGTTTTGGAAATGCTCTCTTGCGAAGCCACTGAAGAGATTTATTATTTATAGGCAGAGGGATGAAAACATCAAGTGCGTTCATGGGGGCCCGTGTGGGGAGGACCAGTTGCTGCCAGGCAGTAATTTCCCTCTGAAGTTCCTATGACTTAAATAGCCACTTGAGCTCTGCTCTTGCAGTTTATGATGTCAATAGAACCCCTAAATGAAATTACAGCCTTCTGATACGCAGCGGGGTAGCTTTTCTTCACTGTGTAATATACGCGGCCAGAAGAAATTGCACCATACACAGAGTTTCACTAAAGCTGAGTTTATCATAAGAATGTTCCCACTAAAATATGATTAGGCTTCTTGTTTGCCGGATAACACTTCTAATGAATCAGGGTATGCGTGATAGCCATGTTTTGTGAATGCAGACATATACCCTGAGGTGAACTGGGCACTCCACCGCCTCCAAGCACCAGCTATTTCATTTCCACCGTAATTTGCACCTGCTTTGTTTTGCCAGCAGCACAGACCCATGCTAGCTGTGGAACTTGCCTCAGTTCCAGGAACTTGAAGCTTGCAAAGATGAAAAAACAAGCATGGCAGCAATGGGGGAGATCTACATGCTGTATTTACAGACACTTTTATTTTCTAAGCATGCCTGAGCCTGGCTAAACCTGATCAGTAGTCCTGTGAGGGCGGGGAAAAAAATTCCACTTTTCAGATGGGTAAGTGAAAAATAGACAGAGGTAAAGATCATAATGATGCAGCTGGGATACAGATTCAGGTCTCCTAAAGCCTTTTCCATTTCTCTCCATTCTCATTATGTTACCTCTACATTCCCCTTCTCAGCCCAGGACAGGAAGAAAACCCCTTCATCTTACCATTCATAAACCTTGCTATTTCTTTATCCTTGAGGTGAGGGCTGACTGCAGCTGATAATCAGATATTGGTGGTTAGTGACTGCTTTATCTCAGTAACTTGCAACCCCTTTTAGTTTCCTAACTTTCCTCATCATATGACCTAATTCAAAATTAAGTTTCACTTTCTTTTCTGAATTACAGGAAGGCAAATTAGTGCTGCTTCAATGTTGTTACCCAGGAAAACAAGCTGTTGTTCAACTTTTGGAAAAGAGAAGCTTACAATAAAAAACAAGAAAACAAATTGAGAGTACCTTAAAACGGGAAATATACTCAAAACAAGGCAGTTGCTTTTATGTACTTTTATTGCAAAAATTGTCTCTGGGTACTGCTTAAATTCTTGTACTTCTGAAGCATCCCAGTACCTATGAATCTGCCTACCTTTATCATTACATCTTTTTCTGTGCTTTGTTCTTGTCTGATGCAGTTAACACTCAGAGAACAACAAGCATATCACGTCAAACAATTGTTGTGCAGAAAACAGTAGTTCTCATTCTACTACATAAATATATATTCTCTTCCCCAAAAGCATAAACTGGTGGTTTGAACACGAGGGAAAGAATACCATTTTCTCCTTGCTTGCATCAGGCAAAGGAAGATAACTTTCCCACTTTATCTACGGGTAAAAGAGAGAGGTTTAACTTGGCAGTGAATGCAGAGCACTTTGATATTACTAGTTGGAAGGGACGCTGTAACTAAAATGGCTACTGCTAGAAGCACACAGTAAGTGTATAAAAGAATGTCCTTAAGTATTAATTTTCTTTTTTTTTTAAAGCAACTATGATAAACTATTACGCAGTAGATAAAGAAGCCACTACTAATGAGACAATTTATCATCTTGCCATCCTAAAGTGTTTAAACAGACAGTTAGAATATGATTTGAAATTGCAGATTTTCACCCTAATGATTTTAGACCATAGACAAACCATTATAACCTTGGCCTACCGTCAATAAGCAGCTTATACCATAACAAGGAAGACTGATGAATTTTTCCACATTGCTATAAATAAATGCCAGCAAAGACAAGTTCCTTTCCTACCAGAGAGATTTGGAGAATAAATAAATTAATGAAATAATTTAAACATGGAGACGTTTGGAGCAGCACAGAGACTCTTAAAAAAAGAGATTAAACGTTGTTTTTCCTTCTTGGTGAAAGATGCCAGAGTGACAGCCCTTGACTTCAGTATATCCAGAGAACAAGTGTTATACAGGCAGAAGTTTGAAGTTTCAGACATTTAGCACTGTGCTTTGAGAACTTTCCATTTCAGAAGTACTTATGTCTTTCAGACTTACACTGCCTGGAGGGAGAAAGTAAATCAGAGATAAGCTTCAAAGATCAGACCCAAAAGTGTGTGTGGGCGTTCAGTATAGCCCATTCAGAGAAGAGAAAAAAAATCCATTATGTTTCTATCTGTGATGTGAACTGCCTGAAAGTTTGGGATGTTCTGATCTGTCAGCTGCTTTGAGTACACTGCAGAAAGGTGATGCAACAGCCAAGTTGGGATCTTAACATCAATTTAGTCAAAAGCTGGGACCATTTGGATTGAGGCTTTGATGTATGTAAAGGTTATTTCTATGTGTATGTAATACTCTTTACTGAAGGGATCAGCCAACTTAATTGCGGGTTGAGAGCTGGTGATTTAGTTTAAGTTCAGAGAGAGGTCTGCAGCACCAGGGAATGAAGAGAAACAGCTAACCCTTGCTGCTCAGTGCTGAAAAACGTCTGCAGTCAACCTGGGGGTTTGTACATGAAAAAGGAGGAGCTCACACAGCTCTTTATGGTTCTAATGCAAAACTGGATGGAACTCCGAGGTTCTGTCCATCTTCCACTTGAAGTTTTCAGGCTCAGTAAAACTTGAGGCTGAAACTGAAGCATGAGGAGGGACTGACAAGCCCACATGGATCGAAACCAACAAAAACATTTGCAAAAAATTGCCAGGGAGTAAAGTCACCAAATCCTACATTACTTACTGGTTATAAGAAATATCAAGTACCTTAATACGGGTTGGGCGTGACTTGACACTGAGCTCAGTTCTGAAGTCAGTGTCAGAGCCTCTGACAACTCCAGTGGAGGACTGCTCACCACCAGCCTCTACATACAGTTCTTAGGACTTAGAATGGGCACGAAACCAGGGAAAAGGTGACTGGAGTTCTCTGTATGTCACAGGTGACCAGCAGTAGTCAAAGAGGGGCTGCCTCCCTGGGTGTCACAGAGACAAGCTTGTTGAAACACCTGCTGAATAAATGCTACTCAAAAGCAAGACAAGGGCGAGAAGAATGCTGCCTAGTTAATACCCTGTGTGAGATATGTTGATTCCATTAAAGATCTTGGTCTTTTGCCAGGGACATGTTTCAAAGAACAGGATAATAACTCAAAATACAAATATTTTGACTGCTACCCTCTGTTTCTTATATGCCTACTTTGTTAGAAGTAGAAAATGTTAGTCAAGAAATGATTCATTTCTTCAAGTCAGATAATATGGAAGATGATGAGGGATGAATGGAACAGCCCACGCATTGCCCGGGCCTTCTTAAGCATTACAGCAGAAAAATATTAACAGAAGTGATATGTTCAGCGGGGCAGGAGAGGACAAAAGGAGACAATCTGGGCCTGGAGCTAGAGGTGCTCATCCTACTCCTTTTTTTTTTTTTTTTTTTTTTTTT